>VWYE01011247.1:225917-461434 GCA_013398995.1 Alaudala cheleensis
AAAAAAAAAAAAAAAAAAAAAGGTAATATTTTACTGATGTTAAAATATAATTTTAAAAATATCAGGACAGGAGTGGTGTTCATGGATTTTTTTTTTTCTCTGTGTTAAAAGAGTACTTCTAACAGATACAGGGCAGCCACAGTTTTAAATGCACAGGTTTTATTTCCATGGGTTTTAGTGCTGGGGAATGTGACAGAGTTGTTTCTGACAGATTGCCCTGAGCGTATATCTGATCTTTCCAACTGCTGCCTCCACGGTTCACTGAGAGGAGATCAGAAGGGCTGGGGTTGGCAGGTGGCAATGCAAAGCACACAAACCACAGGATTGTCTTTTACAGGTTTTTTTTTTTCTTTTTTTTTTTTTTCCTAATCCCCAAATTTTTTTTCCTTCCCCCCCCCTTGCCTTATCACTGACTTTCAACAGTTTGGCCTCTCCAACTCCCCATCTGCTCCATCCCCATCTCCAAAAAATGGCAAGCCTGTGCAGTTAATTCACAGAGAAGCCTGAAGGCGTTGGATTATTGGAATCAAAGCTGTGCTGTTGACTAGCCTGGGTCATGAACCAGGCCCCCCACGGTGCTGGGAGCCAACTGGAGGGCTATTCTCAGAGTGGGGTGTCTGGAGCAGCACAGCTTTATGGCTCCCTGCCATCCAGCATTTAGTCTCTGTCAGCTCGGTATTTTCACATGGAAAGCAATGCCATAAGACTATTTTCACTCAATGTGGCTGGGAAGTTATAATCACACATTAATAAAAATAGGGACAGCCATCCAGCATTTCATAAATCAGCCTTTTCCCCACTGTGTTCTGCACAGCCTTAACAGATGGGTTGGTTGAGATGGGCCAACAGAAACGGGTGATTTACTGGCAAAAAATTTATGACAGCTGGATTGCACACACATATAAAATCATACACACTCTTAAATTTAAGTAATATTTTAGAAAGAGAGGATTTGGTTGTGACCCCACTAGCTGGAACTGGATCTAGCCTTAAGAATATTAGGCATTACCCTTTCATTTGCTGATCTTTAACTTTTTCATTAAATGACCTAGGCATAAAAATGCGGAAGGGTTCTGACAATTTGCTGATATCACAAAGTGGGAACATTTTCTATCTAGAAGAGACAGGATTATTGTAGAGGAAAAGCTGTGTGACCCAGAGGAGTGATAGAAGTGGAATTAAATGCAATTGTAAAAAGTGCAAGGCCATGTCCTTAAGGACTAATAGCAAGGCTGTTTGCCATAACACATCAGTTTGGAGGCAGGAGAGAAGTCTTGGATATATCAGCCAAGTGCAGGGTGATTATAAACTACAAATATAATGAAATTGTGAATAAAATAAATTCCAGTTCAAGAGGTGTTTGGATTGATTTTTGTATCAGTGACATGGAAGCATTGAAGGTATTATAAAAGATGCAAATGAAAACTCAGTTAAGATTAAGTGTAGTTGCAAAACGGTGATGATGGCAAGTTCAAATTCAAATAGATGTAGAGCAAGTGTATCTGGCTGGTCCTTTCAGAGAAAAGGAGAGACAGTTTAATTTCTTTAGCCTAGGTAAATGAAAGTAGAAGTGTGATAAAGGTACATACATACACTGATAAGAGGTGAAGGAAGGTAAAGGATTGTGAGGGCAATGATGGAATAAAACAAAGGACAATGATGGAATAAAATCTAATGGCAGCTTCCTGGCAAGGAACACATTCTGCTTAGAAGTTAGGTGATGATTACTGACTGACTCATGACAGTACAGAAACTCCAGGACAGCTGTTCATTGAAAAATAAATGGAGCACAAACCTCTCTCCTCTNCCTCTCCTCTCCTTCCTTACCCAAGACAAGAAAACCCATACAACTGATGGGCAGAGTTAAACATTTGTATTTTCTATGAGTAGCCTTATTGATTTCACAGCACTTCATGACTTACAAATGCAGAGAACACCAGTAACTGAAAAAGAAGTGTCAACATCAGCCTAATCCCTAATCCCTAGAAGACCAAAGAATTTGAAAACTGTTAAATCCCATTGTGGATGAGCTGTAGTGCAATTTTCATTTAAGCTATTTACTCATTCCATAGATACAGCTTTTCTGCAGTCTGCAATGTGTCCCACCATTGCATCGTGGGTACCACATACCAAAGTTCATACCAAAGACATACCAAAGTTCAGCGTATGATCCAAAATGAAAATAATACTGAACAGTGGATATAGATCAAAATCGTTCGTCTTTCACAAGAGACATCAGAGAAAAATAACCATTGCCATAAATATCAGATCTACATAGGAAAACAAGAGCGAACCAACCTTTTTAATGTGGATGGAACTCAGTGTCCAGAGCTGAATATGATTAAAAGGTGCAGTCATTCTGGATATAAAACACATTTTCTCTTGGATCATCTTAAGCCATCTGTGGTCATAGCTCTACTTTCACTGTCCCCTTGTTCCTACCTGTTTTTATTTGTTATGGTTAAGTCACTGCTGGTTTCCAGACTGTTTCTTTAGACTCTGAAATGAAACAGAATTTGTTTTCCATTTACTTCAACCATTTTGCTTTATTCGTTCATGGCCATGAGGCAGGAGAGTACTTCTACTGTATTTTCTATGTCACAGATTGTGAGGTTTTCTTTCTTATGTCATCAAGGCCTGCCCTCTGATAATATGCTACCTACTTTGGATTTGCACTCTTTTTGATTAAAAAAACTATTAAGAAAAAAAGGGTTTGAAGTATGTAATCAAGTTTTCAAAGTGTGATATGCAGTTGGAAAAACAAACAACCAAAAACCACAGAAAGGGATAAAGCAGAAATCCAGCAGGTGCAGAAATCCAGCAGGTGTAAAAAATCAGGCTGTGACCCAAATTTTTAATTTGTACAAACTTCCACTTGTATTTATTTACATGGGACACAGGTATCCCTTGTAATGCTCATAGTGACTCATCAGTTACATTTTCATGTACATTTTTTGAGCAGTCTTGAAAGAAGCTTCAGTGAGGTTAAAGTGAAGGATCTCAGCTGGTGAGCGTACACTCAGTTTATCTAAGCAGTTTAGAACTAAATCAATTATTTTGGTAAATGTTTTCAGTATCTTTTGCCTTCAGAAGAAATGGAGAGGATGCGTGCATAAAACAAACCCTCCCAACACACCATGAAGGGTAAGAAAATGCCTGGCAACATCTAAAATGGATTTACAAAAGGAAAATCTTGTCTGAGGACCTGAGTTCTGTGATGGTCTCCATGACCAGATGAGTGACTCTGCAGATGAAAGCAGTGGATTACATTTCCCTTCACTCTAAGAAGGCTTCTAAATCGGTCTCACACGGTGTTACTGTAGCCAAAGAAGTGTATCTGAAGTACTGTGCCTGTTTGGGCTTTGCAGCGCCAGAAATGACCTGACATAGTGAAGTGAGCTTAGCAGAAATCCCCAGGATGGTCTTGGGGTAGAGGATAAAAGAGGAACAGAAAAGGCTGAGACATCTGAGCTTGTGGATTTTTTCAGTATGGTGGATTGAAGGGAATCTCCTTCATATTAGAATGGAGACAAAACCAATGGAAATGGAGAGTGAAATGAATGAGAAAAAAATTTAAAAATTAAAAAATATTTGCAGAACAAGAAAATATAATTAATTATGAGGGTTGATTTTTGTGTTTCGTTTGCACTTCTTTTCATGGGAGTAGTCAGCCAGTGAAACAAACCCCCAAAACAGCTGCGAGATTTCCTTCCTTTGAAAAATGAAGTTCAAGCTTGGTTGGATATTGCATGAGTGATCTGTGCCAGGGACCATGTGATTCATTGTGAGCAAGAGTTTGCATTAGGTGACCTAAAGAATTTTCTTCCATATGAAACTATTCTATTATTATTCCCTGGTTTCCATACAATTCTCAGTAGAAAATATTTAATTGCAGCTTGAAAATTTTGTGTCAACCATACCAACTGTCTCTTCTTTTTGAGACGGGATCTACATTTACTTTTCCACATCTCTTTCTCAAAAATATAATACCTCTCCTCTTATTAATATTCCTTTCACCACGTAAAACAGAACTTTACCAGAGGCAGTTGTCATTTTCCAAACCGTTTAATAACACTCCTTTTATTTCTACGGGTAAAAAAAATAATGGGGTGATAGCATGTCCTGAATTGCTAGTGACAGTAACTGCTAAGGCTTCAAGCACTTAGTGTTTTTCACCAGCTGCTGCTTTTAGCATCAGCAATTTTGTTCCCTCAAATCTACGCTTATTTATGCGTTTAAGAAAATTAGAGAAAAACAGCTATTAGAGAAAAGTAAGTAGGTTTCCTGGAAACAAAAAAAAAGTGTTGTTGTCTGTCTTTGTCACTGTCATACCTGGATGTCACAAGTTTGCTGATGACACCAAGCTGTGTGGTGAGGTCACACACTGGGGGGAAGGGATGCTGATCTGGACGGGCTGGAGAGGTGAGACCATGTGAACCTCATGAAATTCAACAAGGCCAAGTGCCAGGGGTAATCCAACACAGAAATACAGGCAAAGCAGAGAATGGTTTGAGAGAAGCCCTGGGGAAAAGGATTTGGGGGTGTTGGTTGATGAGAAGCTCAGCATGACCCAGCCATGTGCACTGGCAGCCCAGAAAGCCCCAAGTGTGTCCTGGGCTGTATCAAAAAAAACTGTGACAGGCTTGGAGCAACCTGGTCTAGTGGAAGGTATTTTGTCTTCTTGCCCAGGGGATTTGTTTGTTTGTTTGGTTTGGTTTGTTTTGTTTTTTTCATTTTCACTCTTTTGTCTATGGAGGGTTACACAAAAAGTTGTTCACCTGGCTGGTTACAGCTGACCATTTTTTCCTTTAGAAAAAGTTCTGGAAAACCTTGAGAGAAAGGCATCCTGGCTTGCAGCACCTACATATTCTGAAATGTTTTTCTTCACATTCTGAAAGGTGTTTTCACATTTTCACTGCCATTTCCAGAGCCTGTCCAGACTGAAGTCTTGGAATGAATCAGTTGCATGAAGCTTGAGAAATAAATAAATGTCAGAAACCATTTCTAATCTGTAGAGGAGCTAATGCTGAATGCCTCTCAGTACTGAAGGGACACTTTGTAATTGTGTTTTGTCAGAATCCACAATGAAGTTTTGCTGTAAGGCCAACCTTTTCTGTGAGTTATAATGGAAATGTTCAACCTGATCCCTGCAGGATTTGTGGTCTGTGTGTGTGTTTGTGTGTGCAAATGCATATTCACACGTGCTGCTGGGTAAACTGAGTTACAGCTTTATCACTGGTGGGCTGAAAAGTCTATTACTCTGGGTAAGAATATGAGTTTATCAGTTATAATCATGATTTGGGCTCACAGCGTATATTAACATAGTGGCTTTTATACATCAAGAGTATCTGCATAATTGGAAGGATACATCACGGATAGAAGAAGTCAAACAGATGCTTCTAGCAAGGAATTTCTTCCATTTTGTTTGTTAAGACTCTATTTTCTCATTCTACCCTCAAGCTAGCATAATAAAGATGTAATTTGTCTTCCTCCCCGTCACCATCCTTCCACCTTCACTCTTCTGCTTCTGTCTTGGTTTATTATATTCTTTTTTTTTTTTNGTTTGGATTCAGAAAAGAAAAAAAAATTCTAGGAAAAGAACTCTACTCATTAACCCTCAAGGATCACCATTGCTTTAGTAATTCTCTTAGTAAAGAGTTCAACACCTCTTGGGGATGTAAGCAAGAAAGTTTGGTGCTATATTGCACAAAGTTAAGATTCTGCCAGCTGTCAGCTGCTGCTGTCAGCCACTTTGGTTACTTTAGGGTACTCAGTCTTGTCGCAAATCAAAACCCGTCCATGGGCAGGAACCATGGAAAGGTTATCCAAAGAAAGTGCCCCCTGAACAGGGAGCTTGCCAACAGGACAAGTTAACCTCAGACACCTGAACAAGTTACCACGGAAACCATCCAAGTCCATGATCTCAACCTGACACAAAAGTGAGGTAATTTGAGCAAGGTTAGCAGGCAATAAGGGGGCTTGTTATGTCTAATCAGCTAAATGTGTTCTTACAGCTTTTCCTACCCACCAGCCATTTCAGATTTTTTTTTCTCCCTCTGCACATTCATTTCTTGTTATCTCCTTCATATGCAGTTCTCCAGACTCAAGCTTTTGTTATGCCTTGTCCATGTGGCAGGTCACATCACACTTAATGCTCCTTATTCAGCTGTCACTCCTGGTTTGATGTTCCTGTGTCATGGGTCTCTGGCTTCAAATGTTCCTCTGACCACAAAAAACCACTCTGCTCTTCCATGAAGCTCTCCTTTAATCACACTAGAAAGGAGCTGAAAAAGAAAGGCTCCTTAAAGCTCCCATAATTTTTTCAATCAATTCACTTTCTACAAAAGTGTAAAATTTTCCCTGAATTAATATTGACATGGGGAAAATCAATTACATTAGTTTAATAAAGATACTCTGCAATATTTCCTGTAATGAGATTGTTTGACAGACCTTCCTAATAAACTTCAAAATTACTAAATCCTCAACATTAATTACATGTTCCTGGACAAACAACCACAATGATTCACCACTCCCATTTTCTGACAGCTCAACCTCCTTTCATTGTATCCAGTAACCTTTTCTTATAAAAGAAACTCAAGTAAATCCTCATCTCATCACATTTATTAAGTTTTTTCTTTAAAAAGCAACTCAAGTAAAACATGTAAGAGTGAAACATTATTCTGTAGACTATACATAAGACACTTTGATAACTCATGTTTCACAACATACTTGCTTCAGTAAATAGTTTCCAAAAAAATAAAAAATTCAATTTCACTCCAAATCTTTATAAATCTAGTATATATTCTTCCTCTTCTTCCCTTCTGACAAACACTTACTTCAGCATCCTGACAAAATCCCTGAATACCAGCAGACCACAACTGTGTGGAAAGGAAAGGAGGAAGGAGAGTTTCTTGCAATTTTCTTTGCACTGCCAGAAGCTCAAGATGGTGGTCCCTGTCTGCCTGCAGTCTGGATCTGGGAGCATGTTTAGATGTGAAAACTATTCCAGAATATATGTCTGCTGCACTCAAAAGTGATGGGAAGCAATGTGTGCTGTTAGGGCAAACAACACTCCTCACTGCATATCTTTTGTGACCTTTTTATTTCAGTGTTGGAAACTCATATTGAGCTCAAGCAAAAGGGGATTTTCAGAACTGAATTCCAGTAGTCCCTCCATGTGTCTAAAAATGAGGCATTTAGCTAAACACAAGCTTTGGCTACTTTGGCTCAAAAGATTATTCCACTTCTGTAAATCATTAATACCTTGGTTGTGGAGTGGGTTTTCATTTTTTTTTTTTTTTCTTAATTTACAGTTCTTGTTTGTTCTTTTAGATGTATAAAAATGCACAAATAAATATACACCTGTTTCTTCCTCTCCCTTGATTTGAATTTAGGTCTCCAGATTTCTTTCTGGTTCCCTTCAAATTTCTTGAATCACATTTTTGAGTCTTCAGCAGAAAACTGAGGAAAATAGAACACTGAAATCAAACTCCTGATCTTCCCTCCTTACTGACTCCTTCTTTATTGTCTTATCTTTTCATGTCAGTTGAGTGTTTTCAGGACAAAATATTGCTGTTAGAGACACAGTAGAGCAATATCAGAGAGATTTGCTAAGGTTACCAGGAATTAAGTTTATTTACTCAGTCCCCAGAGTACTTAGTGGCTGTGTCCTGATGAAGAACTGAAGTCAAGTGGAAATTTAATGCTAACACATAACTGAAAATACCTTACATGAGTTTACAGATAGATAGAAGATATGGAGGCTATCTTTACTTGGCTGATAGTCAACTTGTGCTCACAAAACAACAGAAATACTGTTAAAATAAGAGTCGAATGCCACTAATTTTTATTTGCTTAAAAAGAAGTCTAAAATGTACATTTGCAACTCCTTTTACATGTAATTTTTAAAGCAACCATCTGCTGTTACAGATGATAATTGATTTATTTATTGTTGGTTAAAAAAATTGAAAAAAAAATTCCTTCCTTGTGAAGATAGCACTGCAACTCCTAAATTTTTTTCCCCTTACAAAAAAAACCAGTGGATGTTCATGTGAAACTGATGTAGCAATGACTTCTTTTTGCAACCATATTATGGCCATCTGTGTCTTCAGCTGAGCATTGCAATCAAAGAACCTTTAAAGATGATGGACAATTTAGAAAATTGTCAGATCTCTGAAAAATGCTTTGAGCAATTGACCTGAACTTATTCATCTTGAAGACAGATGCTAAGGATTTAACACTTCCACATTCTCTTCAAATTAGACCCAGAGCTATTGCTGACTGACGCAGGATCATGTGGCTTTGAGTATCCAATTCAGTCAGATCCTGAGGCCATCTCTTTAGAAACACTTCCTGATGTAAAGATGCTTTGACCCACTCATCAGTCATGCTTTGGACAAGATAAAGTCAAAAGAGCACAGTCTGTAGGAGAGAAGAACAACTTCAAAGTCTAACCTGCAGACAGCACCCTGATTCTGTAGTGATTCTTGCACGAAATAAGATGTTGATTCAGTTATTTAGCATTATATCTGTGAAATAATGAAACAACGTTGTCACAAGCTGGAAACAATAGAACAAAAAGTGCTTTGCAGCTAAGCAACTGCATGGAGGATGTTTATATTTAATTCAAACATTTGGAGGGATGAAATTACCTGGAGGAACAGCTCCTACGTCACAAGAATATTCTGGATCCAAAAGGTGGGAAAATAATAAAATTCCAAAAATAGGAGAAAGACTAGACAGATTTCAGTGATCTTTATCCCAAAAGATGCTAAAAATCTGCAGAAATTATTCAAGTGTCAATTGAATCTAGAATTTTTTTACATACAAAAATGCATGAGAGATACATTTAAATAAA
This sequence comes from Alaudala cheleensis, assembly GCA_013398995.1. Taxonomy (NCBI): domain Eukaryota; kingdom Metazoa; phylum Chordata; class Aves; order Passeriformes; family Alaudidae; genus Alaudala; species Alaudala cheleensis. The sequence goes on from VWYE01011247.1 coordinate 234,775, forward strand.
ATAGCTAGTGTTAGCTTAGAGTTTTCTTGCAAGACTGTGGAAATTACTATAGCAGAGAAAGTGTCAGTTTAATCTAACAGGGATCAATAATGAATTGCATAAGAACAAAGGCCCAGTGATGCTTCATCAGATTTCTTTCAAAACCCCCAACAATTTGCAGTTTCTCTCCGATCAAATAAAAACCTGTTTCATCCATGCTCAGAGCAGACTTTAAGTAGTGCTTCATGTCACACCTTTGTGACTAACCAGGTGAGAAGTACATTATTTAGAAGAGATCAATCTCTCTGGTTTTGTCTAAGAATTTATTTTTTGTCAAGACTATTAAATGGCTTTCCTTTAGAATCCCACACTCTCCACCCTCCATCCACTAAAAATAACTTACAGAGATCATTACAGAAGTCCTGGACAATTCCATTATTTTCTGCATTGCTAAAGCTATATTTTCCTTCCTGACCATTCCTTCCTTCCTAAAGCAAAGTCCAAGTTATGAGGGGAAGGGAAGGAATATTTGAGCCTCTGTAATGTGAATTTCTTCAGAGGTTGGAGCAGCTGAAGATGAGATGCACATTGCTGGGCCATGTGTAATTTCCATGGCATACTTGCTCTTCAGGGCACAAGTTCACACAAAAAACTTCATCTTCTCCTTGGCCCAGTCTGCCAATCCTGCCTACAGCCATGGCCATTCAAGCTGGACCCCATTCTGGTCACCAAAAATGCTTTAGTGTGAAACCAGAAAAAAAAAAGTTATTGCAGAGTAACAAGGCCAAAACGAAAACAAGAGAAAAACTCTCACAAGACATGGCAATCTACAGAGGGAGAAGAAGGAACAGAACTAATTGCAACACCTTCATGATAATAAATAATTCTGTGGTCACATAGTCTAGAACACCAGCAAATCTGAGCTTGCAGAATTGCCTGCCATGAAGTGAAAGTGAGGTTTCTCCAGCTTTTTACTTCTGAAGATTTCCAAATGGATTTAAGAGTAATGGCATTGACATGAAATTCTCCTTCCTCATGTCTGAACCATATCACTCACTAAGTGTGCTGGCTCCTGAATAGAGGATTGCTTACCCAGGGACTGAGGGGAAAAAGTAAGGTGCACTTGTTTGGTTGAATAAAAAATGCTGCTTTGTGACAGTGGAAACTAGTTGTGAATTCCAGTGGAATCCTGGCCAAATCAAATGGTTAAATGCAGTGTTTACATTTGGGAATGGGACCATGTATGAAGGTTAAAATGTTTATGTTTTCAGAAGAAAAAGTTTCACATTATACTTTTAAGCAGTAATCCACTTAAAAGCTAAGTTAAAATTCTGCAAGAAAGCAGAATATTTCACGTTGAGGGAGATAGAAACAGGAGGTTTTAATGACAAGGATTTCTATTTAACTTTTGCATTTGCTGTGCACTTGTTTAGACCTGAAACATAGTCATATCGAATGTCTAGCCACAAAAGGTCGTGCTGGTTCCACACAAACTCTAGTCTTCAACATTTTTTTTCAGACTAAATTGATTTTGAATTGATCTTGGTTTTTCCCCTTCTTTCAGACATGTCATTGCTCAGTGGCAAGAATATGATAGGCAGTTTGTAAGTGCAAAGATCTGAAGAAAAAGAGGAAGGGTAAAGTGCCTTGGAACACTTCTCCATTTTATTTTAAAAAGATATTCCATGACATTTATTATATGAACAAATAACAACAGCGCTGCTTGTCTTAAGAAGACAGAAAGATTGATTTTTCTTGGATTTTTTCTGTTTCTGCTCGTGTTTTTAGTCCCAGCCACTGCTGTAATAGCCAAGTGTTTGAGCTTTGACCTGAACAATAGCATTTCACACTTGGAAAGGTCCTTATATCAGCCTGTAGGAAGTCTCTGCCACCAGGCCTCTTCATACACCACTTGTCCAAGGAAAAAATTAATGACTGTCAAAACTGACATAGGTATAATGGATCTGCTCTTTGGTTAGAAGTTTGCAGTGCATGTTTCTCAAACCACAATTCAAATACTTACAGTGAATGCCTTTGGCTGTAGGAAAGGCAGGTGGCAACATAGGAGCAACTAGCTCAGCCATTGCTGGACTCATTTCTACCCATCAAAGTGAAGAGCTTTTCCATCTTCCAGGCAACAAACAGTAGTATGGGAGAAAAAGGCCTCAAGCTGATCAGACAAAGCTTGGATTAGATATTAGTAAAAATGTCTTCACTGAGACTGTTCAGGCACTGGCCCAGGACAGTGGGGTCACTGTTCCTGTAAAAGTTCAAAAGACTTGTAGATGTGGCACTTCAGAATATGGTTTAGTGGTGGGTTTGGCACTGTTGCATTGATGGGTGGATTTGATTATATCAGAGGTCTTTTCCAACCTAAATGATTCTGTGATTGCATGATTAATGAGAAAACTCACAGTTGTTCTGTGGTAGTGCCTTAACCATAAATTTGGTGGTCAGTGCTAAGATTAAAAAAATCACTGCTCATGTCAGTCAACACCGATTATTTTCCATTTTGTTTTCCAAGATGGCATTCTTTTTCTAGACCTATGACATTACTTTTCTCTTTTTCTTTTAGCAAAGTTACTTATTCAAGACTGAGGAAAAATGGGAATGCTTTTGATCTCCACAGCTCTTTCCTCTAATATGTTATGGATTTACACCTATACCAAAAGTTTATTTTATTTGTCCTGATATGCTAATGGCATGGGGTCTGATGGGGAGGGACCTAAACATTTTGTAGAGTCTTTCTGGTTGCCTGACTATCTCTAAACTGATATCCAGGTACTAATAAACAACTTGATATCTGGTTCTTCTCTTCTGGAAGGGGACTTATTGAGAAACAGAAAAAAAAATCCACCAGACATGAAGGGGAAGGATTTTGATCTTTTTGGGACATTAGTCAGAATTTCTCTTACTCCTATTCATGACTTTTCCTATTCCTTTTATTATTTACTCTTTACTGATGCAAACAAGGCTGCTCAATATGCTGATTCCCTCCCTATTCAGTATCTTTTCCTTTCAACTCTCATAAATTTTTGCCTGTCAAAAATGCAAATCATGATCAAAACCAACAGAAATTTCTCCTATTTCCCTCAATGGGATTCAGATGCACTCTCAGTTGAGCAACTTGTGTACCCTTCTGTCTCTGATCCAGACCTTGTGCCTTCAGAGAAAAAAAATACAGAACAAGATACATAATTATACAGAATTATATAACTGAGTTATATGATGATTACCAGGGTAGAAGACAGTAACAAAAATTTAGGCAAGTCCTTGTAATGTTTAGCACTCCACCTGCAGCCTCCAGACTTCTCCATGGCAATGCAGATATCTCAGTTATGAGGGGAAAACTGCAAAAGTCATCTGAACTAGACCATGCTGTAGCAGGGAAGAGATACATGAGTGGGAATGCCTGAAGACCCCATTAACTCACCCAGAGTCAAGCTGTGGACTCTGATAGTAAAATCCCCATCAATGAAATCCACTTTGGGATTCTTCTGATCCTGCCATGACCAATGGAGGTAACAATGCTGAACACAAAATAATCTGATCCTGATGGAGATTTTTCCAACTAATGACAGTCCAAGGGCAGAGGCAGACTATTGATCTGTTTAGTTTCTGTGCATTTTCCATCTCAGATGCAGGCATTCAGGTATTTTTATGTCTGCCCATGGGGGCCAGTGATTGCCAGTGGCTCCCCACCCACCACCCAGCCCAGGAGGTTTTGTGCAGGAGCTGACCTTAGTGGGGAGCTGGCTGTGGTAAAGATGGCAGCTCATCCATCACAGCTTTTGCAGGCTGTCAGCATTGCATTTAATCTCACTTGTAATTTTCCACAGGAGGTTTGCAAAAGCCACAAACAGAATCCTAATGCTACATAATGAGGTTTGTAGCCAGTGAATGCTTCCCCTCAGGAACAAGCTGTGTTCTAGCTGCCCTCAGCTATGCAGAGATGGGAAATTCCCAGTTCAGCCTACAGACCCATGTGCTGTTCACATGCTGTTGGAACAGGTATACCTTTTCTAGACAAGATTCAATTATATGTTGTCACAGGTATATCTTCCCCCTCACAATGTGCTCTCAGAAATGGGCCCTCAGAATCCTACATTTTACAAAAGAAGACTTTTCCAGCCTCTGACACCATTTCCATGAGGCGTCATTCCTGTTTTATGGATTTGGGATGTCTTGCTCATTGGTTATACTGCAAGCTTCAAATCCTTCTCAAATCCTGATCAAAACCCCACCCAGATAGTCACAGTTTTTAAAAGTTTGAAGCAAACTCAGTGAACTTCTATCAGCTCTGAAATTTTCATTATTTTCATTATTTTCACTACACCTATCATCCACCCTCATTCCCTTCCTGAGGTTTACCAGCAAAGAAATGAGCTAAGTTGGAATCAATATGACCAGAATTATACTCTTGGAAACAATGCCAGATTCAATCAAGAGGGTTTGCTCTAAGGATGAGATATGAAGCTCTGCTTCCCAGATATATATTCAATAGAATGACCTCTCTCTCTGACCTGTCTGTCCATGTCATGCTGACAGATCATGTCTTCTGGTACAGACCCATGGAAGCTGCAATTTGTCAACAGAGCTGTGCAGACCTGGAATGGCTTTCTGTGATATAGTTTCTCTGCTGGCAATAAGATGGGAACAGGCTAAAGCCCTGGAATTATATGGGCCTCAGTCACCTCATCAGGCTTTATCCCTTGTTTCTCATTCCATAGGTGTCTAGCCTCTTGACCGAATGATGAACCAAGAGAAAAATGTGTATTTTTTTCCCTCTAGACACCTTTTTATATTTACAGACTCTTCAGCAAAGATTAGTTAAATTACTATAGCTATATTCATTGGTGCTGGAAGCAGTAATTATAATTATTACAATGTTATATTTTAAAAAGTTGTGTCTTCAGCCTTGAAGCTGAAAAACATCAGCTAATCATCCTGAAAGTGTTTGTGCCAGGTGTCCTCCTTGTGCTGAATTAGCTCTTAAAATTTTGCCAAAGCAGTTAATCAGTTCCTGAGGGCAAGATTTAGGAAAAATACCATGCTTTGAAATGAACCATCACTATCAATAACTTTAATGGTTGTCTCTGTAATTTGGCAGGAAACTGGAGTCCAAAACCAAACTTTTCTTGCTTTTTAAAGTAACCCAACCAAATTTGGCCAAGTTGCTAACCTCCAGCCACAAAGATATTGGGAGGAAGTTTTTCTGCATGATTTAATTCTCCTGCGTATTCTCCATTTCTCACAGCCCTTAGCAGTCTTGTTTCATTACAGAGCATAACATGTCTTCCCTGCAGTTATTCTTCCCTGTAGGATGGAGAAAGCACATGTTTAGTCCTACAAAAGAAAGAGAAAGAAAAAGTGGAAAAAGGGAGGAGCAAAGTGCTGTAAAGACGAGAAATTCACATAGAAAAAGAATGGGAAATGTTTATATTTGAGTATTATTGTGCTGACACCCTAATTATGTTTACGACCTTGCCATTATTTAACATCAGGATATTTCGGTTCATGTGGATTTCTCTTCCTTATAGGTAATGAATGTATGAAATCTTCATTGAAACTGCATCTCTGTGCAGTCATTTGCTTAGAACTGCATCTTTAACAAAATAAAAAAAAAAATTCCTCTTTCAGCTCAAACAAGGCATAGCAAGGAAAAAAAATCATTATAAAATCCAAAATAAACCAAAATAGTCTTCTATCCAGACAATCAATTTCTCAATGGTGCCCAATAGACATATTGAATCATGCATTTTGCTTACACAGCTGCCCAGAGAAAAACAAGGACCATATTGCTACCCATCTCTTTTTGCAAAAGGTTGGCAATTATAGCGCTTGGAAAGTTGTAACCATCTTTCATTGTGTCAGTAAGTATTATTCAGGTTGGCATACAACCTCCCTGCTTACCCTCACAATATTCTTAATTAAATTAAGGTTGTACCTGGAGCACAGAGGCCTGATCCTTGCAAATGCTACGAAGTTTGTGACTCAGTGCAAAGATCTATGTTAAGCAGATACATCCTCAGTGCAGATTTACCTCCAGGCTGGCATGAGCTGGTTTTCTGTTTCACCCCAAATCCTTTTTCTCCCTGTATCCAGACTTACAGATAGGTGGAATAAATGCAATGAGGTGGTGTCATAATTTAATCAGAAAGGGCATTTTCTTTATGGTTGGTGTGAGAGTGTGCTTGTATCTTGAATCACAGGACTTTATTTCCCTAATAAAGATAAATGGCATTTTGGGTTCATGAAGCTAGAAATCAGAAAAAAAACCCCAAGCAAAACAAAACAACACAACAAACCCAACAAAAACAAAACACTAAGATGAGTCTTACAGTAGACTGTAGCAATTGAGATTTTCCATAGCCTGTTATGTAGCCTTTCACAAGGTCATCTCAAAGTACTGTTTTGCCTTTTCATAAGGATGTTTGGAAAGTGACTTGAATAAATCATGATATGCAAATGTAAATAAAAAACAAAGCCTGGGATTTCTGACCTGGAATATATACCATACATGCAATTCATACAATTTCATTTATTCAGATTTATTTTCAAATACTGAAAAGACAGGAAAGTCTATTGGCTGGGAAGCTGGTTTAACATTTAGAAGCTCACAGGATTTGCTCTGTGTTTTGCTGTGGACTTCCTGCATGTTACTGGATGAGCTCTCACAGTGTAAAAAGCACCTTAAGTGGCAGGCAGTGTCAGCCCTTATGATAAGCATTTGAGCTCTATTTGATGCACACATTAATAAGCATGCTGAGCACCCTTCCATTAGCAGGCTGGCAGGTCAAATGCCAAGAGATAGCCAATATGGAAATTTCAGAAAAATTATCTCTGCTTCAGAAGTCAGTGAAAAGAGCTGCCTTGTTTTCCTCTAGGCTTGTACAGTTCCTCAAAATTCAGACACATTTCTCATGTGATCTGTGAGAGTACACAAGGCTACTTAGGGAAGATGAGCTTAAAAACAAATAGATTTTGAATCTTCATACAGCTCAGGTATGAGCTCAGTGATAGGGTGACAGGCCTGCAAAGACCAAAACACTCCAAGGCATGCTCAGAAATTAATGTGACTGAAAAATATTAGGGCATGCAAGCTAGTGTGCTTAAAGAGTCAAGTTGCCTTCAGGATTAGATTAATGCTCAACATGGATTTTCTAGGGCCTTAATTCTGTGTAAGTCTTTCCAGTCATCCATTCCAGCCTATAGAATGAAAGTACCAGCACTGTCGAACCAAAGGATTACTGTACAAAAGAGAGGAAATACATGGAAAAAATTGATGCATCAGAATTAGGGACATAATACACCTGAGCAAATGAATATTGCCAATCTGCTCTGTTCAAATGCCTCATGAATTCAGCCTGATCCTTTCACCCTTGAATCGTATCTGTTGGATGCTGTCAGATTATTTTCCTGGTCAGTGATTTGCAGGATCTAAGTCAGACTATACACACTGTAATGTTCTCATGCTGATGAATGTTTTGTGCACTAGGCAATATTTATGGAATTTTCTTTTCTTCATAGGTCTCAACTGAAGAAGGAATGAGCTTAGCCAGAGAGTATTCCTGCTCCTTTTTTGAGACTTCAGCTGCGCTCCGCTTCTACATTGATGATGTCTTTCATGGACTAGTGAGGGAAATTCGAAGGAAAGAGTCCTCACTGTCCATGATAGAGAAGAAGATGAAGAGGAAGGATAGTCTGTGGAGGAAACTGAAGGGATCCCTGAAGAAAAAAAAGGAAAGTACAACCTGATGACAATTCTCCACAAGCAGCTGACCACAGTAACCTGTAATAGTTCAAAAAGGCAGCAATTGACACAGCATCTTCCAGGCCAGGTCCTGGAGTTCCTTCCCTTCAGCTCTTATGCGGAAGTTGTTCCTTGAGAGCCCAGTTCATGGTTTCCCTGTTACTCTTCTGTTCTATAGTGTCATTTAGCGTATTCTCCCATGCCTTTTCTGCAACTCTGAGTGGAGAAAATACTGTGTTTTTTAACTTGTGCTCCATAGCTGGTCTTCAAATGCTATGAGTTATGCCAGCATCCAAGGCAGAACCAGCTTCCACCAGCTCTAGGACAATGGATACACTTATTGCCTCCTCCTCTGCATGCATAGGTCATTTCACCATGCCAAGAATGAGTTACATTGATTTCAAAGGACATTTTGACTGAGGACTTTGGGAAATGGCCTCCAGCTTTGCGTTCACGTGTAGGTTTAGGGTTGGAGTGTGCTCAGCCTGCACACCCGTGTCTGTGTGTGAGTGTGTCTATGAGCCAGGCCCAAGGGGAATGATGGCCACTCACAATTCTGACCCCGTGGTGCCCCATCCCCACTGCCTCCTGCCCAGTCAGCAGGCAGGTTTTGCAAGCAGAGTGCAAGTCCTGCACCAGCCCTGCAGAGGCTGCAGGGGTGCTACTCAGTCTCCTCTGATCTGCACTTGCCGGGGCTGGCTGGCAGAGGTGCCATGTCCTACAGACATGCACCGCATTAAAATCATACCAGAGTTTGTGCTGGAAAGGAACTTTTAAAGCTCACCTAGTCCAAAACCCTGCAATGAATGGGGATACCTTCAACTTTTTCAGGTTTCTCAGAGTCCTGTTCAGCCTGATCTTGGATGATTCCAGGGATGGGGCATCCACTACCAATGTGGGCATCCTGTGCCAGTGCTTTACCATCAGCCACACTCCCCTGTCCCGCCCAGGAGCTCTGTCTGTCTGATGAGCCCCAGAGCCCATCCTGGAGCAGTGCAGCTCTGTCCCAGCATGTAATAGCATCTGTGATGTAGCATCCAGCCCTTAACTTAATAGAGAATTGCATCATTGTTCATAGTCCTTGGCCGTCCAACTGAGCTACTTGATTAACCAGTTGGACAAGTCTTTTTAAATATTACTTTTTAAAGCTGGCATGAAGTAGAGTATATGCTCCTAAATATTCCCCCTCCACCCCCAGAGTTCTTTTAATGTTGTTGCTATTTATAAATTTTACAGATAGAATAAGCATAAGTTTTGTCAAAAATAAAGATTGTGATTTCCATGTAGTCCTACTAGTAGTCAGTGTCATTTGTGTCTGTCCTGGAGTGATAACTGATATAACAAAAAATATTTATCTTTGTTATTAAATGAACGTTTTTCACCTTTCTTCTACTATTATTTTGCAGAGTTTCAACCAATTATATATTGCACAGTCTGGATGGGAGTAGATTTGATTTTCTCTGTAAAACTTTGAAAGGTTGTGGTATTGTGAATAACTTTAGTTCATTAAAATCTGATGTTTTGTTCTCCACTCTCCCTCCCTTTCAAGGGAATCTGGAGATATTTTCTGACTTGTCAAAAAATCCTTCATCAAAAGTAATGTTTTTCCATACTTTTTTAGATACTATGTGCTATAGTTCTGTTTGAGAAAGATTATTTTGGAGGAATTCAAATGCATGTACCCATTCAAGGCAGATTTTCTGTGTCCCACCTCTGAAAGATGAAGTCTTCGTTTATACCATTGTAATTACTATTATTATTTTATCTGTATTGCCACAGAGATTTTAGGTCAGGTGTCCTTAGAGATGCAAAGATGCACTTGTCCAAAGAGTTTATGAGCTAAGTATTGGTGGAGGGACAAAGAGAGGCTGCACTGAGCAGATGGCAGCTATGAGACAATAAATAGCAGGGGGAAACATCTGTGTCTGTTCCAACCCTGCACACTGCATAGAGGGGAACGAAGCAGTCATTCCCTGTGTAAGAGAGCATAGAAATTACCACCCTGATAAACCTTGAGGGATGGTCTTTGTTTCTTTCGGGCAGATGCCTGAGTTTTGAGTCAATTGAAAAGCATTTAGTGTTGGTTATGTTGTTTCACATCCCCTACTTAGGAAAATAACATCGACTTGGCTCTGTATTTTTAGGGGTACCTTGGTTCAAGTCAGTTTGCAACACAAAGAAAGGCTGCAGAAGACAGCATATAAAGTAGAAACAGTAAATACAGTCTACTATTAAGTCTTAAATTGATTAACTTGATTAAATATAACCATTCACTGTCATTAAGATCATCTGGCATAGAGTAACATCTTTCCATGTTGTTTAACTCTCTCATCCTTCACAGCAGTGTTACCACACAGAGGCTGCTCTTGGAAGTGATTCCTGGACTGTGCCAGGTTCTGCACCATGCTGAAAAATGGGTCAAAAAAGTGCTGCTCGTCTGAAACCAAGATGGGCATCATCCTAACATTTTGGCAGTATGGATGTGCTCAGGTGTCTCCTAGGGTATGTTCAAACTAGTGGTACAGGCACAGGTTGCATCATCATGTCCTCAGATGTAGCAAGCCCATGAGAACTACAGGTTCCATGTGTCTTCACAAACAACCCTAAAATGCTCATCTTGAGAAGTATTTGTTTCCAGGTTAGTCTCTTCAGGAAGAATGAGGTCTCATACCCTCTGAGGATATTCGGCTACATCTTCTATGAGCAATTTCAGGAACTGAACATATCTTAGGAAGAAAAGTCTATATTTACCTCACTCTACTTTGATTATGTAGTACTTGAGGATTACATGCAGTCATTCAGATCATCTCTTTGGTTTATACAGAGGGAGACGTTGGGGATTTTTCCTGCATGGCATGGGTGGTGAGCATATGGTGAATTGCCCCTGAAGTAGCTGTAGCTTTCCAGTGGCCATATTTCACCCCAGAAAAACCAGCCCAATCTCCCAGCTAACATTTTGATGTCTAAATTCAGGTGGGATAAACCCCATCTGTAAAGATTTTTCCACTCAATACCAACAGCAGAGAATAGTTCTGCAAATGTTAGGCATTGAGCCTTGTCTCTGAAACTCACCATCCTTTACTTCTAAATTGGGAAAGTAATTCTGATTTACCATCACCCAGTTCCTCAATAATCTATAATGCTTAACCTCAGTTAATTGAGCAGAGCTGATGGAGGTTAGAGCCAGTGAAGATAACATAAGTCATAACTACGCAAGAAGCTGGGTGCAGCTCCTTTACCTAATTAATCACTTTGATTCCATCACAGAAGATTGTATTTGGCTGTCAGACTTAGCTGAGAGAATTAAAAAACAGCATCTCTGTGTCTGAAGACTTTTCTGTGTCTGACTATTCTCTCATCTAATCGTGTCTGGAAGATTTGAAGAAGGAAACAGATCACTTTATTTTGCTGTGTTGCCTACAGTCCCATGAAGGTGGCAGCTATAACTTATTCCACTGTCAGGCTGTGTTGCAATTGGACCATAATTCAGGTTCCTACAGAAATATAATTAAAGCTGGCTAATAAATAAAATAAAGTATTAACAATTTGCAAAAGTATCCTTGGTGTCTCTCACAAATACATAATATATGGCAGTTAATTACCCTTCTTCACAGCTGTGGCAGATCACATGTTGCCTCTAATTGAGAAGTGATCTGGGGAAGGCTGTAAATCAAGGTGAATATTGCAGAACTTACGTTTTCCTTTATACATGGCTTTTGCACACCAGCCTTAGAAATTTTGTGCAGAATCCTCCTGTATTCTCTCGGACTGGCAGTTCAAAACTCTGTTAGCAACCTGATGTCTCTATAAATAATTGAAAATAAGTTCTTTACACAACCAAGAGCTGTTTGTTTTGAGATTGAGATGTAAGAATGCATAGCTAGAACAAAAAGAACTAATTATCTTCATTTTGTCCACTAAATATAAAAAATATATATAAATATATAGGCAATATACATACACTATAATGCATATACACCATAACATATAATATATAATATATCTAAGCTTACAAATAAGAATTATAAAAGTCTATCTGAGTCACAAGTCTTCATTTGAGCCCTCTCTGTATCATGACAGATAGGAAAAAAAAAAACAACAAACTCCCAAAAAACCAAAAACCATGCAGAAAGCAAAAGATGGGGCTCAGCAGAACTGAGTGTCTCATAGTGAAGATTTAGACTCCACAACTGTGTAGAATTACTCTCCCAAGCTGAACATTTCTCTTGGTGAGCCAGATGTGATATTTGTGACACACAAAATAGCTGCAAGTAGGTCTTCTTGTAGAAACAATAAACAAAGGTACCTACTGCAGCCACCTCAGAAGGTGGCACTGAAATGATGAGTGTTAAAATGAAAACTGTCCACGAATTTCATATCAATCACAAGAAGTTTATGGTTAGCTCTTAGAGCTAACTATGTGCACTAGTGTTGGTGTGAATTTGTACTACCAATCTGAAGAGGGATGTCTAATGTAGACAACTATGCTAATATAATTCAATTAAGTATACTTACAGCAGTTAGCCATATTTATAAATTCCCTTTAGGGACTCTTACTTATGCAAGTGTGCATTACACACTGGTCATTGCTTATGAAACAAATCCCTGAAAATTAGCAGAGGAATGACAAAATCACAGAATGTGACTTTAAGACAATATGAAAATCACTGTTCTCATAACTTTTAATGGCATGTGAATGAAATTGTGTCTTAGACCAGATCAACCTCCCTCTTAGTACTATTTCCCTTCCCTGGATCTGTCCCTTCAAGCATGTGGAGTTAAGATGTCTGCCTGGCAAAATGATTTGTGATGGGGATGGCATTGTCTCACAGACACTGTGAAAGTCACCCCAAGAGGCATTGCCCTGCACCTCCAGCCTGATTTATCACTCCCTGATGCTCTTGGTTCTAAAACTCCTCAATTTGAGCTCTCCGATTTTGTTACACTGCACTGAATTATGGGGTTGTTTTGTGATGAGGACAAATGTCCACTCAAGAGCACCAAACTCATTTCATGATCTGAACTCTTTCCCCAAGAGGTAATAAAGACAAGAACATCCAAAGCCATTGCATCACCTGCTGTATATCTTCTGTCAATAGATAATTAATGTGACAATTAGTTTTCCCATTCTCGTACTTTGTCATGTATCATTTTTTACAGCATTTTTGGACTTACAAATATTTCAAAAACTGCATGATCAAGCTAGAAAGCCATCATTTTTAGTGGTGCTCTTGGAACAGAATTCCAGTAAAAGAATAATTTTAAAAGGGTAAAGAAAAGCAGGTCTTATAATAACATTAAATTGCCTTAGTTGTACTAAAAAAGCCCAATATCCTTTTACCTTATAGATTAGGTATAATCAATTGAAGAGAAATGCAGTCCATTACACATGTGTGATATTCACTGGAGAAAAATCTTATATATTTATGCTCTTCCTGCATTCTGCAAACAAGATAGTTTGAAATTATTTTTCCTGTAAAGACAAAATCAGGGTAGAACTAGTAGACTAAAGAACTGTACTGTAAACCATGATTGTGACTTCATTAAGCCCATTCAAAAAGTTTCTTATGCAGTTCCTTCCATTTGTCTCTCTTCAGTCCCAAAACACCAAGGGTAACCTATCTCTCTTGAGCTCTGTCCAGATGAACTCACTCTTTTTCATTTTACAGGGGCATGTAAGTGACAGGACAAGGGCAAATGGATTTAAATTGAAGACAGTAGGTTTATAATGCACTTAGGTACCAGAAGAAATCTTTTTTTTTTTTACCTCAAGGGTGGTGAGGCTCTTCAATTAGTTGCCAAGAGACACCGTAGCTGCCCCATCCCTGGAAATGTCCAAAGCCAGGTTAGATGGGACTCAGAGCAACGTGGTCTAGTAGAAGGTGTCATTCTTTCCCATGGCAGGCAATTGGAATGAGGTCCCTTCCAACCCAACCTCTTGTATAATCCTGTGATTTTATTTATTTGTTATCTTGCATCAGCCCCAGCTATTTAAAAGCCACCCTCAAACGTTTTTTTGACAAACCAAAGACACAGAGTCTTCTGCCTGCTTCATAAATTTCTCATTAATGTGCACACTGAGGAGAAAGAGTAATGTTTTCCCTGATAAAGTTTTGCAAAACCACTCAGCTTTCTGAATAAAAGCTGAATTTTCCTCCACTGCTAGACACTGCTGACTAATCACAGATGCCTCTTTATGCAGGACATTGACTAAATAAGCTTGAACACATTTAGCCAGCATAAGTGGGCAGCTCCTCTGAAGGCAGTGGAAAATCTTATGGTTGATTCACATCCGTCTCCAGAAAAAAATTTCACATTACAGCATGATAATGAATATACTTCAATCACACAGAGGAAGATGAGGTTTCTGTCACTGAAAACTTACAAAACCCATAACCCACAGCAAGACAATCTAAGGAAGACAGAATAAACAGACTATTCATAATAATAAGGATAAGCAGAAGATGTAGAGGAGAATACAGTATAAGTGAATGCATGAAAATCAGAAAATCATAGAATGGTTTGGGTTGGAAGGGACTATTAAAGGTCATCTTGTTCACCCCTCCCTGTTGTAAAAAAAGGATGACTTCAGGGACACCTCAGAGCCGTGTCCAACCTGAGCTCAAATTTTTCCCAGAATTTGTCCTCACCAACCACCTTGGTGAGTAACGTGTCCCTCAACTAAACTTGGACTGCCTTGTAGCATTCCCCACTATATATTAGTTTTAACAACGTTTTGAAGAAGACCAAGGACAGATAAAATGATGAAAAAGATATAAAGCAAGTCCAGAGATTTGGTTCAAGTGCCCACCATAAGAGTTTGGTGGAGGATATTGAGATGCATGATACTAAGAGAAACAGAAATTGGTGGTGATTTGCTTCATCCTTCATGTGGATGATAAAATTTGGTTGGCTTAGAAGATGAAGGGGAGAGATCAGAAAAGTTGCTACTGCTATGAGTATGGAAGATGGTTTGGGAACATTTTAATGTAAATCAAATAAAAAGAATATAGCACAGACTGGAAAATTGAGCATGAGGGGAAAAATACCAACACTTAGTAAAGTGAATGTGAACTTTGTATTTTCTCTAGGCTTCTAATGAGAACCTGCTTGAAGATGACTATGGGATAAGTTGGTCCCTCACTGAAACTTCTTTAGACTCTTAAAAGAACAAATCTCTCTATGGTCTTTGCTGTCTCCCTGTGCTTCAGGAACTGAAAGCAGCTCTTTTTAGCAGAACAGTTGTGGGGAAAAGTAGGATGCTCAGCTTTTTACTTCTGGAAGGATAGTAGCAAAACCTTCATTTGTATGCCTCATAACTAATATAAAAGATGGCATGATTACTCCCTGCTGAAGATTTTAAATGATACTTCAAATATATGGTTTCATCTGGGAGAGCAGCTACCAGAGTTTGCAACCAGTGCATGCAGATCTTTCGCTGCTGGCTTTTTCCCTCCCACTGTGCACAGACCAGATGTTAGTGAAAAATGTAGGAACCTGTTTCTGCTCTCCTGTTTAGTTAATAGGGTGTTCACTGAATACTCCTAAGTCTTTATCAAGCAAAACTGGATGAAATCCAAGTTATCAGAGAATACAGCAGGGATGTCTTTAAGGAGGCAGATGTTCAAAGGAGTACTTTGAAGAGTTTTTTGACCTGTGAGGAGTTGATTACCATGATGTGGATGAAAGATGAGAAGAAAAATAGATGAAACCACAAAGCCTAAGAGAATATGCTATACCTGCCAACAAAAAACTTCAGAAAGACTTAAGTTATAGAAGCTGTAAAATACTGCTGTGATAAAAGTTCTGAGCCAGGATAGACCTTCAGGGACTGCAGAGAAATTTGAGAACATTCAGTACCATTCCTGTTCTTTCACCTGACAGAGATTTTTCAATCCACTTGTCACTGAGTGATAAAAGTCCTTACAGGGAATCACAGTGGTTCAAATAAATGGGACAGGAAAAGCTATATTGTGTCACAAAAAGATCTTCACTTTTAATGGATAAGGAGGTCTGTCTAGTTTGGAGATTGCCCACCATGAGTCAGATTTTGTAAGTTAAGAGCCAGTTTGAAGACCACTGTTAGAAGCCCTCAGTTCATCTTGGACATGAATCAGTGTCAATTATTTCACTGATATATGAGTGACTGTGCTGTTTGTCAGCCTGATACTGAAGCAGCCTGTTCTCCTTGTCCAGCATCTCCCAGACCCTGCACAGAACCTGCAGCCTCATGGATTTGTCTGTAGCCAAATGGTTCACTAGCAGTGAGTGAGTGCTGAACCTCAGGCTGTGCATTACAAACCTGCTGCTGGCCACCTTTGGATCTGGAGCCAGAGCCTGGAGGAAGAATTTCACCCATCACAATGCTCTGGGCTGCTGCAGGTCCTTTCCCCTGGGGTGGGTCTGAGCAGGAGCAGGAGAACCATCACCACTGGGAAGGACTCTGAAGGCAGATGCCCTTTTCCAACCATCCTTGGGCTGTGCTTATCAAACAGGGAGCAACTGCTCTTCTTGACATATGTTTTTATTCCTTCAGAAAGTGTTAGAATGGTAGAGTTAAATAAAATTTATCATATTTTTCCATTTTAGAACTGTATGCTTTCCTTTTATCTTGCAGAGCAGGGCAGGCACTATGTGATTTCTTTCTCACTGGAAAATATGCACCTTATACACCCCAAATATTCTCAGAGACAGACACATACATACAGACACAAGCTGTATTCCAACCCCAAAATTTAATCTGCCCACCTATCATGCAGTCTGCATCTGAAGTAAAGTAGAAAAATTAGGGTGACTTTTGTTTTACATCTTTTTACTGCCAGAGGAAAAAAGGAAGGATCATAAATTTCACAATTTTACTGATAACACCCACACCATCTATGTGCCCCATTGCATACCTTTCAGTCATTATTTTCCTAAACGTAGAAACCATAATACTCTTCTTTTCACTGAAAATAAATCCAGAAAAGTCACTTAAATTAAACATATAATGTTAATGTGGCCATATTTGCCTAAAATAAGTACTAAATTTGTTCAAGTGCATCAAATTTGGGTTGTAATAATTCATGGTGAAGATGAGCAAGCTATTGGCACATGGTGGAGTACTTGCATGTGACTTATCTTAGGTATTTTTAATCTCTGTAAAAAATTTATGCCAGTGAGAGAGCAGAGTCTGCTGGGATGACTTTGGGTATGTACATTAATCAGCACTAGCAGAAAAAAGTAAATAGAGGTTCAATATTTGGCTAACTTCCAACTGTTGAGGCACATTAGATGGTAGGCAGGGCTTGCAAGGAAACTGGTGAAGGCCTTTACATTTAGGTCACCTATATTTAGACAAGATAAAGCACTGTGTCTTGTCCTACTAAGAACCGTCCCAGATTAATAGATCATTTCTCTATCCAGCTTTCACATTTCTGCAGAGGACTGCTGTGCTGCTGCCTACAAAACAATGCTTGGATTCGAAATCAGTTTGAGTATGATTTAAGCAAAAATAAATTGCACTTATCTTTAGAAAATGATCAGTTGAAATGGATAGGGGTCTACTTCACTTTGACCAATTCATAGTTTATTTTGTGATATATTTTTTGGTTTAGTTTCTGGGTTCAATCACTTGCAGTGACTTAGGTAATACCAGTATCATTTACCATGGGTTTTCCTCTTACAGGATGAGACTTTCTTTAGATCATTGTTTTGGTATATTTCCCAATCCCTCACCTTAATTAAAGGTTTATGTGTTGGGAGTATTTGTGAGAACTGGACTGCTGGGAGATGACTCCCAGAGCTTTATTGCCACAATATCAGTCTCAATACCAGGTTTAAGACAATAATAACATGGCAATCGTTCATGTCTTGCCAGAAGCAGCCAGCAGCCAAAGAACTCTTTGTTACATGACATTTTAAAAATTTCTCAACCAATAGCATATTGCTAAAGCTTACAGACAACTGTATTAGCTAATTACCAAAAGCACATGTACACCTGCTTCAAACAATCCTTCCTTGTTACGCTTTGAATTAACAATACACAATATTCCATTATTAAACTTAAAACTTTCTTCTATCTTGCTAAGCATATTTCTCTGTGGTCTCAAAGTTTATCATAGCTAAACCTAAAACTCACATTATTGTTTAATGTCCTTGGCTTGCTGCATTTTTGTATCTTCTTCTGCTTTTTATAATTTGCAGCTGCAGCTAGCTCTAATTTCTCTGCTCATTCTGTTTCTGAGGCCTGCTTTCTTAGCTCCTAAAAGCCTTCTTACTTTTACTATTTCCCACAGCAGAGCATATATTTCATACTACATCCAACTAAATGACTCTTTACAGCTGAAGCCAAAGGAGAATTCCCAGAAAGCAGATTAAAAGACATTGAGGTATGTTGTCTATCCTCCTTCAAACATTGTTCAGTAAAAACCACCTGAATCAGAAGTTATATCTGAGAAATCAGCGATTCTCAATTGAGACTTTTTCATTAAATTGTTCTGGAACTTGCTTTTTAACCTTTAAACTTTGGCATCCAAGCAAAGGCTTTGTATCCAGCTAAGTTGCATGAGACCTTGCTGAGAAACCTTGAGAAACACAAATGCTTTTTCTCTTTTTATCCAATTGCAGAATAGATGCAAGTGTCATATAAGTTCACAAATTTCTCTGCAGAAAACAGCATTTGTGCTGCTAGAGCTTGATTTCCATAGCTAAATGTGGGCTTTTCTTGCTTCTTGAGGGACACAAAGCATTTTTTTTCCATAGAAGAAGCCAGAACCTCTGCACAATACCCTGGGGCATCCCAATAAGGTTCTTGGGCAGGTGGATGTGTGTGACAACACAGGAGATAAACAAAACCCCAACATATGAAGGTGTTTCATTGTGTCCTGCTTGCACAGGATGATTCCTGACCCATGCCAATATTTGTCACAAACAGTGACAAACCCAACTGTGAAGGTGTCATCCTCAAAACTCTGAGAGGAGTTAGATCACAGAATCCTGGAATGGTTTGGGTTGGAAGGGACGTTAACAATCCCTGCATCCTAAGCCCCCTGCCATGGGCAGGGATACCTTCCACTAGACCAGGTTTCTCAGAGCCACACCCAGCCTAGCCTGGAATGCTTCCAGGAATGGGGCAGCCAGAACTTCTCTGGGCAACCTGTGCCCGGGCTGCACCATCCTCAGACAGGGGGATATATATGTCTACCCACTCTGTGCCATGGGGCTATATACTCTATCCCTCTGAAATAATCACTATCAAAAAACCCCAAACTATTGTTTTTCCCACTGCAAAGGGAACAAATTATCTCATCTTTCCCACAGCAGCTCCGTGAATAAATTTGAGTGCTTGTGTGACACATGTGCAGGACCAGTGCAGCCACAAAATCATTACTGACATATTTCCAAGTGACTATACTACACCAAAGATGTTTATGTGTCTTTCATTGCCTTGTAAATACAAAATAAGTTTGAGAGAATTGTGGCAGCTGCTCTGAGATGAGATAGAAGTTCAGCTTCTATGGGCCATCAGGAAGAAATACGAGTAGCCTTTGAGTTTGCAGTTTGAGAATGAATACTACAGAGTCTAGAAGTACTGCATTGAGAAAGCTCATTTAAAAAAAAAAAAAATATGGCCTTCTCCAATAAAGAAAAATGTTTAAAGCAGCAACTCATTCACTTGAATGAATCTTGAGGTCCTGCTCCACTCTGGCTTTGGATCACTCTGCAGTCTTTTTTCTCCAGGTATGTTTATTTTGTCTTAGTTCTAATTGCCTCATCTGAGCACTGAAATCAAAAAGGTAGCATTACTTGTGTGGGCTGTATAATCCAAGCTTTAGCGATATTTCAGAAATCCTCTCCAAATTCTGTTTTCTAGGGATTTTTTAAAGTCAGTTATAAAACTATCAAGAAATTCATTGCAATGATCATGTTTTACAGAATCATGGAATTACAGAATTGTTTGGGTTGGAAGAAACCTTAAAGACCTTTCATTTCCAACCCTTTTCCATGAGCAGGGACATCTTCTACAGGACCACGTTGTCAGTGAAAGGTGCCCTTTTCTCAAAGGTCAAGCCAGGAGTCTAAAAGGTCACAGTCCAATAAAATAAAAATGTTCTTGCTATTTATCCCCAAAGTATCTCAAAATCCCCCAAACATGTAAATAACATAAATATACAACAGTGACATAAAATAACAAGATTTTTTTTTTTTTTTAATAGGAATGAAGCTAGAAAATTCATGTTTAATCTGTTCTTGATTTTGGAACCACTTCAATAGGAAACCCTTTGTGAAAAATGAGGGAGAATAGAAAAATTAATTTTATATTGGTTTTTGGAAGGTTTTCTATGATAATATCCTGTTCACAGTGAGCGTTTTCCTTTGTTTTAATATTGAGTGCATTAATTCTGCATTCTGATATATATGATTTTAAGCATATAATTTTTGCAGATCAGATATAAAAATTACAAAGATTAAGTTATGTATGCATAAAATCAACATATTAACTAGAACTTTTGACTGAAAATATTAAAGTTGGGTTTTTTTTTTTAATTATAAGGAATGTTTTGCATGTTTTTCTTGTATACACTTCAAGTTTATCTAGTAAACACTGAAGAATATTAGTTTTAGTGTGCTGCTATTGAAAATAGTAGGGGCCTAGAACATTCCCAGGAATGGGACAGCCACAGCTTCTCTGGGTAACCTGTGTCAGGGCCTCATCACAGGGAAGAATTTCTTCTTAGTATTCAATGTGAACCTATTCTCCCTCAGCTTGAGGCTAGTCCAGTTTTACTCCCAGTCTGCTAAATCTGGTGTCCAAAGTGGGTTTTTAAACTTTAATCAAAGCATAAAAAGTGCTGGGAGGTGAACAATGGGATTTAAAGGCCATCCCTGAAAAATAATTGAGCTAGTCAACAGAAAACAGTGGAAAGAGGGTGTGTGAGTTCCTGCTCATTTCATAATTTAGTGGCTTGTTGAAAACTCTGAAATAAACACCTGTAGTGGGCTTGTGCCTTACTCTGTATTTAATCACCTAAAACGCTAAAATATGTTTGTTCTTTCTTGAAATGGGCTGAGAAGAGCAGACTGGGGTAGCAAATGAAGATCACTCTTGAATCAGGGGCTATGAGGCAGAGTTCATCCAGCCACAGGCCCAGATTCATGCCTCTGAGATGGCTCCAGACCTCTGTGACACTCAAAGCCCGTACTAAAGACAGCTACAGAAACTATTAAACAAAGGAGTTGGGCAAACATTTTGATGTGTGAATTTGTATTTCTAAATTCCATGACAGAAGAGGAATAATTTGCTATGCTCCAGTTCCCACACCTTGATTTGGAGCATGGTAGCTCCATTCCGCAGTTTCTGTCCAAGTTTCAAAAGATGCCACCTGGCTGAGCAGCCACCTAAAGGGCAAATCATAAGCAGCTAGATCTGAAAATGATGATTAGAAGCATTTTTTAATGATGCTGCTGCCTGTTATAAAAACGTTTTATTTTTATCAGGTCTCTGCTGTAATTAAAGGACTGACCAGTACTAGCAGTAACATAAAACCACTATCTCACTGGAGCAGTAGAAATAATGTTGCCAAGGTGATTCTGTTTTTTTGTGATATTCTAAACATATGGTGAGACAAAAACACTATAATACAAAGGCTTAAATCTTGCTGGGCACAAAGGCTTCATTTCAACTCTCAACTGAGAATGTGGGACTTTCGTTACTATAATAATTCCAGGTAAGAGGGCCAAAAATAGTTGATTTTCCTACAGACTCAAAAATTAAAATTCTTGAACAACCTGGAATATCTTAGTACAGCAGCAGGTTTTTATGAAGATAGTGTTCATTAACATATTTACATTACTGTATGTTTCAGTTAGAAAAAAGATAAAAATTCCAAGTTATGTTGGATTCAGATCAAATCATCCAGGCAAGCTTCCAGAGAGTGGGCTGTTTTTCAAATGACAGTAATTTCATTAGTATACTTCCTGCAGCTCATCCAACATGCTAAACCAAGCACTCGGTAGTAGATGATGTTGTCTAAATATTTTATGCTCCTATAACAAGGGTTTGATGAGTGATTTAACTCTGTTTTCACCAGCCTAAATAGGTGATTTCCTCTTGACACCAGTATGAAAAGAAATCAAGGCAGGGGCTTTATGCAACTGCAGTTTGTAAAGCTTCCTTTGACTGGTTGTACTTTGAGGTTGTTTTTTATTTCTCACCTCTTTTTAAAGGGGAGGAGAGTAGCCAAAAGTGGACACTGGACAGGTGTGACACGGCTTTAAAAGAGCGAGAAAAATTGATTAAAAGAATCATAGATTTTATTTCTAGGCCACAGAAAATAAGGAAATTAGGCACAGGGAAATATTAAGTGAGGAAGATTCACCAGGATGTTGGCAAATTTTCACATCCTGTTGTAACGTGGGGAAGCTTTGTGTCTGAAAAGGTCAGAAACCTGTGCAAAGAGCTCTTTATAAAAGTCCGTCCATTTCTTGTCTATCTCAGCCTAATATCTTTACCACAAGTTAAACATTTTTTTCCAAATTTGCCAGTTCTGTCTTCAAGTCTTTCATGTTAATTTTCCTCTTTGGAGTAAAGCAAGTGAACCCTGAAAAAAGAACATCAGTACTTCATTGTTAGCAATGACATTATTGTCATTATTTCCTCAAACTCCTCATGAGTTTATAATTTTTTTTCTTTTCCTGCCTCCAGCTTTACCTGATGACTGAGGAACTGTTTCATTATGGGATTTTGCATGATGGGGTTCAGCTGTGCACCCAAATGTGTTTGCCTGTACACCTCTGTTTAAGCACTCTGGTGAGTGCTTAGATGTGAGAACAGGAAAGAGAGTTTTAGGAGAAAAAAAGATGAGTCTCAGCATCTTTGTCATTGTAAACAATCTTTCACATGTGATCTATGTGTTTTATAAGCCTTAGCTGTTGAACATCCACTGGTAAATCTGCCCTCATGCATTGTCAGATATGGGAGCAAAAAGGCAAAATAATAATGATCTTAAGCCATAGATTCTCCACCATGTGAAGTGCAATAAATCTTTCCTAAATAGTTTTATTATTTTCCTCCGCAAAGCACTTCTGCACATTTTTTAATAAATTATTACAGAAAATTGGCATCCATTTTGAAATTCTGAGTGTCAGTACAATTTATAGAGCAGAACTTCATAGTAATTAACAATAAATCGAAAAATGCAGAGAAAATTCAGCTTTCTCATCACCTTAGCCAAGCATACTGTGGTTCTATAATCCAAAAACACTCTAATACATATTTTATTATCTTCAATGCTGGTACAAATAATTATATGGAGTCAGATCTCTTAGGACTTCCAAATTTCAGCCTCATTTTGTTGAGTCCAAAATGTTCAATAACCTTGATTAAATGCCGGCAAGGGATCTGAGTCTGAGACACCACATAATAAACCTGAGTCAAATATTAGTTCTGTGCAATCCTGGTTCACTTTGCACCACCTTTGGGAATGTTTTAAACTGTTGCTGCTCAGTGATTCCTACAGCATTGCTAAGACCATTCCATTAGTATACTTCTCAAAACTGGATCCCTAGGATTGTGGAGAATGTGCAAGAGTTCCTGATTTGCATTTTATTTTCAGGAGGGCAGTTCAGTTTCATTCACACAGAGTTTATATTCTGGCTATGTCTGGTCACAATCCATTACAGTTATTTTTTTCCCATCAGCAAACCCAGGCTTCAAAGGAGGGGAAGGAAATGCAATCTCCTTGCCCATGAAGGATTGTCGTGGTGGTGGCAGGAATGTCAAATCTTTCTTGTTTTCCTAACACCAGTTTTGAGCTTTTTTTTTTTTTTTATTTCCTATCATTCTATTTTCCTCCTTTTCATTACAGCGAACAAAACCCATCATAAACAAGCAAAATGCCATCAAGATAAGTAAATGTTGGATTAAATTAAAAATATTTTAACATGCATTGTCTGCGTCTATAATAGAAATTGAGATGAGATAGAAAATATTCATGGGCACTGAAATGTGATTTTCCATGCTACAGATCTGACAAAATATTTACCAGCTTGCTTTATTGCAAACATTTTCCTTAAATAACTCTTTAAACAATTAACATGCTGCCTCCCTGCTTTTAAAGTTTGATCAGTGTCCTGGCATAGGGATGGGGTATTTGGTTGCTGTTCATCTCCATGTCCTATAATATTCTCATGCACACTCAGTATATGGTATTGGATTGACTTGAAATTCTTTTGTTCTGGATCCTTCTTGACTTCAGCTCTCCACATCCACTTCCACAGCAAAAGAAAATGTCTGTCTCTGAAGAAGGATCAGAAGCAAGGAGCCTTGCTGCCTTGTTGATTTACCTTCTGGCATTGTTTGACATTGGTAACTAATCTCTTCATTTCTTCCAGGGCAAAAAGGAATGAACTAATTAAAAGTTTCATTGCATACAGATAATCTTTTTGGGCTGTTCCTTGCGTGCAGTGTCTGGTGTCAAGGAAAAGCAGAGTTTACAGTGAAGCTAAACCTCAGCTAGAATACTGGCAGGCTTTCTCCCTTCTCCCTGCCAACTTAGTTTGATGAACCTTGTTAAAATTTCTCTATCCAAGGTACCCACTCTTTTGTCAAATATGGTTGCAATCTGGTAAATTGATTTATAAGTTATTAAAGCAGCAGGTAAATCAAAAAAGACATAGACACATGCAGTCATGCAGAGCTGGGCCACACAAGAATTGCTTTAATTAGAAAATCTGGCAAATGACAAATCCTCTTACAGTTTTTATTATCTATCTTATTCAGTCTTTTATTCCAAGATGATAATACCAAAGATTTCATTAGCTGTTTAAAAAAAAAAAAAAAAGGTTAGCATGTTATTGGTGAATTAAAATGTCGTCTTTTATTTTATGGTTCACACAGCAAAAATTTAACACTGAAATTGAAAAAAAAGAAGAAGAAAAAAAATAGTCAAAAAACCTTGTCCTGTCACATATTTTTCTTTGGAGGTCCACAAATGAAGCTCAGTCTTCAATTTCTAGTTCTGAATAGAATCTGTGAAGAATAAAATCTGTGAAGCTTAGTGATACAGAATATAATATAATACATATATAACTTCAATATTCTGTCACACTGTTTCATATGTTATCAAAGCTCTTTATAAAGATTTGTCTTGCTCTGAGACTGTAGTGTTAATATGAGTCATTTTGGCTTTTTGGAATAACATCTGTTTTTCTGGTGCCCTCCTGACTGATGAAACCATAGTCAAAGATGCCAAAATCTTGATGGATAAAGACTAACATTTCAATTTGAACCCAAAATTTCAGAGGTTTTATGAGATCAGACACAAAGAGTAGATAAAAAAATTCACAAAATCTCCACCATCACTCAGATTTATATATAGTAAGATTCTGGAAACTCAAGGATTTTTATAAAGTATTTTATAAACATTAATTAATCACATCTCACTGGAACAACTCTGTGGAGTATGAATTACTAACCTTAGGTTTACACATGGGTGAACAGGCACTTCACTTTAATTTCTCTTCTCTGTGGCAAACTATACTTGTGTTCCACTGCATTGTGAATTATCTGGAAAGCTCCAAACCATTACAAGACTGTTTTCTCTCTTTTTGGGTTTGTTTTTTTTTTCTTTCTTTCTTTTTGGTTTTTTGTGGGTATTTTGAGTGGTTTTGTTTTGTTTGTTTGTTTTGGCGGGTTGAGGGGGCGTTGGTTGGTTGGTTGGTATTTTTTGTGCAAGATATCTTGCTCCTGGGGTTCTGCTGTTCCCTGTGAGAAAGACAATCCTTTTCCATCATGTCTGGAATTTAGGAAATGGTTTACTGTGTTTTGAAGTTTTGCATGCAAGTTCTTTCTAGCATTCAGTTCCCTGTCTCTGATAGAATTTAACCAGAGCTGTGGTTGTCTGTCTCTGCCTGTGGACTAACCACGTAAGACAGAAAATACTCTGTAAAAGACTTTTATTTGCCCTTTTTTTATTACTATTTTTTCTTCTCTTCCTCTTAAGGTAGAGATGAAGTAAAACATGTGAAAGAAAATGAAAGAAAATAATAGCATTTTAAGATGGTTTGGTATTGTTACCAGGCAGATTTGTCAGGCTCTTTAATTCTTGAGAAAGCTGAAGACTTTTAGCTTTAAAAGGCTGAGAAACAGTGGTGAAGACATTCTGTTTTCTGACCTGTTTTTATCTGTGTAAGTAACCCAGAAAAAGTAAATTTAATTCTTATTATTTTGATTTTTTGAACACTTTTGAGGAAGAAACTTAGTTAAGTTTTTCATTACAAAAAATAAATCTTATGAAGGGAATCTATCCTTTGTTGATTGGCCTGCTGGATTATTTTAATAATAATTTCTACATATTCAGCCCTATGCACATGTGATATCACTGTCACAGAGAGCCTGGGATGAAATCGGTGAGGTCCCTGTGCTATGATAATAGAAAAAAGTGCTCAAAACAGCAACACTTCTGAGGCTGAATGACAACAGAAATTTAAATGGAAGATTCTGTCACCCAAAGTTGTCTTAATGAAAGCCAGGAGGACCAAGATTGCTGTAATTCTAAAAGCTGAGAATTTGGGGTTTTCTGTGCTCACAGGCACTGACCTTTGAGAAAACACTAAATACAACCTGAGGCCTTGGGACAGGCTTCCAACATTGAGTGATAGCACAGGGGTTGTGGGTGCATAGTTTGAATGGTGGTGTGTGATCTCACAGGGTAAAAAATTTAGATTTAAAATTTTAGTGTATAGTAATGTGTGTGAGCCAAGATGGAGGATTTAAGGCATTATCCAAGACTTTCTTTTTACCTTCTTCTTCCTTCTTCTTCCTCGGTTTAGGTGGCTTTCTGTGATTGGGTGAAAAAGGTCACATTGCAGATCTTTAGTGGGCATCATTGGGTCAAAAACATCAATAATAGAGCTGTCATCTTGTTATTGGGTAAATAGTGCTTAAAAGCCCTGGGAAAAAAGTCAGTAGTGGCCATTTTACCACATTTTTCTAGCAGCTGGCTAGAGCTCACAGCTCATGAATCTGTAAATAATCTGTGAATAGATAAGAGATAATAAATCACCAAGTCCAAACTTGAAACTTTGTTTACCATGTCTAATTAATCCTGACCTTGGCAAGAACAAGAATAAAAGAACCTGCACCATAACACAAGATGAAGTTGTATTTGTGCTGACTCGGGATCTCAGTCAGGTCTGTCCAGTCAGGGAACTGCATGTGGTGTCTTCAAATATCTCTTGACTCACAGGCACCACTTTTAACCCCAGAAACAAACTGTGCTCATTCTTGGGACGCTCAGTGAGTCCAGTGGTTTGCAGCTGAAGGACATTTGCTTCCTGTCTCCTCTGTGCTCAGTCAACATGAGACATCCATGATGCACAGATCATTTGTTCCTCAAGTCTGACATTTCCCAGGTGTGTTAGGCTAACTGTGAATGTGTACAGCTCTTTTCCACACATGGTGGGCATATGTCCCAGATCCATACATATCTGGCACCCTTGCTGAATATATTTTTCCTCACAGAAACAAAACATCCAGCCCAATAATAGAATCACCATTAATGTCCAAACAGCTTTTTCAGGTAGAGAAAAAAAAAAAACAAAACAAAAACCGAAACATGAAAATATGCTGCTGGAAAATTCCTATCTTTGCTGACTTTCCTCATCTTCCAGAGAGCCTAAAAACCTTCTGGAGCTCATTGGTCAATATTGCTGTTTAGGGAAGTATGCTCCTATAAGCCTTTATCCTCTATCTTAGATTTGGCAGAGACAGAATGAACAACTGCCTTGTTTTTCAGTTTTTACTGTAATATATTACAAAAAATAACAGTCCTCAAAAGAAATGCAATGAATATCACTCTGTCCTTTATCCCAGAGGTGGATGAGCTGAGATGTCCTGGGACTAATCATTAATATATCCTGGAAAAATGAACAAGAGGTGCCAAACTGTGTGCAAAACCCAAACAGATCTGCTCGTATCATCCAGTAATACCAGCTGCTGGTGGGTATTAATCATTGAAATGATCCACAAAATCTGGGCCAAGGCACCTCAGGGGACTTGTGACAATAATTGATATTTTTGGCTGACCTCCATCTGTTCCTTTAAACTTGAAATTTGAAAGACTTTCCTTCACCCTTGCTTACTAGCAGTTGATTTTGTCCATACATGATGGCGAACTTTTGCATTGAAGGATGAAAAACTTTCTGACATAATGGTAATACTTGCCATTTCTGCCAGGTAGCTTCTATCCAAAGTCCTAATGTGTCTCCCCTTTGTCATTTTCTGCTACTAAGTTGAATTTGAGCAATTTTCAAACCCCAGTGGGATGGCCACAATGAAGAGTGCTGCCTGATTGTTTATGCATTTTTTGGCACACACACTGTGCCAGCATTAAACAATTCTGGAAAATATGCACTATAGACTTGACAATTATTGTATCTCAGCGTGTGGCTGTCTGTGGTTTTGATGGTTTCCAAACAATGGCATGTGAGCCAGATTGCATGAATACCCTAGTGCTGTTGAACAGCAGTAATGAGGATGTCATTTGAGAGCTTTAAATAAGCTTCCTTTAGTCATTTAAAGGATTTATATAACTATCTGGTTGTTTGTCAATTTCATATTACGTGAAAAGAGTGCCCCATATTTTTTTGTATCAATGGGTTATACTTGCATGTTGAAACAGGAGGAGAAGCAGAAAACATCCCTGAATTCCAGCCGTGCTCTCCTTAAAGTCCTTGTTGCAAACAATACAACAAAAAAACATAGATTTGCTTATGGATAAGGCAGTATCTGTAACTAATACTACTTGTTTCCTATCCACAAATATCTAAATTTCATGTATTCTGTGCTCCACTGCTGCTGCTGCAGTAACTATAAAACAATAAAACTCCCCATGTAGCATCTAATCACATATACCACAAGCCATGCTGATGCATATTTATGCATTCACTAAGTGCTGAGTCCAAAACACAAACAAAAATATGCAGCACTTTGCCTTTGCAAAGGATGTTTGTTTAGAATTTTTTATTTATTCAGCCAAATGAGATGTTGCTGAGTGCAAAATAGTTCATATAGTCATAAGTAAAAGACATACTCTTTAAAGGCTTCACACCGTCTCACACCTGCAGCTGCTAAAGCTGAGACAGAGCCCAGAAACCAGAAAAATCCAGGATCAGAACAGCAATAAGAACATGAATTTCTTGTATTTAAATACTTGATTCCCTGAATACTCTTTAGCACTAAACAGGTTTCAGTCAAACACTCTTTTGGTTAGCCACCATGAAAACAAAATCCAAAAAATGTAAAAAAATGCAAAACTTTTTTTTTTTTTTTTTTTTTGATCCTTAAGGTGGCTTTAAAGCAGGTTTATAATAGAACCCTAGAATGGTTTGGGTTGGATGGAACCCCATAGATCATGAAGTTTCAAGCCCCTGCCAATGGGCAGGGACACCTTCCACTATCCCAGGTTGCTGTAAGCCCTGTCCAAGCTGGTGCTGGACACTTCCAGGGATGGGGCAGCCACAGCTTCTCTGGGCAACCAGGACCCCACCACCCTGACAGCCAAGAATTTCTCGTGTATATATAACCTCAATTTCCCCCACACTCTATCTGAACCCATTCCTCCTTGTCCTGTCACTATAGTTCCTCGTGAAGGGTCCTTCTCCAGCTTTCCTGTAAGCCCCCTTCAGACACTGAAATATTGCTATGGTGTTTCCTTGGAGCCTTCCCTTCTCCAGGCTCAACAGCCCCAAATTTCTCAGCCTGTCTTTCACACAAGAGGTAGACTAGTCCCCTTGTCATCTTTGTGGCCTCCTCTGCAGCAAGACCTCCTCAAATAGCTCTACCCTCCCAGCTTGGCCTTTATGACCAGGCACTAAAGGAAAGGGTTTTCCTTTCCTCTTTTTCCCTGCTTTGTTTTTTTCCCCACTGGAGAGGGAAATGGATCACTCAATGAAAACAAAACAAAACAAAACAAAACAAAACAAAACAAACCCAAAAAAAACCCTGGCCATGTGTATTATTTTTGAACCTGACACCTGTTCCGAACCATGTAAATGCGACTGTGTTAATGTATAAAAAATATAAAAATTATTCAGCATCACCACATGGTGACCTCCCCACACAGTTCTGTGTCCTCTGTGCAGTTTTCCCAGACAGGTTTTATGGACTTCTCTCACACATACCAGAAGGAATGCGAGGAAAAGGTTCACATTCCCCTCCAGGAGAGTTTGGGGGGCTCAGATTTCAGGATGCCATTTTCAGTTCTCATTTCAGCTCCAGATGCATTGGGCTCTACTCCATGAGTTTAGATTCTCCTACATGGATAATCATCTCTTGAACTTTTATTTCTTACCTTAGTGCCTGGAATTTAACCACAATCAGGTATCAGTTATGTAGCAAACACTACATTAAAAACCCATGAGACAAAGGCAGGGAAGAGAGTACCAAAAGAAACTTCTGGCACATAAAATATATTTGTATTTTATTTTCTCTCTCTCTTGTGGAATAAACTGGAGAATTTAGTTTTCTAATAAAAAAAAGCTTTATTTCAATATGCATTTGAAGATCAACAAGAACAGATGATCTCTGAAAAAAAGTTCACTGTTTGCTTCTCATTCTATGAAAAATACTAAATCCACATTTAACATGATGTAGTTATTATCACCAACTTCTGATGCAAAACTAAGGCACAGAGAGATTATATTTCTAGCCTAATGTCACAGTGAAGATTTCTTTCTTTGCAAATGCTCTCTCAGAAAAAGATTGCAAAGACCTTCACTGTGGCCAGAATACATCAGACAACTTTCTGATGGCTTTGTCCTTGCTTGTCTCTCTTTCTTGATATAAAAAATGGGGTCAATCTGGCATGTGGATCTTAAAAATGCCTCCAGTATATTTCCCCACCTGCAGGTATTATAGGGTCAGGAGACTGAGGCTATATTTATCACTATTTCTGGAAACTTGCATTATTCACTTTAAATATTTCAGGAATGATCTCACTGGAATGTGAATATTATAGTGAAGTGAATTTCTCCTTAAATATTAATGAAAAAGAAAGCTGAAGGTAACAATGCTGCATAGAAATCACAAGCTGAGTAAAAGAGACTCTATTAATATGCCCCTGTTCTCCTGTGGCTGGTACAGAAGCAATCCCGTGTTTAAAAACATTAAAATAATACCCATAGAATCAACTTCTCCAGCCAGCAGCCTGGTTACAAAATTATTGTTTTGATAGCCACATCACAAACTTGACTTTGGTTGTCTTAGATCATCCTTAAAACAGGGATTTCAGTTTTTACAGCTATTATTGCATTTAATAGGGTGATAATACAGTGTTATTTTTTGTTTTGTTTTCTCTGTCTACTATGGTTGAAATCTGGTTAGAATCAATTCCTCTAGGTGAAGTTTTTTGTTGAGTTCTCAGTTAAATATATGGAAATTAACAAGTTGGATATAAATAAAGCAAGTAAAAAAATTTATTTGAGGCGGAAAAGAAGTGTTGATAGACTTCAAATGCTTTCTGTTCTGCAACAGAACCATTTAGAAGAGTTGTGAGGAAACCAATTCCCATCCAATATTTCTCCCCTCCTCCAGGCTGTCTCAAGACTGTTGTAAGAGCTGTCAAATTTGCTGTGAGGAATGAGGGTTAGAGACCTGAATCTATCCATAACAGCTAATAGTCCAACCATCACCTGCCAGGTCAGAGAGATATTTTACATTTCTTTTCTCCTTTTTACAGATCAAAGCATTGAACTGATGTGGGGTATCAACCTCTAAATATGAACTACAACAGAAAGAGGTTTCTAACACTCCTACATTAAACATTCCCACTTTGTCCAAACAGTTAAATACTATTTAAAGACGCAGACTGAGCCAGATGTCTGCATGAGATAAGGTTTAAAAATTATTCCAAGACAATCTTTTGCATTTTGTAGCCCAATTCCATTGAGGACATAAAATTTCAAACCATAAAATGTAATTCCTAAAGGTTCCTTGATGGTTTACAGCCTGTAGTTCTGACCTTTCCATGTATGTGTGTGTGTGTGTGTGTGTGCGTGTGTGTGTGTGTGTCAGTGTCTGTAGGAGTAGACCTCCCAAAAATGTGTTTCCCTGACTTAGATATGCATGTTTTGCCCATTTTTGACTCAGTTAAAATTATCCTTGTCCCGTTGATTCAAACGCCCCAAGGCATTTTGAAGCACCCTCCTGGAGATTCAGCGTCTCTGATGTTCAGACTCTGAGAACCATCTGCCTCAGCTCTCTGAGGCTCAGCACAGAAAAGCAAAATATAACACAAAGTGCCAGGAGGCAGCATTTAGGAGAACAGCCCTTTGAAAATCAGTATTTTCACAAGTAAACCAAGTAATTTTTGTGTGATTAATTTTTGCATGAGCCTTTTAATAGGTGGAGGTCTGAGAACGTATTGTCTACAAAGGGGTTTTTACGAGGTCACATTTCCATCTGGAGTAATAAAAAGGCACTCCTAATCCAACACAGGAGCTCACAACATGGAACAAATGGTGCTTTAGTGCCTTGTTTAATTGAGACTCAACCTGTCCCCTTCATTCTGCGTTTGTTCCCTTTAGCCTAAAAGCACCGCCAGTGGAAAAGGTGGCATCTCCCAGCACACAGGGGCTGCTAATCTTAACCTCCTTCTGTGCAGAAAAATGGCTTGGATTGACTTAATTATTTAATATGCCTTCGTTGACACGGGCTAGTAAAAAAAGATCAGCATGTTAATGCTCCTTTCTAGCACTTTCTTCCCAAAAAGCCTTTAAGAAACTCATGAATATTTAATGTCTCTCAGTCGGTGCCGAGGAGATGGCACCATTAGGGGTAAAACCAAATGCCAGTCACTGTGTGTGCATCCCAGGGCTGCCCAAAACCTTGCAGAGAGACCTCCTCAAATGGCTCTACCCTCCCAGCTCAGCCTTTATGACCCAGTACTAAAAGAAAGGGTTGTTTTTTTTTTCCTTTTCCTCTTTTTCCCTGCTCTGTTTTTTCCCCACTGGAGAAGGAAATGGATCACTCAATGAAAAAAATAAACCCCTGGCCATGTGTGTTATTTTTGAGCCTGACATCTGTTCAGAACCACGTAAATGGGACTGTGTTAATGCATAAAAAGTATAAAAAGTATTCAGGCTTAAACACAGGGAAATTATGTGCATTCACCAGGGAACAGTAAATGTCGTTGACTTTTTTTTCCTATACACATTAAGGAAAAAATGCCTCTTTTTGCCTGGCATTCTGTATGAATTTGCTAAAGTAGGAGCGGTTGATTTTTTTGATGTCTGTGGCTAATGCACACTGTAATGTATGTGCTTTAGAGTTTGCTTTTCTTGAGTGTTGCTTTAAATTAAATCATTAGGATAACTCCCAATATCCATGTGCTTAAGTGGATCAAAGTTTGCTGTAAAGTAATAAGTGTTCACATTAGTTTCCATAA
Source organism: Alaudala cheleensis (assembly GCA_013398995.1). Classification (NCBI taxonomy): domain Eukaryota; kingdom Metazoa; phylum Chordata; class Aves; order Passeriformes; family Alaudidae; genus Alaudala; species Alaudala cheleensis. The sequence continues at coordinate 267,934 of VWYE01011247.1, forward strand.
AAAAAGAAAATACAAATGCCTGTCACTATAGTTTTTAGATGGAAATTTACTTTTTTATTAATTAAATTTTTCAATTTCAAATATCCATGATGAAAAGTATCATTTTTCTAGCCCAGCTTGTTTTGTTTTAAATAAAGCCCTAGTAAAGTGGCTGAAGACTGAAGGTGGCAAATGTATTAAAATTTTGCATTGAATTATGGAAATAGTCTTCTTGTTTCTTGTCTTCTCATATCTTCTGAGTGCACAGTCTGTTGAGAAGTACATGCTCAAGGAAGTACATTGTTTAATCTACCCTCATTTTCCTCACTTCTCTAAAGGAGTAAAATAATGGAAATTATTATTTGATAAGACCGTCTGGTTCATAATTGTGATATAAGCATAAGACTTCAAACTACATCAGGTTGCACTAAAGACTTTCAAACAAATAATGGAGTTGGTCAGACATTTGAAAACACTGCTATCTCAATTTTTCAAAGCTAATCCTAAACCTGTTTGAAGATGAATCTACATTATTATGAGTTTCCTTATTTTTTCATTAAAATACTAAGAGGTTCTTTTAAATCTGTACATGCAGATGTTAATTAAAAAGCTGTTGTCAAAATGATAGACTGTTTTTTAATCTTTCCTTTCAATTCTGACTAATCCTTATAGAGGACAGGACCCAGGTGAGTTAATTTTTCTCATGAAAATTGCAAAGACTGAAGTCTGCAAAATGGCTGCTGTAAAAACAGAATAGGCAAGCTCACTTCTAATGAGGTTCCCATGAAAACCCTCTCTTGGCTCTGTGTTTGAATTTAACAGACAAGCAATAATGTGATAATAGATTTATTTTCAAAGACAAATATAATGGTCTGTTGATAGCTTGATTCCATCAAACACTGTTGCCATTATTTAATAGCAGGTGATATAAACAACAATCTCCAAAGTCCAGAACTTGTGGAAAGGACCTGAAATATTTACAGAACCATCGAGCTTTGCGGTGAGATCAAACTAACTGAAGGCTGTGAGACATTTAGATACACCAGAACACATGAAGCTAAAATAGCCCACCCACTTCCTCCTTCCCCAACAACAAAAGTGAAATAAAAGAAAATGGATGCACGATAAGCAAAAATGGGGCACCATTCAAAAATATCTGTTGTGGGCTGATGACCAGACACAGAAGAAGGTGATCCTAGCAGTTTTTTCTTTATTTCTGACAGCTTTATGCAGTCAACAGTGCTTTCATAATCCATGTGAACAGGAGTCCTGGGTCCTGGGGGATGCTTTTGATCTAACAAGGCAGTGCCATTATTAGGAAGACTGCAGTGTAACCACCACATCATTGCCTACTGTCAATTTAGTTTTGCATGAGCCCCCTCGGCTCGTGACACTCCAAATTTAATACTGAGTTACAGATAAACCAGAATAAATATTGTAAGAACAAAGCTGTCACAGAAACACACTCGGAGTGTTTCAACCCCATTCAAAGGCCCTTCACTATAATTGTCTCTGACAGAAGGCTCCTGTACTGCAAGTACTTTAGTTGCCAATGACCTTAAACATGATTATCATTAGCCTTCTTGTAATACTGCCTCTCCCTTGAACTCAAATTACTGTGCTCCTCAGATGGTTTTGCAAAGAGAGCTTGGTGTTGTAGTTAGCATAATTCAAGCTGCTTTAATCAACGCTGTGTCCTTTGTAAATAAAGCTGAGTTCTGAGATGCACGCCATAATAATTACATCCATAATTTGTTAGAGTTGTTGAAATTATTTTTGACTATACTAATTTGAATTACAGCTGCAAACAAGCAGTAAGGAAATAAGCAGATAATAATACATATATTAGCATCACGCCCAAAGTTGGCATTTGTTTAAGCCAAGAATCTGAATAATTTAACCATGTTTCGGAGTCGGTAAATCTGCCTTGATTGAAAGTGGAACTCATCTGTGATATCTAAACCTTTCTAATCTCAAAAGAAAATAAAAACACGTGCCTTTTTTCCTGCCTCCACTAAAAGTACCCAAAGTTGATGCCTTGACAAAGGCTGACCAGACACAGCAAATGAGCAGAGATCCCATCAGCCATAGCATGCCTCCATGGAAATTAATTTCCAGCAGTATCTGAAGCATGTTAATTACCAGAAAAACGTCTCATGGTGTAATTCAGTAAGTAAAAGTCCTCTAAAATAAGCCTCTTTAGGAACATTTTAGAACTCTGTAATTGCAAGACATGGAGACATTAAAAATAATGAGAAGCAAGGATTGCCTCAAAAAGAGTTTTCCAACAGCCATCTCATATAGTTCCTTTCATAAACAAATCACCTCTTAAAATGGGGTATATTTCTCTTCTTAATATCCTAAACATACAACTTTTTCCTGAATCTCACTGATTTTATTGCTAGAAGCATTGTAATTTTCAACCAAGGTATGTTCATTTAATATTATTTATATTCAAGTTATCATTGTCATTTTTTGCCTAAACCTTTCATCTCCCTTCCTGCTTTGTTCACAGGTATATTTTTATGACCCAGGACCCACAGGCAATAAAGGCTATAATTAAGGTATTTTGGAAATTTTGTTAAATTGTTTCCTTAGAGAGTTAATTGTTATTAATGAATCAATTTATTGGGAAAAAAAATTAAAATAAGGTAACATCTTGACTTTACACCTACATGCTGCTAGAAAGACACAGAGCAGTATTTACCACTATTCCACTAAACTTCATCATTTATTGTTAATTTTACTTTATATCAGATTTTATCATAAAAATAAAATAAACAAATAAATAAAAAGCTCAATCAATGCCTGTCTTGAATAGTCTTGGAGAAACACCATTAATAAATCTTCTTTAGTAATATAGTTCAGCTTTCAAAAAGATAATGGAGGCCTAGGTAGCCAGTATCTTATCCATCATGCAATTATAATATTCATCCCTTTCTTCTCAAATATCACTGATGTTTCCTGTGCATACCATATCAAATGTTTCACTGAAGTCTAAACAAATGAGATCTAACATATTCCCCAGACAAAATCAATTATCTTCCCAGTGAAAGGGACTCTGCTGGTTCAGCTGGGTTCAAATCTTATGTTAAATATTATAGCACGGCTTCTTCTATGCCCTTATTTGTTAAATCTCTGAGAACAAGCTCCCAGGCCTATGGTCCACTGGAAAAAAATGGAAATCTCTCATTTTTCTGAAATATTAAGCTGTGTATTCTGTGCAAGGCATACTATACTCCACATTAGTGAGGCGCTGCATTTTTCTTTCTTATTTATACTTAGATATATATGCAAAAGATTGACCTTTTCTACTGCTAAGCTCATTTGCACATTGATTTAGTACTTCAGACCCCATCACCAACTATTTTAATGGAGATTTGATCCAATTATAGTTTTTGCATTTTCTCCCTAAAAATTGAAGTTGGACCCACACAGGAATCAAATAATTGAAAATCTGAAGTCCTTGTTAATATGGAGGTTATAATACAGATGGCTATAATTTTCTGTATATATATCTTGTAAACCTGACATTTTACGGGTTTTTTTTGCTGTGACCATTAAGTTTTTGATGCATCAGAATGTAACAGGGCCATCCTATGTTAAAAAAAAAAAAAAATATTTGGTGATGACATTTGAAGTTAGACATCCAAAACCTGGATATTCAAAAATGGTTGGGTTGGTATTTCTTTATTTGCCTCTTTCAGATTTTTTTTTCCATTTCTTTTGTTGAGTCTTTGATTTTGTTGTTTCTTCTTTTTTAAGAACTTGCTGATAAACTTCACTGTCTTTAGATTTAAAATGTAGTAGCAACACAATTTCCAGTCATTATTCTTATAACATCAGGAAGGTCAAAACCCATCAGAAGGACCCATATTCTGGAAGGAGACAGCTCACTGAACTGTTGGATGGAGACCAGTGTGATAATATTGATTGTCTTCTTTTTTTCTTCACCTCCTTTTCCTGTACTTCTTAAATTTAGAAGAAAACTGGGATAAAGTATTATTTCCAGGCCAAAAAAAAATCCCCACACTAAAACAAGCAGAACCCACAAAAATCAACCAAAAAACAAACCCCAACAAAACAAAACCACAAGCAACAAAACAAACAAAAAAAACCCCACAAACAACAAAACAAATAAAAGCCAACAAATCCCACACAACACCAAACATCCAAAATATTATTTGTGGAAGAAAAACATCTTATGTCAGAATTTTTAAATCTAAGCATAAGCATGAGAAACTAATGATAGAAATCCATGTGCCACGTGGCTCACTGAAACATTTAATTTTCATGAAACCAGCCAAAAACTCAAGTGGTGAAATTGTTGAGCAGCAACTCTGTTTTATCAGCCAGCTGTGTTCTCATCCCAGGTCTCACTGGAATGACTCTTCACAACGCTGTTTAGGGGATGGCAAGGAGAATTATCTTACAATGAGGGTTGTGGTAGAAACAAACAAACAAACAAAAAATCATCAATTGCCATAAAACAGCAGGAGACAAAAACTTATGATTTCTGGATTGATAATGTCACTCATCCTCAGGGAAAGTTTCTTCCCTTCCTGCCACTTTCTCAGGAGTTCCGTCTCATGGTTTTGCTCCCTGAAGTGACAGAGGAGCTGCAACTTCTCTCAGCAAGGCAAGAATCTGTATCAAAGCTCTTCAGTCATGGGAACAGGATCCTAAATATTTATTAGAGCAGGGAGTGCTGCATTCTTTCATTGTATCTCCCTTAAACTGAATTCCACAGAGAAACAGAGAATGCTCAAGTTTTGCTCATTGCTTGTGATCCCTCTACTCCTGTCCCTTTCCAGCAAGGATTTATGAGCATTCAGCCTCACAAAAAGTAAGGAAGAGTTAATAAGTTTTAAAAAGAGGCTAGTATACATACACTTTCTAATGGAAGAGGGTACGAAAAGCTCTTCTGCCTACAGAGAGTGCACAAATGCCTTGCATGCAAACAGCAAGCTCTTCTGACCTCCCAGCTTTTGAGGCACAGGGATTTTACAATCTCTTACAGGATTTCGAAGTTTTCCTATCCCACCCTCAGGTCATGGAGGTGATGCATTACAACCTCCCTCTGACCTCAAATGAATGCATGGAAATGTAAAAGTTGGGGTCATCTTGCTCTCAGACTGCAATTGTAAGTCTGACTGTTCTGTGGAGTGGCCAGACTTCACTGCCAACCTTTGCTCTGATGTGTTCCATGTGAAGATCAAAAGTCAGTGCCTTTGTGCAAAACCAAATGAGCTCTTTCTTTTCTAGCCCCCAAATATGGAATGACACACATTGGGGTTTCCTGAGAACCTTGGATTCAACAAAACACATCAGGGTAAACAGGAGCTTTTGCCCCTCATGCTACAGTCCAATAGCTCTTTTAAACACTTTTGACCTTGAGGAAATTGCTTTAACCTGACAGCTCAGTAGGTGTGGCCCCTTGGGAGGGGTTGGAAGTAGATGATCCTCAGAGTCCCGTCCAACCCAAACCATTCTGGGATTCCATGGAAAAGCCTCTTAAGCTCTGTTTGTGACAAGTGCAGAAACCACTAGAAGCTCATAGAAGAGAAAGCAAGTGCCAGAAAGAAAATTGTGTAGGAAATATGCCACTGCTGGGCATAGAGGAAGAGGAAAAACCCCATATCTCAAATGTGAAAAGTAGGTCTGGGGAGGGACAGAAGATTATGGAGAGCAATTGGAGGAGCTCACTCATAACAATTTTTGCAGTTTCTGATTGCAGCCTTCTCAGAAATTAACAGGAGTGGCTTAAAATAGTGCACTTGAAATTATACAATGCAGAATTGCAGAAAATCTATTATTATGTTTCTTATTATTATGAATATTTTAATTACCATTGCCTAAAGTGCAGAAGAAGAGAGGGTAGTCCACACCAAAACCTTAAATGACACCTATTGAGCAAAGAAGACACCACTTATAGGGGTTACTTGGGACTGTTCAAGACAATTGCAGCAGTCAGCTCAGCATACAGCTGCTGAAATCTCAGTTTTCTACATCAGCAGGGGTTTTAAGATGGCTTGAAGGAGGTTAATGAAGTGTCTCAGCAAATATTCATTATGTTGAGCTTTTCCTATGCGTGCAAGGCAGCATGAGAAAAAAGTTCAGCCTTAAAGTTGTTTATTTAAAACGTCTGAGAGCACAGATGTGTCATGGAAAGGAAAATTTTATTGAAAGCTGAAATTATTTCCTTATTATTTTTCTCTCTAGGATCAAAATTCTTTAGAAATATGTTATCATAAAATCTGTGAACATAAAGCATATTTCCTAGCTCTCTTTAACTAATACTCTCACTGAGAAGGACTTTTTTTCCTCAGGTTTTCTATGGCAACTCCACAAAGAGGAAATTGATGGTTCTTATTCAGCTTGCTGTTCACTAGAACCCTGAAGTCCTTTACTGCAGAGAAAATTCCCAAGCTCAGGATTTTGCATTTCCCTTTGCTGAACATCATAAGATTCCCATGGGTGCATTTTTCCAGGCTTTTGAGGCCTCTCCAGAGGGAGATGCAATCATTTTGTGTGTCAGCCACTCCTGCCAATACTGCACCATCATTGCCCATGTATTTCATCTCTGGAAGAATTCTTCAGCTGCCCAGAAGCACCAGACCTTGCATTTTCAAAGTGACAGATTTTAGCCTGGTTTCTTAAAGGAAAAGGTTTCCTGCAGTTACAATCTCATTCTGCCTGTCCCAACTGTCAGTAAATTTAAGTTCCTCTAATATCCTTTAATGTTCTTGTCAGATTCAATGAAATTTGAGAGAAAGACAGCATTCTGAAAGACATCAAGTTCCTATACATCTGGGTGAAGAAAATATTGGATGCTACCACTTGAGGAAAAAGTAGAAACCCCTCAATTTTCATCCCTTTAAATTTGGGTGTTATTAGCATATGAAAATCTGCATATTTGCAGATTGCCTGCAAATCTTTCCCAGGTATAAGCCAAAAAATCTGTACACAGAGAAGAGGGGAAGGATTTAGGTATTGGGAGGAGAATTATATATGGTACTAGTTTGTGATTAAGCTTTGGAGTACTGAGGGAAATGGAAAACTGAGAATCACTGGTAAGAGTGGAAGGGCTCAGGGTTTTTGCCAGAAAAGTGGCAAGGGAAATGAATGACATAGAACATTAGCTACTTTCATTACATTCTTTATTAACAAATCAACTTCTAATTATTGTTGAACCTGTTTGATAATGAGCATTTCTGGTTTTTTGCAAGTTTCTCCTTTTCTACCATGACAAATTATGGCATAAGTATGCAATTTAGCTTGAAGAAGGAAAAAGGGCTGACAGGAAGAAGTAGAAATCTTGAAGCAAAAGTGAAAAAAATAAGTTGAAAATATATGAAAAAATGTTTAACACCCACTGTAGATATAAACAAGCGGTATAAACAATGGTATGCTAAGGAATGATTTTGTTTAAGTGGGAAAAGGCCACTGGATGAGAGTTTACTCCTGTACCTATGGCTTCTACCCATCTGCATTATTTCATGAGTCAAGAATCTCTTCTTGTGCTGAGCACAGTTTTTGAGCTGAAGTATTTTATTTGTAAATACATGTTTTGTATTGGATTTTTATTGTTATAGTTACAAACTATTACAATTTAGTACAATTATCCTTGGTAGGGAGATTGAGTTAGTGCAATATTAAATGCAGAGGATAGTTTTATCAAGATGGATGTGGAGGTTTATGTTACAGATGGGGAAAAAATACTGCTTTTACCTACCAGGATGTGTTCTTTGCTTCCACACTTAAAAGGAGAAGCTGTCACAAGTAGATTAATGCTGCTATGTTCTTCACTAGAGTCCAGGTGAAATTGCTGGTTATCAGTTGGAGAGCTAAGGAGCATTTGGCTATGGTAACTTCTTCTTTGAGGTACCCTTTTTTTTAATTTTCCTTTTCCAAAACTTTTCCCAGCTGTTGGAAAACCACTCACACCATTCTTTTTCTTCTTAAGATTCCCCATGTGAAAAATAGTCACTGTCATGGAAACACTGCCTTTCATATTGTCTCTGGATCATTATGGAAAGGCAGTGCTACATGGACATATGTTTTGCAACGACGTGATCAACATCATTGTCATGTTCTGGTCTCCTACTCAGATGTTCCTGCTATTCATTGTATCATATCCTTCAGAGAGACTCTACCATGTGCATAACTCATCTTTCCTACTCTTCAGTGCTTTTCTCTTGCAGGGAAATGAGATGGTTTCTGTCACTGTCCAGTCCAACATGCCTATGTTGACTAGTAGGTGCTGATTCTCTCTGTAAACATCCTCCTTTTTTAACAGTTCAGGCACCTCCCCTTTACATTTACCATCACCTTAAATCCATTACCTTTTATGGAGCTCTTATTGATGGAAACTTTTTTTTTTCTTTTTCTTTTTTTTTTCTTCCTTTACCCATTATATGAGCAGTGGTGTGAGCTGCATTGAAGCAGCTGTTTCCCAAGAGCTGATCAAACCTCTAATGACACACAGAACACAATGCTCTCCTAATGTTTCTTTCCTCTACATCTCCAATTTTTAATCCTTTCAATTCTCTGATGCCCTTCTCTGGTCTCTTTCTACTCAGTTCACTGTTTCCAGCATCTGCAGCATCTTTTATTTCTTTGCCACTTATTTTTCTGCTTCTCTCTTCCTGTAGAAATCTCACTGTTGTGGCTTGTCTTTTTGAGACATTGATACGATTTTTTTTTTTTTTAAGTCAGCTGCATATCCACTTTTAACGTATTTTTCTTGACAATTTACAACATCTCTTCCTCTGGGCTGTGTGTGGTGCCAGTACAAGTGAGCTATCTTGTCTGATATGCTCCTTTTTTGCATATTTATATAATTTGTGGTTTCGCATCACCATTTCTCACTTGTCTTTATTCCACTGGCAATTTTAGTTAATAAATCAAAAAACGCATGGACAGATCAGCTATATATATTTCTACTCTGACACGAGTCTGGATTGCCAACTATCTGGCCTAGTTTACAGATAACTATTTTTTTTCTTTTTCCTTTTTTTTTAAATTCAGCTCATATGCCTGATGGAGCCAGCTGCTGGTCCAATCCAATTTCATTTCTGTTGCAAAACCTTATTTTCCAAAAGATGGAAAACATATCCTGTAAATCTTCAGTAACTGCATGGCAGGCTTGAAGGATTTGAAGGATCTTTCTTACCTTTTGGGAGTGTTCAGCAGCCAACAGTTCTTGGGGGCCACACTACAGCAGCCAATGCTCTGCTGTGCTCAGCATCAGCCCTGCAATTTCTTCCATCTGAACTTTGATCCATTGACTGAAATATGCCAACATTATTCCATATCTAATATGTATCTCAGGCAAAGTCTGAGCAGTTGGAGTGGTAAATCCATGCAGTCAATAATCATACAGTGGAAAATCAGGCTCATTAATCATGTCATGAAATCACAGACAATCACTACTTGGTAATTAGTGCTGTTCTGTATTAGGGGGTCAGTGCATTCAGTAAGGAACTCTTAGTGTGGGCAGGCTGAGTGAGTAAATTGTGCATATTTGTTTATGCCACTTATACAAAATATTGCAAAAAGTTTTGGGTTGCTTGGGTTGCAAGGTACGACTAAGATCATCCACTTCCAGCCCATCCAGGGATGGACAGGGATGCCTTCCACTATCCCAGGTTGCTCCAAGCCCCATCCAACCTGGCCTTGGACACTTCCTGAGATGGGGCAGCCACAGCTGCTCCGGGCACCCCATGCCAGGGCCTCGCCACCCTCACAGGGAAGAATTCCTTTAGGCACTAAGGAATTCCTTTAGGCTCTGAGGAAAGGAAGGAGCTCTAAGTTCTCCCCAGTCCTTGAACCTTTTGCTTTTTTCCAACACTAATGGTTATCAACAATTTGGTTTTCTTACCAAATGTAAAGTTGTTTTGTACTTCTGGTTGAGAAAGTGTTTCCACCAGAAAAAACTTGATTTTTTTCTTTGTATTTTTTTATTTACATCTATGAAATTAAAGTCAAGTGCATAATAACCATTCTTTAACCTTAAGAATAGTTTAAAACAAGGTATAGAAGCTATGGAGGTTCTGCAGATAAAGAAACTGTGTCTTACTGTGCCTTTTTTCAGGTCCTTCATGGAAGACCAGAGTATCCCTCTGGGTCTCCTGGATGGGCAGCAGGCAGGACGGGGGGACTGGTCCTCCTTGGCCTGTGTCAGAGACAGTGGTGGCTTTGATCTGACCCCGTGGAAAAGGCTGCCAGAGCTCTATGAGGATTTGAAGGTCACAAAGGTTTCATTGGTGTGATTTTTGTTATATCACTGGGTGAGAAAGTAGGATTTTTTCAATTTTGNGGCAGTCCTTTAAAATTTTATGAACGGTTATGCCAATTTAAAAGAGGATAGTAATTTTTTTCATCCACTACAAATTTTACCCAGGAATCTTGAATAAGAATCCAGGTATTGGTTTAAAAGAAAATGTAAAAGTTTCATTTCTTAATTTCTGTAGTTCTTTATTGGTTTTAATTTTTTAGGAAAATTATTTGGACAGTTGACACTTTACAGAACAGTGTGCACTTAGCTGTCAAGATTTCATTAGAATGGAAGAAAAAAAAACTTTTCTGTGGAATTCCCATTTGCCATGTGCTCTACTCTGTGTAAGCAGGATGACTCCATCAGTCTCTTCTCTTCCTGCAGATCCAGGGGGATGTCTGTCTCTTACTGGCTTAGGTACCATGAGGAAGTTATTTACATATCCTGCTCTGCAATCACACTATTTCTGCCCTGCCTCCCACTACATGGGAATATTTCTGATAAGCCCTTGGCTTCTGCTGCCAAACGGAATGCAGTGAGCTTTGTTATTGATTCCAGCCATGTACACATTTCATCTTTCCAGTTGGCTCAACAGCACCTTTTCCTTCAGCTTTGGTTCAGCAGCACCCTGGCTCCCCAGCCTGTCCTGCCACTTTGCATTCAGCTGTGTTTCCTGGGTAATCACTGTCACACCACATCCCAAAAGCCTGACGTGAGGAGCAGCTCCCTCCTCCCCTTGATCCTGCTGTGGTCCTCCACGTCCCAGGTCACTGATTTCTCATCTAAAAGGGAAACTCTCTGCAAAGGCTCTGGGTTTGGCCTGCTGGCTTTCTGAATGTCATTTCTATTCAATAGCTCTGTTTTACTGGGAATGATGCATGATCCCTACTTTTCATATCCAGAGATTATTTCTCTGAGTCAAACAGAAGCAGTAGTAAATACAGCAGAACTCAAGTCTTTATTCAAAGGTAGGATCAGGTTTCCTGGAAGTCTTTGTTAGCACAGTATAAAGACAGATCCAGTTTCTTACAGTTTGCCTTCTAAACTTACAGGAGACACAAGGAGGAAAAAAAAACAAAAAACAGACAGGGTAGAGCAGATTAACAACAGATAATGAAAATATCTCTGTTGGTACCCCTACATCACCAGAGTTATTGTCAGTTGTTGGGTCACTTTGTGAAGAACAGACAAAGCTCACAGCCCCTCACAACACTGCAGTGGGGTTGGATCCAGATGATCTTAAAGGTCCCTTCCAACCTAAACCATTCTATGGTTCTACAAACCCAGGACTTGGGGCAGGGAAGAGAGGAGATGGAGTTGCTTTCCAGAAGGATGAAAATTTTTTTTGTATTTGAGTGTGGTTCAACTCCGTTAAATATAAACATCTAAATTGATATAGGTTTTTTAGGTGAGCCTCTCTGTGCAACTACTGCATTCAGTAGGTTCATCTAATTAATTATTAAATTAGTTTGACACAGATGTTTTGATTTTCCCTGTAGTCAGCTGTGCTGTCAATTCTCTTGATTTTTAGAGGACTTAAGTTAAATGAGAAAATCTCACCTGTTTTACAGAATTAGCCTGATAAATTCTTCAGGAACCCTTAGTGGGAGAGCTGGATGAATGTTCTTTCAATATAGAACATACTGGATCAATTCTGACATTTTTTGTTTAACTTTTTATTGTCTAATTTTGAAAGGCCTTAAGGAACTAAAAAAAAATACTTAGTTCTAAGATTAAAAGTAGTTCCCTGACTCCCAAAACATGACCTAGAGCAACTGTCCTTTGCCTCCTTCTCCAAGTGGCACAGGAGTACTATCTAGAGTTTCCATGATCTAATCCTCAGCCGACAGAAATCAACGTGACTGTGCTAAAACTAATGGAAATGCTGCTTTGTGGCCACAAATAAAGATCTGGGCCTCCAGTCATGAGCATTTACTGTAGGTTTATTGGCCTGTAAAGGGAGCCTGAGAATTTTTTTTCTTTTTGAAGGTACGGGCCCTTTGTATTTTAAAAAGTTATTGGCACATTAAGTTTAATTGAATGTACAACTTAATTACTGTGAACCTCTCAGACCAGAACACACGCTGTGCACTTGCAGTCTGATACATCTGCAACCACACAGCTTTGCAGGGATGCTGTTTCTCAGGGATGAGTGCTCCTCTCTGCTGAGGCAATTCTCACACCTCCTTCCAGCTTCTCCCAGTAAATCTGCTCTGTGTTATGATTCTCTGGATGGGATACTCTTATTTTTTTTCTACTGATATTAAAAATTCTCATGCAGAACATATGCCAAATGTATACCAAATAAATATCAGCCAAGATATTTGCCAAGTAAGAAGTAAGAGTAGTTGCAGCTGACCTTGTTTTAGTACAGAGAAATTGCAAAGTCCCTTTTAAAAGTCTTTTGATGTATCATGACAATATCTGCCTATGAAAGAGAAAAGTGCTATTGCACCTGAAAATCCCTTCCTGGACTTGCTGAATTGGAGTTAGTGGCAATTCTTCATCTCAGAAATACAATGACAGAGGTGCCAACATATTCTCTCCTCAAGACAGAGGAAAAATGTGGAAAAAAGGAGTGGGATGGAAATTCTGACATTCATGAAATACATTTGTAGCTTGCACAGTTATGCAGAGCATCCATAAAGTCACACAATCCAGTTGCAACTGCATTAAGGCGTGTTTCCCATTGTGCCTTTAAAACACACTCAGCTCTTTAACTGGGGTGACAGACATCAAAGGAGGAACAGAGGCTCCGTGCTAATTCTAGGAAACATTGCTTTCCTACAAATGCAGAAGACATTTAACAGGTACTGCTAGAGCCCAGTTCAACATTTTCAAGTGCATTTTTTCCTGTTTTCTGCTTTTTCCCCTCTCTCCCCCACACATCCTGCACTGCTGCTGATCTTCCCAATCACAAGAAAATATGACATCCAGGCCAGGGAAACATGGTGTCTGCATTAATTTATTCTCCTTTCTGCATGAGAATTAAGCTGAGGTGAGGGGTTTCCAACAGCCTCTCTCCGTCTCTACCTTGTGTTTTTCTCCTTGTTTTTTTCCAGACACTGAATTTACAGAAACAGCTCAAAATGCGGTGGCTGGAAGGTTCCCAGAGCTGAACCCGTTACTGCCAACTGATCGTATTCACCTGAACAGGAGCTGTAACATTGATATGTGGTGTCAGCAATAAATATGTTAAGAACAAAAAAAGTGTTGAAGAAAAAGGTTTAAGACGGCTTGAAATTTTTTTGCCATCTGTCCACTGTGATAAGGTCATGTCCCTTAGAGCTGCTTGGCTCCACGTTACAGTGGCTCTGATTAACATTAAATGAACAGTTTAAGACTGTGGTTGCTGCTTGCTTGTGATTGTGGGGATTCAAGATTGTTCAAACAAACTCTGTGTTCAACCAAAGCATGTTCATGTTGTGGGTCAATGGAGTTAAAAATATGCCTAAACTTCATCTTAATTAGACAAATAATTTTCAAGACCTGAGCATCATACCAGAGAGGCAATTAAAAATACTTTCTTCCCAGAACATTTTTTAATTTCATTCTTGCTGAAAAGGTTCCTGTCACATTGGATTTTTTACTAGGTTTTTGCTCATCACAAGAAAAATCAGGATGTTCAAATACCATTTTTGTATTTAAAATGATGAAAACATTTATGGAGTCTTCAACAAGTCTTGACTTTAATTCTAAGCAAATGAAATTAACTACTTTTTCCACCATTTTAACTCTTCAAGTTTGTTGGGTTTTTAAAGAAATTTCTAGACTCCTTGGCAGGCTTAGATATTTATTAATTAAAATAAGTTTGAGCTCAAATTGCTAAGTCTCCAAAAGAAAAACAGATTAATTTCTTCACATTTTCAAGAAGACGACATCAAGTAACAAAAAGTGCAAAAAATACTTTTATTTTTTAGCTCTTCTACGTATATTTATTCAGTAAGTAAGACTTATGTGTGGGTTAGATGCTTTTTCTTCCACTTGATTTTGACCTCTACAATTATCTGCATCCTACAAATTATGGTATTATATACTTTAAAGCCAATATCAGGCAGGTTTTATTCCTCCTTGTAAAGCTACATCCATTCTTAAGAAATTATTTCCTTCTTGGAAACTACTGGTTTGTCTAACAAACGCCAGTAAAGTTTTAAAATTTTGTGCCTTTTTCCAGGATCATAGCACAAATAATCTTGGGAGGTCCAAGAAAACACAACTTTATTCTTCTCTGTGCCCAAATGCACCATAAAAGGAGATTTATCTGGATGCTAATGATGCCTATTATGTGCTCTAGGAAAGAGACCAGAGAAAGCAAGCTGCTCATCCAGGGAGACATTATCACTACTGGCACTCTGACACCTTAGATAAAAAACAGCAGCAACATCACTATAAAATCTTTTTTTAAATCATCAGGTTCCTATCAGCAGTTAGCAGGAGAAAGCCATAGGCATTCATCTTGCAGGACCTTGCTGGCACTTCTGATTACCTCTGAGAGGTTTTAATTGAGGTCATCAGGTGCCATGAAATTTAGCATAAATACAGTTTAGGAGAATTCTCTGTTTAAGAATTACAAAGCTAGCAGAATTGACTGGGGCCCTTTCAGCCCTGACAGGCCTTTGGTTCATTCAGGGTCCTAGAAAAGTTAGACACAATAATGTTGCTCTGTAATTGATGGCAAACTCTGCTCTGTCCTCTATCAGCTCATCAATTAAATATGACTTACAATCTTGAGGAAGGCCTGCACGGCTTGAAACTGTGATTCTGACATTTCATTTTTCTGCCACTACTTCTGCAGCTTTAGATTAGCTCCTGAACTTTTTCCATCCCAATTTCCCCAGCTGTTTAACAGGAATAATCACATTTTGTCTGTCCATTTATATAATAAGTGCACATCACTTACTGCATTAATTTTCAGTGTTTAGAACAAGCAGGAAGCGATGACACATAGGAGAAGTGGTGGGGACAGGACATGAACGAGCACAGAGTGTGAAATGTAGAGCAATGTTCCCTGCTTGGAGGACTTCAGAGTGAATAAAATATGAACAAGAGGCAACTGCACTCAGGATTGCAGGACAAAATTGCACTTGGATGATGCATACAGCCCTGGATGGTGCTAGCTGCCACGTGCTGGGTGAAGTGCTCACCTAGAAAACTCAAAACCTCTTATGAGTTCTTTGTGTTTCAGTGCTTAATTACCCTCTGGGTATAGAACCCTTACCCAATACTCCAGTGCTTAATTACCCTCTGTGTGTAGAACCCTTACCTAATTGAGGCAGTTTTATTTCTTTATTCTAAAACTGGAAAAATCTTCATTGAAGTGGAAATGCTAATGAAATATTCCCAAAATAATAACTACTCCAAAGCATCTTGGTAAACTATAATGTCTATCTTGGTAAACTATACAGTCTATCAGCAAATCCCCTATATACTGTGTTATAAAATTGATTAGGCTTGCAAATGGCTGTGGAGGGGATTCCTGTAATTCCCTGGGCTGGAAAGGGAGGGACTGTTTTCTGCTGAAACTAAGAAACCCTCAACTACAACCACTTATTTTATGCATCAAAATCCCCCAGACTTTGTTCCAATAGGGAATATTGATAAAGTCTAGATTATAACCGGGACTTTTAAGAGTAAATTGAGAAACAAGTGCTTCAAGTCTGTTTTTAATAAGCCAGTTGGTCATCAGCCTCACTTTCCAAAATTACCGTCTGCCGGGGGAAACTTAAAATGTAACCCAGCCTTTGGAATTTTGAATGTGTAGTGATCACAGAATGATTTAGACAGGACCTTAAATCTCTTCCAGCCCTCTGCCATGGGCAGGGACACCTTCCACTGTCCCAATTTCCAAGCCCTGTCCTACCTGGCCTTCCAGGGATGAGGCAGCCACAGCTTCTGTGAGCAGCCTGTGCTTCCCAGATTAAACTCAGCCCACAACTGATTTTAAAAGACCTTTAGCTTCTCCAAATAGAGGGTGTGAAAATAGCAAAGCAAGACTGAACTGTATTTTTAGCATTATAGCTAAGAAGAAACATCACAAAACCCAGCATTGTTTTTACAGCACACTGGGAATTACAGAAGTCACAGAGTGAAGACGTACGTTGAAGCATTGCAGCCATGCACTTAATTTCACTTCAAAAATGCAAAAAAAAAAAAAAAAAAGCCATTTTTCTAGAATCTCATTCCAGATTAGCATAAAGTTGCATGCAATTTGCAACTCCTTCTCCTCTCTTTTTCTGAAAACACAATCCCAAATAGTGTGTTTCAGAGCTGCTCTTTCACTAAGCAAACACTGTTAATTCACAGCAGGTCTTGATATTGTGGTACACATAACTCTGTATCCTAACCTACAGTTTAGACTATTCACTGGTTTTCCAGCTCTTCTGTGTAAAAAGGTGAATCTCTTATTCAATCATAAGTAATTTTTACAAAACTTATGAAGATCTTCTTGGCCCATTGATAGCTCTTATGCAGGTGTGGAAACCAGGAGCTGCAAGTTACACAGGCCTACAAGGCTTGCAGCCACAATTCTTGATCAATCCTGTAACTAGTCCAACCTCATACAGCTTTTAACACATTAATAAAGAACATTACCACAACAGTCCTGTGCTAAACACAGTTGTTGAATTTCATGAACAATACATATTTTGTTTTGTTAAGCCTAATTTAACTTTCCACATGCCTTTCAAATTTCCAAAACACAAGGATTCTAGTGTCAGGGTCTGATTTTATTTCGTGAAGTCTCACAGTCAAATCTCACAAACTCACCATGGAACTGAATAGAAAACTCTTGCAAAAAATGAAAACCCATGTGAATTCCAGAAAAATGATCTCTGGCCTGTCGGCACAGAAGACTTTCAGTTCAGTGAAAAGCAAAGGAGCTGCTAAACTGTGTGAATCTCCAGATGAAGCTTTGGGAATCTATAGAGTTTTGGTGCTCCCACTTTCACCAGGCTGAAGGGAAGCTGCCATAATCCCTGGCACAAGGATGTCTTGACAAGACAAGCTCTGCTTGTGATAACAGGGAGAAACCCTAGGCTGAGGGGCTTATTGTTAGCATTAGGTGTGGTCTTAAAACAAGGTGCAAACACAAGGCTGTGCTCTTGAGGTCACTCTCTAGGTATCACTCTCTTTTCTCTCTGTGGTGTAGTGATTTACAGCCTGGGCAACACCTGCATGAGGCAACAGGGAGGGGGAACAGAGCCAATACCTCACCTTTCCACTTCACACCTTTAGAGGAGTGTGAGAGTGATGTGACACCTCTCCTCTCTCTTCCAGGGGCGGGAAATCTGTGTAACAACCCAGCCCTTACAGAATGATTCAGCCAGGTGAGGACTGATGCACTTAGAGGCTGGTTACAGAGATTCTCTCTCCTGCCATTACATTTTTCTGAGGATATTGCACTGGCACAGTTACTCACATGCAGATCCCCCTGAGTGCACAGGCATTACTCTTTCAATCATAAATTCACTTTGTGCTCTGGCTTTTCCCTAGTGAACTTCTCCAGTCCACTGTAGCACATTTTTTTTGAGAATAACTTTATTTCCAGCTGTATTTGTAAAATGAAGAAAATAGTTTTGCTCAATATTTGGCTCTTAAATTTTTTCACCCTAAAGTTCTGAAACTTTTATTTCACTTATTGTGAAATAAGTGAAAATATTCTTTTAACTGAAAAGGAAAAAGAAAGACAGAAGAGACCTGACTTCTACCAACAGCTTATGAAGACATCTCAAATAAGAGTTTTATGAGCTAAGATCATTATTTTTAAGGTCCAATCTCAAATTAATAGTCAGAAAATGACAAATTACTTTTATTCTTGAAGGCTTTTTAAAAATTTCAAAATACTCTTCATATTTCATGGAAGTGAAATTTATGTCACAACAGTTTTTCTTTTAGTATTACTAAGCTGAATTCCCCGCCCACCCTTCTTAATAATAGAGGAGAATTTACTCACAGAAAAGCTGGTTGAAAACATCTTCAAAACCTCTTATCTGCAAAGTTATCAGTGTTTTAAAAGAAAGATAAAAATATACATTCACTCACAAACAAATATATATATATATATATATATGTATGTATGTATGTACAAAATGCCCTTAAAAAAGGAGATATCTGCCAGGTTTTATTTCCTTTCTTTCCATTGATATCAGACATACTGAACTGATTAACACCTCTCTTCCATGCAACCATAAAAAAACTCTCTTAGTTTATATAAACTGCATCCCTCCCTGCCACAGAATTCAGCAGATTCTGAATTTGGGGCCCAGGAATTCACAGGAGTAGGCACAGACATGGTGTGGGTGTTCCTTCTGCACGCTGGGTCTGAAAGGAGGAAGGAGCCCATCAGCAAGGGAGCTGTAAATGAAGTTTATTTACCCAGATCCAAGCACTCAGAGAAGCCTTCCTCTGGAATAAATAACAAATTTATATTAAATTGCCATCTATCTGCAAGATGCCAATAAATGGAAGAGGAACATACTATTGCAGAGCACAATAAAAATAAATACTATTCAATATGCAATATATCAGGAGAGATAATTACACATACCCCCAAGGCAAGCAGGATTTAGAAAAAAGGCTGTTTGATACTATTCATAGCATTGCTTGATGGGCTCTTTGGAATAGCCATAAATCCTCTGTTTTCCTGGCAGATGGAAATAAAGCCAAAGTGATGCATCAGTTAGCCTCAAAATAAGTCCACTGATATTCAGCAAAAATGTGAGATAACGACCCCAAGTTCTATATTCACCAGGGAAATTCAGTGCACTCTGTGCTTAATTTTCAATGCTTAGTTATGTAGTCTTCCTTGTGCTATCTGCAGCCATTGTTAGTCTGACATGATGAATTGCCTCCTCGGGTCTCAGCAAGGATAATTATTCTCTGAGCAGCTCACACAGCCGCCCTCAGTGCACACCGAGAGAATGCAAAAGTCAGGAGAGTTTGGCAAACTAGGGAAAAAAAAAAAGATACAAAGCTAAAAAAAAACTGACAGAAAACTTCTGACTGCTTCAGTTCAGCAGGTGATTGAAGTTCCAGTGGAGCAGATAAACCCAGCAGGGTTGGAGCTAGATGATCTTTAAGATCCTTTCCAATCCAATCCAAAACATTTACACATAAAGTGTCTGCTCCCCTCCACCCCTGCTTTATGACAGCAGTAACAGGATATTTGACTACAGTCTCACCTCTACTTGTCTCATAAGCATGAATCTGACATTTTAAATTCTTCATGGCAGAGGCCAAGAACATGATCACCTTACAGACTTGTTGGAGGGCTCATTCTTTCATCCCCCAAAGCAGAGATGGCATTTTGGTATAAGATTTGTGCCCTGACTGCATCATAACATACGCAGGAACACTTGTACATAACACTAGACACATTTTGCAAGTCTAGTAAATTTGTCATCAACATTCTAACAAGAATCTAAAACTTGTTGCTTCAATAAACTGCACTATTGGTGACTCTGTGTTCATGAAAACTTCCTATTGATCTTGACCAGACTTAGACTGTCAAATTGGTAAACTATATTAATTGGGAATTTGTGATCATGAATGTGACCAGAAAAACAACGCAAGCCACTCTATTGCTGCATCTAGGATTTATTGCACATAACCATCTTGAAGTACAGAATTAGGTGTGATCAGAACTTAACCCAGCCGAACCCAACCCTTCTAATCTCTGAGAAACAGATGGAAAGCAAAGGGGTTTACTTTTTTCCCAACATCAACATCTCATCAGGGTACATGATGGCTGCAGTAAAAGGGGGAAATCTCACTCTCTGGGCACCTTGTCAGATGAAATGGGTCCCCTTCCTTGGCCAAGCCATCTGAGGGGCAGTGCTGATGTTCATAGCAGGGACGAGATGAACTTGAAGCCTGCATGAGAGAAGGAGTGAAAAGGAGAAAAGCCAGCAAGGGCAGGGAGAGATAACACCACTGTTATTGATTTCTTTTATGTGAAAACTGTTCAGATATTGTGATAGGATGGTAATGTAAAAAAAAAACCTTACACAGATGAACAGGCAGATACATTAGAACAGATTGATTTTTCACTTTTATTTTCCTTAAATATATTGGTGGGCTTTAAGCGGTCAAATAAAACCCCTAGAAACTCTCCAGTTAGACATCTTCCGAATTTCTGAGGGCTAGTGTGTGCCAAATGTCCCTCACCTGACCTTTCATTAATAACTGTATTACAGTTCACCAAGGACCTTTGACACTGGAACTGGCCCAATTTACAAAATACCATTTTACCCTGATAAGAAGCTCAGCCTAAGAACTCATATTTATATGGGCAACAAAAAGTGTGAGAATAATGACAGATCTTATCTCCATCACCAGGGGTAAGGAGGCATTGAAAAGCTAAGTGGTTTTCTCAGCCTGTGGAAGCATTGAGACCAAAGCACCTCAACATCTTCCCCCTGTGCCATGTGCAGACTGGAAGGGATGGAGATAAGCACTGACAGGGATGGGCACACTAGAGACCTGGAAGGTCTTGGCTTGTGAAAAAATCATGTTGATTACTTTTGTTATTTTGCCAGGCTGAGAGCAGTTTGGATCTCTGGAACCTTTGAGAGTTTGAAGACAAGGTTACAAACCCACTCCTTCCTGGAAGGCAAGCAGAAAAATGAGATTCAGTCAATAAGAAGTTATCAGCTGAAATCTTGCTTTGCAGAGTAACTGATCTGCAGACCCATTTCTTTAGAAATCCATATGAATCTTTGCTCTTCAAAATGCTTTAGGCTAAAATAAACAAACACCTTAAGCCTATCCCTTCACATGCTTCCACTCACCACCTCCTCACAGTCATTTTTAGAGGAGTCCTTAGTGTTTTCCTTGTATTTTTCTTCATTTACTTTAACTTTTGACAGGTCTGTGTTGTCAATAATCACATGGCAGCTGCATCATAATTGTTTGGAATAAATATAATGCAAACTGCTGCTGTGCTGTTTTTTTGCATGCCATACAAAACTGGAACATACACAAGACGCCTGAAATAGCGAATTCTTTGTAAGGAGCTGTAAAAGATAATTATGCCAAAGAAATAGTGGGTGATTTCCCTGGCCTACACATTTATGCTACCAAAATATTGATAACAACAATTTTGGAGGAGCGAAGTCCCCAGTAATTGTCTTTTAAATTGCATAAGTGGGCCAGGATTAAATGTTTGCATTTTGCACACTGTAAAGTACATAGAATAGAATAAGCACCATAGAAAATATACAAACTATTCAAAGACATGTTGATACTTCATCTATTTATATTCTTCTATTTTATTATTGTTGTTTGGTTGGGTTTGTGTTGTTTGGGGTTTTTTCCCACTGAAATATATTCTCTATTTCCTTTAAGTTCTCAGAGCCTTCCAGTCCTTCTGTTGTCTACAGGAGATCAGGCTGTTCAGAGATCCATTAATCTAACACTCTTTCTGATGTCCTTTCCTTATTTTACCCCCAGCACTTCCCTCCTTTCGCATCCACGACAGAAAATACTTTTGTCATAGGCCACAGGAAAATGTGATGATAAGCATTTGATTACTGACTTCTCTCTAGCAATAATGCATTTAGTGTGAAGTATTTATTAGAAGGATATGAAAGATTCAGGCATTTTGAGGAACAGAAGCCAGCTTTCAAGATTAACTGACAAGAAAATATATTGTACACTGCTAATGGGAGATGTGTCCCATACTGCTGCTATCGAAGCTGCCACACAAAATAATGAAATATTCTACAAAACATGTCTACAAGGTAATTTATACAGAACCAACACTTGTCATACTGTTGGAAGTGAGTGACCTATGCTGTTCTGCTTTGCTCTACAACCTCATTAGTTATGGTGGCTGTGAGGAGCTCCATGGACAGGTGTCCTGGGACTCTGTGATGGAGAGGAGAGGGGTCATAAAGCCAGACCCGAGCTGACTGCTGTCTAAGGCTGTTGTAGGGCACATTTTTAAAGTTCCAGTGAAAGTTCCTGTGGAGAATTGCCATAGTTAACACACAACCCCTATTCCAAAGGCTGTCCCCCAGCCAGGGTGTGAAGGGCAATGACCTGTGCTACATCTCACAGGCTGAGCAGCTCTCTGACTGCAGTGTCAGTGGAGGACAAACCCAGAGCTGCACACACTCCTGGTATCTGCGTGCACTGCTCCCCTTTCTCTTCTAGCCTGGAACTGTATGGGTACAGCAGTGCCCCTCTTTATATCCTCATTTCCATGTCAATATTAGCCTGAAAATGGCTCACTCCAGCAGAACAAAGGACCCTGTCTCTGTCATAGAAGAATTTTCTCACTCCCTTTTCCCCTCTCTTTGATGTTGAATGGCAATAGGAGGATATGACAAGTTGAGGACAGGGATGGGGAACCTATCTTGTGACAGGCAGTATGTCACTTCACAGGGGACAGTGTACAGCACCAGCTGCCACCAACAGCCAACATCTAAACCTTAAGCAGGAAATTTCTAAATTGAATTTTAACTTTTCTGTTACTCACCACTTATTTATCTCTCCTGGTGTTCATCATCTCCAAAAGCATGCTGGTTACCAGTGGCATGAGACCAAGGACATGAAAATAAAGAAAATTCACATGGAAGAAAGCCTTGATGAGATGGAAATAAAATCAAGTCCAAATCACCTTTAATCTATCATTAAAGAGTACAGGATTAAATTTAGAGATTATGGAAACACTCATGAGAACGTACTGGGCTGAACAATTGCTATAAATGAAACCCTCTCTTTCTTCTCCTGGCACATTGGCTTGAGAAAGAAAAATGCAATACTGATCAAAGTACATGTGTAACTAATTACCTGATTTTACATCCTTCCTCCCCTCTGTGCAGGCATTAATGATGAACATGAAATACAGGAGTGAGAGCAGATCAAAAGAACATTACCTGAATGTGCATGAATCTCTTATATCCCCCCTTTCCTCCCAAGACTACACTTCTCATCTCTGTTCTGATTTTAGAAGCTGTTTCACATCTGTTATTCTTTTTTGTCTGCTTTTGGTTTGACAGGACTGCATTGCACATACTGAGGACGTGAACCAATGATTACTTCAGTGTGACACATTCACTTGATTTTAGCCATCCAGGCTTGCAGAATTTGACCAGCAAATCTAAATTTGATTCATAAATGAGGACTATGTTTTCTGTTAGATTGCAACTCAAGACCTCTATCTCAGTTTGAATCTGGCAGCCTTGTGAGCCTAGGAGATATTGGAATGACTTTCTGATCCTGTGGGGTTTTTTTCTTCCCTTTGTGCAAGCAGCAGAACTCTCATGAGGATATCCATCTTTATGACAATGTCTCTATCTCTTCCTGTAAAGCTGCTGAAGAATGACTGTTCTTGTGGGATTTCAGCTTCTTTCAAACTGTAATCAACCACAACCCACTTCCCATCAAAACCCCTCATAAAACACACAACAGGAAAAAGCATGTGGTGCATATTCCTTAGCTTCATGATGGGAAACGTATAAAATCTCTAATGTTGCTCTCCCACTTTATTTCACTTTCTCTTGGTATTTTTCTGAGCAGCTCACACAGCTGCAGGTGCTCTCCCAGTTTATATCACTTTCTCTCGGTATTTTTCCTCCCTCTCTTCTTCCTTAGTAGATCAGTTTTTTAGGCAGCATATTATCCACAGGGCACAAGCCAAGGACCACTCAGCTAAGCATTTAAAGCACTTGCTCTGTCTGAAAGACCCTGCAAACTCCTCTTTTCCAGCACTCTAGAAACTCTAAACCAAGTTCCCTACTCATTTTTTTTCAGTCCATACGGCTTCCTTTCCAGAACCTTCCTAATGCTGTTGTGTGGATTTAACAAACACAAATCTGTGCTTTGGTTCATGCACAGAGCCCCTTTGTTTCTGTTAATCCCTGCACAATTGCTCTAATACATTTGTTTTTACCACAGAACCTCCCTGCAACAGAAGACCCTGGTTGTGTTGCCTCTATTAACTAAGAATAACTGTTGATGAAATTACATCCTCAAGGCCTCTTTCATTAGTTTCTTTTGAACTTCTGAATGCTTTCCCAGGGATTTGATTGCTTTTAGACTGGCACTTCCTAACAAGGCTTTTGATGTAAACTTTCATGCCACTGTTACTATGACAATAGTGTAATGCTGCAGCAGCATTAATTGGAATTTTGATTATTTCCTTGGCTCAGAACACTCTATGTTTTAATAACTGGTTCAACTGTGCTTCAGATCCATGCTGCAAGGCAAAGCTGAAATCTTTATTTTGAATTAAGAGAGCCACTGAAGAGGAATAAATGGAAGATGGAAGTGACATCATAAAACTACATGGCCCATATTCCTCTCTGTTGTTTATATGATTCATGAAAATTAGTCATTGTATAGAAAAGATGCACATTTTCTTCTAGGCTAAGAAATTATTACATAACTCTCCTTATTCTTATACCCAAATTAATTTTCTTTCAGATGTTAGAAATTATGAAAGAGCCTAAATGTGAATTCCCCTAAAACAAAGGATAACATGTTCATATTTGAACAGGAGTGGAAATGGGGAGCTTTGTAAAGGCATCAGTTATCAGCATAACCAACTTTTAACATTCCTCAATATTTGAAGGTGCAGCATATAACAAAGCAAGGCATAAATGTTTGATGAGAAATATTTAACATTTCCTGTCCCAGCTTTATATCAAATCCCAATTAGATATTGTCAAGGGGCAGAAATTAAATGTATCACAAAATTAATTAATCTCATTCAATGTTCTTTATCACCAAAATTAACCCTCAATTTTAACTCTCAACAATTAATCATACTTTGGCTACAGATATGTGTCTGTGCATGTATACACATAGATTCTTCTTTATTGAAGACAGCCTGGGCACCTTTTGGGCCTAATCCAATCCCTTTTTAGATCACTGCATAAAAGTTTTCAATGTTTTATTTATTTATTTATTTATTTATTTATTTTCCCATATTTCAGCCAATATCTTAGTGGAAATAATTCCTGAAGAGAGAGTGCATATGGACCAAAAAGGAATTCTTTCCCCTCTGAGGCTTCCAGCTACATTGCACACGATCTAGTTTCAATTTTTTTTTTTCTGTTTGTTCATTTGTTTGTTCATTTGTTTGTTTTCCTTGTTTGTTTTTTTGGGGTTATTTTCTGGGTTTTTTGATGTTTTGGGTTTTTTTTGTAAGTAATGGAAAGTCTCACAGAGAAATTCTTAAATTTTTGAGATAGTTTCATCTCTGAAAAAGGTTGTCAAGAATAGGGAGTGGAAAGCTATAAAGCCTGTTTTCCCAATTCGACTCAGCCTTGCACTATTACAATGAAAGGCTGGCCTTCGGAAGCTTCTCAGAGACATAAAAACAATCATCTAAACTCCCCACCTACAGAATCTGTAGCCACTATTCTGTTCAGTGCTTTTTTACCCACAATTAAAAAGCTCCAAGCAGCCCAGTCACCAGAACTCATCGACATCAACATGACCAATAAAGCAAACCACAACACACACATATAATGTTGTAAAATCTTTTACCTCCTAAGCAAAATCTAAATACAGGGGATTTTTTTTTTTTTTTTTTTGTATTGCAAAGCAGATTCCTATATTACTGCAGACATGTAGGGATGCATATCTCCAAGAAATCGATGGGAGCTGTCTGGAGTGGTTTGATCAATGACTGCCCCCGCCCATTTCAGCCTGGACATTCATCTCCTGTTGTTCTTCAGACAGTTTACAGATTAATAATGAAGCATAAAACCAAGTTAGTGGTAACATATGAGCGGGGGAGATGCAAAGCTGAACATCTCACATTAAGGGCACTCTACAACAGCAATCCATCAGACTGGCTTGCACTGCAGCATTTGTACAGCTTCTGGTGTCTCCTCACAAACACCCACAAATAAAGAAATACAGCTGCTTTGTAAGAACCCCTCTATTTTGCTTATGAAAATGAAACCACTGGCCTTTTAAAATGCAAATGCAATTGGTCTGATTCTCCCATCCATCAGGCAAAGTAAATCAGAAGTCACTATATTGAATCAAGAATCTATGATCATTTACATTGGTTATTAAAAGTAATTATTCTACGTCAAGCCCAAGAGAGCTTTTTTTTTGAGCTTTTTTTTTCTTTTTTTAAATTTTTTAGGCTTTCTCCAAGATGCAGGATCAATAATACTACTGGGAAGAAAGTGGATTATTCAGGGTGCTAAGATAAATATCCTGCTAATATCGCATGTATTAATTGTACGAATATGGTGTGACCTCATCTGGGTCAATAAATTTAAAATTTATCCTGTAGAGTCTCAGGCTATTCTAGCTAGATTGCCACCTCCTTTGCTTTATTCATTGATTGTAAGAGATTTCAATTCCTAAAAAAATGCCTAGAAACTATAAGATTAGACCTAATTTATTCTCCTTAAAACAAAAATAGATAAAAGATATCAAACTAAGGAGTAGTTAAGATCTACTCCTTAACTTCCATATCATGTTTGTGTTCTCACATCAGCTGTTTGTTTTGGCTATTGAATTCACAAGTTTTCCAAGCAAGGTCATGTGTGTCAAGCCTTCCTCAAAAGGAGCTGACACACTATAGCCACACAGCAGATGATAATGAAGACAAGAATAAACATTAAATAAATTCAGCATTTCACCTTCAATATCAAAATTAGAAATAGGAAAACAGAGGAGGTCACTAACAACAACAACAAATTATTTTAAGAATTTTTCAGAAGAGCAAATCATTCTTTTTTTATATACATAATTCATATGAACAAATACGGTTGGAGTCTTAAGCAAAAAAGGAAAAATCAATCTAGTAGTATAAAAAAACAAAATACTTAGAAATGTCCATTTTTTCATATTCCATCCCCTGGTAAGACTGTAGTTTTGTTTCATATGAAGTTGTTGTCATGGTAAAGATACTCCAGGTTATGGGGTGAAAGGAATAGGGACAGTTTTCCAATTATCTCCAAATCAACTAACAATCCTAACTTATTTTTATTTTATTTTATTTTATTTCCCCAAAATTCACAAAAATCCTTTGGTTTTGACCAGTGAGAGAGGGGAAAAAAAAAAAAAAAACCCAGACCTTTTCTCTCAAAAAAATTTTTGCATCTGTTTGAATTATTTTGCCTTGCCTTTTCACCTTCCTGACAAAGTTAATAAACTCCAGTAAGAATTTGTAAGTGAATCCAAATTTGTTAAACACATGCAAACAACCAGGCAAAGGTGGGCACCAAGAATCCTTGTCACATGTGGCTTGCACAGTGCTGAGGAATTAGCCAGAGCAAAGCACACACTGCACAACCCAGCAAAGACTTAATGCCCTTAAACCAGTGAATTGATCTCCCTTAAATAGATTGAGATGAAAATTGTGGTTATTTAGGGGATTACACTCAGATTTCAGCTCAGTGTTAATGTTGGCCTCCCTATTTCAATAATGCAGGGTAAATGTCATCAGCAGAATTAGCAGTCAAATGCAGACATAATCTTAATAATTGCAAAGAAGCTTTCTGACAAGATTAGTTGCCTTGCAGGACCTCTGTGGCAGATTCACCATCCTACCACAACCAGCCTTTCACCAATCTCCAGGCTGTCACAAAACAATCTGTGCTATCTGTCTACTGGGATTGGGTTGGAGGAATTTCAGTTTAAAAATGAAACAAATTAAAAAAGAAGAAAAAAAAAAACTCAAAACAAAAACTAAGAAAAACAAACAAACAAACAAACAAAAAAAAAAACCAAAAAACCACAACATTCAAACTCTCTGTTCCAAAAGGTTGAAGGGGGAAAATAGGCCAGGCTGGATAGGAAAAGGTTTAAAATTCTTATGAAGTACGTGGTCATAGAAAAAAGGAACAGCAGCACACTCTCTGTTTTTTGAAGATTAAACAATTTCTTTTTCTGGTTTTGGTTAAATATCTTGAGTTACTGGTTCTGCCTCCTGTTATGGGCATTTGTGATTTGTGGTTTGTGATTACTGAACTGTGGAGAGCAAAGTGAGGACCTTGATCAGAACTTTGTCTTTCCTTAGCATGGTGTTCTGGCCAAGCTTCAAGACACTTCACAAAG
Organism: Alaudala cheleensis; assembly: GCA_013398995.1. NCBI lineage: Eukaryota > Metazoa > Chordata > Aves > Passeriformes > Alaudidae > Alaudala > Alaudala cheleensis. The sequence continues at coordinate 296,222 of VWYE01011247.1, forward strand.
TTTTGGGGTGCTTTTGTAGCACAAAGACATCACTTTTCCTCTTTGCTTAACAGAAACAACGTTTAAACAGCCATTATCAAAACCAAATGTAACTGAAAATAAACAGCTATCAGTTTAAAACCTTTGACGTGGTGATATATAAATCGTATTATCACACTTAAAATACTCTCTTGACTTACTTAAGAAAACTTAAGAACAAAAATGTCTTCTAGAGAATTAAACATAGGCACACCTGTTGAGAAGTCCTATTGCAATACTCAGCAGAACAAGTCCAAATATGATTTCATGTGATTGTGCATCAAAAGAGGTGAAGGTCACTATCAAAAACCATGTGTGAATGATCAACAGCATCACTGGGTAATTAGCAAGGAAGAATCCTCCAGATCCACTCACATACCTCTAGATTTTCAGCTGAATTGCCTGGATTTTTTTTTCAGTTGTGTTTTGGTTTGTGTTTTAATTTTTTGAGTTGTTTTGTTTTGTTTTTTTTAATTTTTGTTTTGTTTGGGGTATTTTTTGTTTGTAGGGTTTTTTATTTTTTCTTGTGGGTGTTTTTTGGGGGGGTGGAGTTTGGGGGGGGGGTTGTTTGCCTTTTTTTAATTTGTACATTTGAGTTGGAACCTTAAACAGAAATAATTATGGTATTTTCCCTACTCATATCAGGAAGTGTTTTGACTTTGTATTGTACTCTGGCTTTTCTTATCAGCCACATGTCCCCTATTTGTAGAGGGGGAAAAAAAACCAAACCTAATTAAATGGATAATTAAGAGTGTCATTTTTACAATTGTGCAAAGTGATGTGAATATGTCAAAACTTCAGAAGAATCTGCTTCCTGTCCTGGGTAAAGTTAGGATGAATTATACCTGAGAAAGAAGAATTCTGCATCCCTGATCCTTTATATTTCTGTGAAGTCTCATGGAAGAGAATTGTACTGAGAATGCTGTTTTCTGTCATTTGGATTTACAGACCAAAGGGAGGAAAATAATCTGGTTGCTTTATCCTTTCTTTTCACTGAATTGAATAAAAATATAGCCTTTTTCCTGCTGCAGCCCCCAGATGAGTTCCACCCTACTTAATATATATAAACCTTTTCCCATTTTTCTCATGTTGAATGTCTGTGAGACATACTCCAAAGAGACTGATGGAGAATGGAGGAAATATCTGGCTTGTGAGCATAACTGCAGCTATGTGAAACATAAGTAAGACAAAATAGCACCAACCATTCAGAAATATCTAAAGATAATCAATGTGGACTCATAAAAATGAAATACCAGCTGAGAAACGTGCTAGAATTGCTCAGTATGTCCATTTTCAAATCAGTACAAGCAAAAAAACATAGCTGAAAATTGCCTAAATTTCAGGAAAGTACATGCTACCTGAGAGCTGAAATAGAAACATGTAAATTTAGAGAAGAATTTCATAAGAAGTGAAGGTGGGGAAAGAGAAGGGTAATTAAAACAATATGTAAATAAAATGCAGAAGAGTTGCAGTTTGGCTATGTGCAATTTGTTCTTGAAGACTGCTTTTTGTTCAGAAGATCTGAAACTCTTTTAGTATTGGTAGTTTGTATCTGATACAATTAGATGCATCATTAAGTGTTTTATATATATTATTTGTATATATGATTTATAAATATTTATATAGATACTGTTGTGAGTTTTGTAGGAAGCAACATCTGTCATAAATGCTTGGAAAAATAGATCTCCATCTTCCAATAAATGGAAACAAACACTGGAAAGCTTTGGCAGTAAAATTCAGAGTTAGTTGGAGTGTGCCGCACTGGCAGCTTTACTGCTCTGTCAGTGCTTTGTTTACCTGTCTGTGTATTGGAAATGAAGGCTAAATTCCTGGGGTGCCAGTGCAGTGTCAGGAGAAGACTCCTCAAGGCTTTTGGGCCATAAAGCCCCAGTTCAAATATTTGCCAGCTGTTGGTGTTGATCTCTGTGGATATCTGGTTTAGAAACTGAGTCTAAACATGTTCTTCCCTCAAATTTAATTGGTGGAAAGGAAAACAAACTTCTTTTGTTCCTTTCCCTCTTATTTTTGGTTTATTGACATTTGATTTGTTGACAGGATGAATTATTAGGGAAATAATTTTGAGAAGTTCTGACTTCTCCTGACCATTACTTCTTCACCTATGTTTTTAATAGCAATTATTTTTTCTGAATTTGTACGGGTTGAAATGTAAATCACTCCTTGGATTTTGCTGGCATAGGAAAATCTTTCCATGTTGCTTCCAAAAAAATTCAAATAAATCGTGGAGACTACTTGTAAAAGGCAATCATGGCTTTCTTCTTATCTATTACCATGGTTTACTGTGTATCAGGTTGTAGATTATTGCAACTATTTACTAGGGCAGATAGTAAACTTTGACTCTAATAGCACCTGACTTACAGTACATCACATGAATTGGTTTCTATTGTCTGATGTTTTATATTTATGGAAGTGATAAAGCAGAACAGATGTCTAACTCCACCATTTTTCTGTGTATAATGCACCACATATATTTTTGTTCTCTCATGTTCCCAATGGAAAAAAATACAAATGTCTTTTCATGGAAATATAACCAAAGTTTTCAACACTTTGAGTAAGAGTTAAATTGCTTAAAATATGTTTGGAACATTTTTTAAATGTCTAGTTTGACAAAATTTCTGGGCTTATTTTAACAAGCTGGCTTTGGTTAACAGAGTTTTTCAATTCACCATAATTTATTAAGAGGCCCAATAAACTTGGTTCTGTTCTTGATTATCTCTCTGAAAATGCTAGCTTAAATTTGGCCTTGTTTAAATAGCACTAAATCAATGAGAGATCAATGCTGAATATGGCGCTGCCTCTTGGAGAGACTTTGATCAATGGAGCATTTGGTCGTTTTTATCTGATTGAGACTTGGTCTGAGACTAGACAATTACAGGAAAATAACTCCTTGAAAGTTAATATATTTTCCTTTTCCTTTGCTGTGTGTTCTGGCTACAGTGCAAGGGACTCGTGACAAATGCAGTACAATATATGTTAGAAAATATTTGCAAAATATATGGTCGTTGATTGTTTCCATAGGCTGCAACATATTTCTTTTCCAGGGCCCACATCAATATATCTCTGTGTCTGTGAGGATGAAGGAAACTGAGAATGTTAATGCTATCCCTGGCAGCAGTTTTTGCCATGTCTTTTGACTAGGAGAGCCCTGTCAGCTATTAAATTGCCCTGTGGGCTCCAAATATCAGCATAGGAAACCCAAAATTTGTCATTCTAAAAAGAAATTTATTCAAAGGTAGCTGAGTATGCCCTTATAAGCAACACATTCTGTAAAATCACTACTCTTCCTGGATGTTTAGAGATTTATTGACATCTTTTTGTGCTCATGTGTCCACTTTAGGAGCATTCAAGCAAAGGAAGAGACGTGCTGTCAGAAACCAGGGCTTCATTGGCAAAGGAGCTGGGGAAGGGTCTAGAGGGTAAATCCTATGAGCAACAGCTGAGGGAGCTGGGAAAGGGGCTGGAGCCCCAGGAGAGGCTGAGGGAGCTGGGAAAGGGGCTCAGGCTGGAGAAAAGGAGGCTCAGGGGGACCTTGTGGCTCTGCACAGGACAGATGGGGTCTTCAGGCTCTGCTGCCAGGGAACAAAACACAGAACAAGGGGGAACAGCCTTAAGAAGAAGGGGAAACAGCACAGGGGAGATTCAGGCTTAAAATCAGGAGGAATTTCTTCATGGAAAGGGTGGTTGAACATTGGAAGAGGCTGTCCAGGTGCTGGAGTCCACATCCCTGGAAGTGTCCAAGGAATGACTGGACATGGCACCCAGTGCTGTGGGGTAAATGACAAGATGGGAGTGGTCACAGGTTGGACTCGATGGTCTCAGAGTTCTTTTCCTACCTAAATGATTCTGGGATTTTTTATTGCCAGAAAGCTTATTTCTCCTTGGAGATTTTAACTCCCATGGTTCATGGAAAGTTAAACATCCCATCTACAATCCCAGCAGCACACAGTAGAAAGACTCTTCACAAGGACATAAGGAGCATTTATTTAAACCATGTTTTTTTTAATTAATTTTTTTTTCTTTACTCATCATAATACATATGGTCCTAGTCCTTTGTGTAGCTGTTTTGAAAACACATAAATTACGTATAATTTATGACAGACATTTTAGAAATAATTCTTCAGGCCAGTCTGTAGTTAGACAAATTCCAGGTTAGCCAATATAAAGAATAACTCCCCTGTTGGGCTTCAAAAGGGTAAACCTTGCTTATCCCACATCCATATCACAGGAATGACAGCATTGCTCGAGGCAATCATGGACTCATTAACGTTGGAAAAGTACTGTAATGTCATTGAGTCCAACCATTAACCCAGCACTGCCAAGGCCACCACTAAACCATGTCCCAAGTGCCACATCCACAAGACATTTAAATGCCTCCAAGGATGGTGATTCCACAGCTGCCCTGTTCCAATGCTTGACAAACCTTTCCAGGAGAAAAATTGTACAGGTATGCAATCAAAACCTGTCCTGGTGCAGCTTGAGGCCACTTCCTCTTGTCTTGTCCTTAGTTCCCCAGGATCAGAACCTGACCCCCACCTGGTTGCACCCTCCTGTCAGGGGGCTGTGGAGAGCCAGAAGGTCTCCCCTGAGCCTCCTTTTCTCCAGGATAAACAACACCAGTTCCTTAAACTGTTCCTCATCAGACCTGTGCTCATGTCCTTCTCTGGACATGCTCCAAGAACTCTATTTCTTTATGAAGTGAGGGGGCCAAAACTGAATGCAGGATCCAAGAGGTGATTTTGCTTTTGCATCAGACAGAGAATGAACTACTAATCAGATTTTGATACTGCAGTTGTGCAGGATCCTATACTCTGCATTTTTCACAGCACCACTGTGGTGAGATGTTTGGCTTACTGTCAGCAGGAATCCCAGAGCTCCTATAAAACCATTGAGTTCCCTTTCTGGAAATAGCCCGTATTTTTTCTTGCTTGTGAAATAACTTCTGCATTTTTGGCATGGTTTCATAATTTCAGGCTTCAGTTTATCCCTTATGAAATGATGGAATCCTCATTATCCATGCAACACTTTCAGCCACTCACTCCAGAAGTCAGTAGTCCTTTTACCTGCATCTGCATTTTTACAGTTCTACTTCAGCAATTCTAGTGTTAGATCATGGTAATGTAAACATTTCTCTTAATTTCTCGATATCCACTCTTAAATACTTTAAGGACACTGCCTGCATTCTCCACAGAAAAATAAAAATACTTAAAAAATAACCTTAAAAAGTACAATTTATTGTATTTAAAAAAATAGAAATGTGGTCAAAAATCACAGAAAAGTCCCAAGAGGAAATGTCTGGAAGCTGGTCTTCTAGGAATAGATATGCTGGTTTAATTGACAGCAGGAAAATTAAAGGTTGTTAAGTAAGCTTCATTTTTCCAGTCTTGCTCAGCCCAGAAGTCAACACAGACTTCTTTGCCTGCAACCATCAACTGACGGTGTGCAGTTGACTCTTGGAGCCTGGAGTGCATTGCAGTGTCCTGAAACACTCCACTTTGCTGTCTGACAATCTGTTATAGCCCAGTGCCACTGCCAGCTGGCAGGTAATTTTCCTGTGGAAGACTTTTCCTCCCAGTGAGTGCTGCCATGGCAATATCCAGCCCCAGCCATGTAGTTAAAAGAAATTGAAAGGAATAGTCATTTCCTGAGGATGTCTCAACTCATCCAGAGACAGGCGTGCAAGGTGGGATAAATCGCTTTTGGAGGTGCTTTCATCTCTTTGCCAATTAGAAATTAGACTACACACCAGACTTTTATGTGCATAAAGCTTCTTGGGATAAATCTTACTCCAAACACTTGAGTTCTGCGACAGGCAATTCCAGTAACAATAACTATAAGGCTGTCTGAGATAGAGATACATTGGAAGACCAGATATTGTTGCTCACAGATTATGGTGAAAGAAAGAGAGGAACACGGCCAGATTTAACTTTACACATTATGAACTTATAGAAGGAAAGACAGGAGAATCAAAGTCTCATTTGGGATTAAGGAACAAAGACACAGCTTGTATCTCCAGGATGTGGACAGACAAAGTGTAACACTATTGATCAAATAAGTCGTGTAGCTGGTCATGGGTATTTAGAGTAAATCCCCAGTCACCAGCATCCCACCTTTTAGAATAGCCTAGCTGGGATCTACGGAAGGCATTATCTACGGGTTTAATTTCAGTGCTGCATCAGGAGCTTTTGAAAAATATGCTTTCAATATCCCTACAATTCATTGTGGATCATGGTGGGGGAAAAAATGATGTTTCAAATGAGAAAAAATAGGACAGGGTCTAACAAAAAATATCAATGAATTCTCTTCCACACAAAGGAAAAAAAAAAAAGTGCATGTTTCATTAAATGCCTTGTGGCAAAATACCTGACATTACCATTAGTAAGTAAATTATAACCTTTGCTGTGTCCTAGTTTTACCTATAGAGTATTTGGATGTCAACCCAGATACATGGGACCAAAAGTAGGTTGTATTTCCTTTCCTGTGACTGTTTTCAGGCATGGAGTCTTCCATTTTAAATCTTGTTAAATTTTTCCAAAGCTACCTACTCTACAGTAAACATTTAAGAAAACAACTTATCCTCCACCTCTCTGACATTTCTCTTCACCCTTAACTTAATGCTGAAAGAAGAAAGAAATTTAGTTTGCAGGTTAAACAACTCAATTCCTTTTGCTTTATTTTTTGGTTTGTCATTTATTCAGGCAACAGATGGAGATGTTTGATATGTACTATTTATTTATCCCTCTAAAATGAAATGAAATTTTTTTCAAATAAGGTAGCATCCTATTTCTTGTACATTCTCTCTATTTAAATCAAGTTAAAATTTTGTCTCCAACTCTTATCTGTATTCCAATGCAATTAATACATATTTCTTTCTGGTTTCATACCTGCTTTCTCTAAACCAGCTGCTCCTTAGTCCCTGGTTACCTCACTCTTTCCTGTCTACTTGGCTTTGATTCCAGGCCTTTTTACCAGTCTTTGGGGGTTTTTGCACCTTCCCGTGTCATTCCTTGTTTCAGATCAGTGACTTTTTTATTGCCTGCTGCCCAAACAACATTGCCAAAAACCACTTCACTAAACTGACTTAGGCCAACACCAGAAGCAACAGTTGTGATTTGGTAGCCCTGGCACTCATGTCCAAGGTGAGATGTCTAATTCAGGCAGCCCCAACTTCTTCTGTTGCCTTCTACAGCAAAATTGGCATCTCCAGGGAATGCTTTCTCTTTCCTAATTCCTGTGGTAAAACAAACAAATAAAATGAACACAACTTCGAGGGAGCTACCAGATTAGATTAGAGTCTGATCATGCCATGTCAAAAGTGGAACTGGATATTTCTAGTGATAAAAATTTTGGTGTTGAGAACTGAAAGAAGTTTTTTGGCCTCATTACTTTCATAGGTAGATCATGGATACAGAGACACAGAATTTATTTTCTGTTTATTGTTTAGGAAAATGCTTAGATTAGTCCCAGTTTAGGCAACTAGACATGTAAAATGTATTTTTATAATACGTGAAACTGGCCTGGCTGCAAAGAGATGGAGTAGGTGACTCCTTTTAAAATGTTCATGGGCTAGTTTTTCCTGGGAAAAATTAGCCATAGAGGTTGGCAGAGACAAGAAACAAAACAGAATCAAGCAGCAACGCTAATGAAATCCCTTATTTCAGGCTAAAATTCTTGTATATATTTATATATGTGTGTGTTTAGTTACAATGTAGATGGTTATATAGAAGTCTGGTACAGTTTAAAGCTCAGGTTCTGAATTTATGGTGATTAATTGTTCATGTTATTTCACTCTAATTATCTATTTCATTTACAATGTAACCAAGATGACTGTTGTGTGTTTAAGTAGCATGGAAATCCCATTTGGATCCTGACTTGGTTTGTTGCATTTCCTTAACTTCGCTCTGCTCCAGAGATGGTGTTTCTCATTCTCAGCTGGAATACTGTTGGATTCCTTCAGAGAGAGCTCTCCCCCAAAGCTTGCCCAGTTTTCAGTTGCCTTTGAAGCTGATTACAGCTATGGCCTGTTGCACCAAGGTCAGAGCACAATGCTTGCTTGGCTCCAACTCAAGGCAAAATGATAAATATGTCTGAGCAAAGTAAGGATTAGTCTCAAATTACCACTGCATACAATGAATGCTGCTTCCAGACAGCATCATTAGTTCGCAGAAGGAGACGTATCTCACAAACAAACACATTCATCTGCCTTGGTTATAAGAATACCTTTCCTTTTTTTAATGAGACCTCCACCTCTGCAGTTCATCAAGGTGCACTGTGGTAGATTCATGCTTTTGTCCCTTCTCACAATAAGGACAGAACTATGTTCATAATGAATTTGCATTTGACAAGAACCATGAAAGTCTGTCTGGGTGTTGACTGTAGAAAGACAGTTGTGCTGCCAAAATGTTCACACTTGCTTATATGCCAACATTTTTATTGGCAATATTATTTATATGAAATATAAATAACTTTTTTTTTTCAGTTTTCACTTTTCTAGTCCTCATGTCTCCTCCAAGCAAAAGGAAAGGGTAATTAATTCTTTTCACTGATAATTATAAAGTTCTAAAATTTGCAGCATGAATATTGTGGGACATATTGGAAATGCCTTATTCTACCAAAAAAATTTTCCCAAGATGCTGCAAGAGGTGATGCACTATATACACAATGAAACTCATTAAACATCACATTTTACTGCAGAAGTCCATTCATTAAAATGTCCTGGCTTAGATACGAGATTTAATGGAATTTCTCTGTAAACCCCAGCCTCTTTATCTTTTTCCTGTTAGTTTCTGATGTGCTTTATTGTCAGTTAGAAGAAGGTAAATACATAAGTGATGGTGTGACAATTTCAGGACAATACATTGAGTTTATTATCAGAGTTTTGAGGAAATCTACTTTAAGGGTAGGACAAAGAAGCCACATTTGTTTCATTCACAACATAAAAAACACAAAACTTACAGAATATAAAGGCTTTAGATGCTGATAAGCAAGAAAACTAAGATAACAGCTTGAAAAGCATGGGTGGGGGGGAATAAAAAGTGGGATTAATTGTATTATTATGCAATGGGTGCAGAGCAGTCAAATCCTCTTCTCACAGTTAGGTCTTGTTCTCACTGAGGTACCAGTGATTTGGCCTAAGCAATAAAGGCTTTTATATTAACCACTGGCACTTCATCCTACAGTCAGGTAGAAAAGACAAATCATTGTCTTCCTGTCAATTATACTGGGAAAAAAAGGATTAAAAGCTATAGTTTAAATGGTAAGATTGAAATAGTCTTGAAAATGCAAACACTCGCTGGCAGAAAGACAGATGTAAAGCAAACAGTCCATGATCTCAGTCTGATTTTAGAGGATTTACAACATGTGCTGGAAGGCAAGAAGTCCATTCTTTACTATGTTATGTCTCAATAATTTCTGCTTTTTTTTTTTTTTTTTTTTTTCTTAGTTGACTTATTTAACTCCCTATCAGTTGCTGCCCTGGCTTCAAAACTACAAAGTTTTAGCCACTTTCTCTTCGGGTTTGATTCACAAATGTCTAAACATTTTTCTCTTGGAATAATTGCTTTGAAGGGAAAAAAAAAAACCAAACCTGCAAGTAGGAGATGAAAACTGCATGTTTAATTTTCATTCTGACTACAGTTTCAATGTTCAACATTTTTTGACTGCTATTTTAAGTGCTGGGAAAAGGAAAAATTGGCTCAAATCAAATGTTCATGTGCCATTGAATGTACAAAATATATGAGGTATTTGACATGAATTCACACGGAACTGTGAAAACAATGTTCCCCTCCTCTTTTTCATGCTGTAACTGCAGAAGAGGAAGTCCTTTTGCTGCCACTCAGCAAAAAAAAAGTCCCTTATTAAAAAAATAAGAAATAGAACAGAATGAATATCCAGCAATATGAGCCTGAAAGCAAAATGAAAGCCACTGTGTCAAATCTGAAGGCCTGACTGAGTTAGTACATGCCATTTTTATACCTTATTTCAGATTGACTGGAGTATATATCTTGGTAATACACAAAATTAGAGCCTTGTTTTAGCAGTCTTATTAGGGCAAAGTTACCTTTGAAACTGAGTACAGAGAGAGAGAGAGAGAGATCTAAGATTTACAGGGCCCAGACTTGAAAAAAAAGGAATTGCATAAGAATTGATTTATAGTATCCAAACTCATAGTATTATCATGTCAGCAGACACCAAAAACAGTTTCCAGCAGGGACAGCATTAGAACTCAAGGGGAAGGACTGGAATAATTGATCCCATCTGTTAGTATCCCAATCACTAGCAATGATCAGCTCAGGGCTGTCTTGAACAGATCAAATAGATTTTTAGATATTAACAGCAGTCTGTTTAGAGACATGTAAAACGTCAGGTCAATTGGAGATATCTTGTACTTCCAGTATGCTGTAAAGCCAGAACAAAAGGTTTAAAACTTATCTCAGTACTCCCATGTGTTACTTACATTAGCCAGAACTTCAGGGCTGCAGTACACGAAAACAAAGTGTTAAATCTTACTTAAGCAAAACAAAAGTAACACATTTCCATTAATAATCCAGGAAGAATTATGGTGCATATGGGAAACAATTATTAGTTTTCATGAAATTGTATCAGTTTACCAAATAATCTCAGTGCCTGTGCTTGTTTCTTTGGGTTTTTTTAAAGCAAGAAATTTAAGAATCACAGGTTTATTGGAAGAGACCACTTGGATTGATCTGGTCCAATCTACCTGCTCCAGCAGGGTCACCCCAGAGCACCCCAGGCACACGGTTGTATCCAGAGGGGTCTGGAATATCCCCAGTGAGGGAGACTCCACACCTCTCTGGACAATCTCTTCAAGGCTCAGTCACTGCCCAGGACAGAAGTTCTTTCTCATGTCCAGGTGGAACTTTCTGGGCTCAGTCCCTGCCCGTTCCTCTGGTGCCATTGCTGGGTCCCCAGAGCTGAGCCTGGGCCCTGCTCTGAGCCCTCCCTGCAGACAGGGACAGACAGGGATGGAGGCTGAACAGCCCTGGCTCTTCCAGTGTTCATGTATGCATCATAAAGGCCAATGGACTTCTGGATGTTGTGTTTTCCTTGGTGTTCCCTGGCCCAATCCTCCTAGGGAAGGTCTTCCTTCCAAGGTTCCTTTACCATGATCTCCTGTTCCAGAGATCCCTGGGGGCAGGTCTTGTCAATCAAGACCTAAAAGAAGGCATTCAGTAACTGTTTTCTCTGCCTCCCTTCTCTTACCAGGGTCCCCTCTCCATTTACTAATGGGCCCACACCATCCTTTGTTTTCCTTTCATTATTGATGTATTTAGAAAGCTCTTTTGAGTTATACTTGACAGCTTTGGCCAGATTTAATTATCTTTGGGCCTTGGCACATCTAGAAGGAGAGCTAAGGACAAGTACTAGTATATGCGAATCTGGAAAAAAATAAGGGCATGAACTTAAGTAACAGGAAAATTTGGCTCCCAGGGAGTTTAGCAGAGAAAATTCTATGCATAGAGGATGACTGATGTCCTAAGTGGGACTCTGACATAGCGTTTCCTGAAACCTGCATGATAGCAACCTCAGACTCTTTTTTTTTTTTTTTGGAACTGGGCATTCAACTAACCATTTGGGAAGGACAAGTGAAGATGTAGGTGCAGAAGGATCATAGAATTCTTTAGGTTGGGAAGGTCCTTTAAGATCATCTAGCCCAGCCATTAACTCAGCATCACTGTGTTCACCACTAAACCACATGCCCAGGTGCCACATCCACACCTTTAAATATCTCCAGGAATGGTGACTCCACCAGTACACAGGGCAGCCTATTCCAGTGCTGGACAATCTTCTCCATGAAGAATTTTTTTTCCCTAATATCCAAATTAAACCTCCCCTGACACACCCTAAGGCCATTTCCTCCTATGAGACAGAGTCAGGGAAAGCAGAAGCCTAGGTTTTTTTGGCATAAATACCATTTCTGTGCTGTAGTTAGTATTGCCATTTTCTAGCAAATACACCACCTAAAAGTCCAAACTCCAGGTTACATGCAGGACTAAATTCTCATGAAGACACATGGCACCTTATGCTTCCATACACCTTTGTGTATTCATAAGAGAAATAATAAATGTTAAGTAACCATCTGATCCACTAGAAAAGAGAAAATATCAATCATCAGAATTCCTCCTGGCTGCAGTGTCTCCTTCACAGCTCCATGAAGCTGAGGACATGAGTGCCATGTGTGTTCCCCGGGGACATAAAGAGCATCACATTCTCATCATGAAAGCAAAACTCTTGCTCATTAGGTTACATAACTGTCACAACACAATGATGAACCTTTTGGTGTGACACTTGCAGCCAGCACAGAACAAAGACTGAAAATGCCATCAAAACACAACACAGAGCACCAAAAAGCTTTATTTGGCGGAAAAACACCCACAAAGTGACCAAAAAACCCCCCTCAGCAACAGAACAGAGACCCATCAGTGCCATCCCCTCCTCCACCCCTGTGTCCTGTTCTGATGTTCACACACACAAAGATGATCATAGACAGATTGCATAGCACTTGCCGTAAAAAAAAAATGATGCTGGCATTCACCATGGTTTTTGAAATGTAGCCAGAGTGATGTTTAAATTTTAACCTATGGTAAAATCAGACAGGATTGCACATCTCAATTGCCAGATATGCTCCCCCAAAATTCCCAATTCTAATGAGTATACTTGAAAATTTTCCATGGGATAAGAAGGAGGGAAACAGAGGGTTACCACAGCTTTCCTTATGGTGAACAATTGGTGAAAAACCAACCATACATTGAACAGGAATAGTCTAATGTATGTCTAATGCTGTGTTACCTCATGCAGATCTTCAAAATTCATGTTTCTGATAAAATTTTGTGAATTCTTACCTTTGTTTTTTAAATCTCTGGCTGGATGTACAGCAGAGTGATAACAAAAAAAACCAAGCAAACAAACAAACAAACAAACAAACAAACAAAAAGGTAGGTGAGAGATTGTCTTTTATGCTGCAGAACCTTATTGCTGTAGAACATGCAATGGATTCTTCTAAATGCATTGATTTTGACCTACCTAATTATTGAACAAATTGGGCCATTATCATTGCTGAGCAAACCAAACCCAGGGAAGCTCCAGTCCTGTAAGGGCAGAGGCACTTTGTCCACATTTCGTGCTGGGATCACAGACAAGGAGACAGGCAGATGGTCAGAGCTGTCCATTCTGCCATCCACCCACCTCCCCTACCAACTCTTTTCAGCACATCCCCTTTGTGGGCTGCTCCTTTTGGGGTGACTGATGCATCACTATTCCATCACAGCACAGGAATGGAAGGGTAGGATTTGTCTTATCTCATTTGAGATATCTAAAGGTCAGAGATCTAAATCTGAGCTGGTCACCCCAGGCTCTTTTCTTTTTTTGTCAGTGGAGAGAAATAGGACAGAGGGATGAGTCTCTAGAGATGTTATCTCCTGGTGGTGTGAATCACCCTTTATATAAAGCCCCTTCTGTGATGTTAGAGATCAAGTTTATGCTCTATTTTGTTATATGTAATTCTCATACCAAGGTACCTGATAAGTCTCAGGCATGACCTGTGACCATGGTATGACTACAGTTCTATGCTTCATTCAAAATAGATCCTTGTAGTTTCTCTTGTTAGAAATTTTCAGTGTTTCCAAGCCAGAGAAATGGTCACTATTTATATTTCAAATGGTATGTTCTAAGGCTTACTTGTAAAAAAAGTATTTTGAACCTGTCAGAATTTGATATTTCCACACAAACGTCACATATATTAAAAAAAAAAGAAATAATTTTGAAGTAAAAACTAGAGTTGATCAATAAAATGTATCATATTCCTGTGTATTCTTCTTTCCTAGGAAGAGTTTCAATACAGAAATTCCTTCTATAATGTGTTGAATGGAATAAAAGAGGTTAAAAACCAAAGCAAAATAAAATCTCACAAAATTAAATTCTAATGAATGCAAAGACCTTGAAAACATCAGTGGCTCTGCAAGCCAAGTGTTGATCCCTTTGATAGAATATGCAGGAATAAAATGGCTAGTAGCTGAAATGCTGTGGCACAATAATAATTGCTTTGCACCTGTAATTCTATCTCTCATTTCCCTATTTACTGTTTGATGTTTTTGTTTATCACAGAGTTATATTCCAGTCTCTTCATTTTTAGTCCATTTCTGGAAAATAAAGAATGCTGAATGCTGAAAGACACAAAAGACGATGATGATAAATTAAACAATATTTCTTTCTCACATTATTTCTTTTTTCCAAAGCAGAAAAGCATTTTCTCTTCTTTGTCTTTTCTTCTATTTTTTTTTTTAATTAATTCCTGTGTGGAATCTCAGGATTTGTTCCTATCTCATTATATAAAAGCTCGACAACTTTTGGCAATTGTTAACATTATTATTTTACCATCACCATTATTATTAGTGTCCAAATAAAATTTTCTAAATTAATAAACTTGTATGGAACTTACCTGAATGCAAACCAGATTAGAATTAAGGTTTGTAAAATTTGCATTTCTGGTCTGCATGGCAGGAAGACACTTTTTCCACACAAGTTATAAGCAGAAAGTGTTATGGAGAACAAAGGGAGATGTCAGCTACTGTTTTAAGTGAGGACTAAATTTTGACTGAACTATTGAAGTTAAAGGCACAAAAAAATTGGTGGGTTTAAGAACCAAATGAAGGTTGAAGAAGAAAAGAGGAAAATGTCACATCTCCAGAATAAGTGTGCATTCAGATTTTTATGGACAGATGAAAACCAGACTTAAATGCCGGCATCAGAGCCTCCTGTCTTGAATGCTTATGATCTTTGCTGGTCATTGTAGCTCACAGTCAAAAGTTATAAATGTCATGCTCTGGAGCCCTCCAGGGGACCGCAGGTCAGGACCTGGGGAATGGCCTCCATTGGAGGCAAAATTATCACCAAGAAGACAAGAAAAGATAAACAAAGGGAACGTAGGAGTAAATGACAAAAGGAGAAAGAAAAGACAATTTGGAGATGTTTCAGCCAGGACATATCCCCTGTGTTGCTGACACAATGCAAGAGGAGGAGGAGGATGAGAAGGAAGATAAGGAGAAGGAGATGGATGAAGAGGAGGAAGCAGCCATTGAAGGTGAACATCCTGGCAGCAGAGCAACAATGGGATCACTGTTCATCTTCTGCTGAGAAGAATCAGATAAAGTCAATTAGTGACTACTTGATGATGGTTTCTTATACAATGATTAAACTCAGGACCAGTAATGAGAAGTTTGGGATGTGTCTTTAATGAAGGATGTTACGATCCTATCTTTTATACTTCAGAAATTTATGTGCTGATAGTTAATTTTTTGTCTGCAAATTATTGAAAATGTTTATATGTGATTAGCACTGCTTAGGCAAATTATAGGTGCATTTCTTGTGCATCCAATATTTCAGGCAACCAAGTTTGCAGTGTTTTCTGTGGTTTTTCTTCCATTTATCCCTACTTTTCATCAAACGTCTTCACCATCATCTGTAATTTAAAAATAAATAGCTTGCTCTCTTTTCCACCAAAATATAATGCTGATAGATCAGCATTCCCAAATCATTTAGAGACATTAATGTTACTTCTAAAGTAGTTGCAAGACTTATTGAAAAGTCTCCTTCATTAACTGTAGGGCTCTGTCTTATGTTGCAATGCAAGATGTAGCCAAAAGTACATATTCTATTACCATCTGTTAAGCCAGGTAGGGCAGTGTTCTTTATCTCTTCCAGGACCCATCCTCCCTCCGGGGGAATATCTGCTGATAATGGGCCATTAAGGCTCATTGCATGACTGATAAAATTGCATCATCCCATTGGGAGATGCTCCACTCAGTGGGAGGATTCCTACCTGGATAAAACCTGAGAGTCAGGACACCAGGACAGCCTGTTTTCACTGGATTCCCAAAGGAAGACTGCACCCATCTCACCACCACTGGACTTTCAGAGGAAAACTACACTCTTTTACAGGATCATCTCTGCTCCAACAGAACCACATCTCTCACTCCAGGAAGACTTCATTGGACTGCTACCAACACCCTGACCAACATGGTGTCAGGTTGTGTTCTAATCCTGTCAGTGTTTTGTTTTTGTTTGTTTGGGGTTTTTTGTACATTTTTATTTTAATTTCCCTAGTAAAGAACTGTTATTCGTATTCCCATATATTTGCCTGAAAGCACTTTAATTTCAAAATTATAATAATTCGGAGGTAGGGGATTATATTCTCCATTGCAAGGGAGGCTCCTACCTTCCTCAGCAGACACCTGTCTTTCCAAACTAGGACAGGCTCCCGTCTGACTATTCAGCTGTTGACTGTAAGAATTAAATTCCAGTTTCTTCAGCCACTGAATTTAGCATTAAACTCTGTCATATGAGACACTATGAGTTACTCAGAACTTTTCAGGAAGAAATAAAGGCTTAATTTTTTGGTCAAATGTGTACACATCCAAAGAAGCAGAGAAAACAAACATAGAGAAAGGATCCAGCAGTGAAGAGAGCTTATAGAAAAGGATATAAGACAAAGAGAAAGATCACAATAATTAGATGGGGGGGGGAGGGGGGGAGGAGGGAAAGGGAAAGAATAAGAGACAAGGTCCAGCATACGTGTTTTTGAGCATTGTTACAGCCAGCACACACAGAGATAGTAAGAAAGAGTTGTTACCACAATATCCATAGATACACTCTGGGTAGATCAACCACCACTTACATCCCCAGGCCACCCTTAGCAGGTGAAGATCATTAGCAGTATGTAATGACCACCCCCCACCCCATTTCCAGGAGACTCCCTGATAGTCATATCCAAACATGGCACTGCTGAGATGCCAATTTAATTAATCTTCAGAAAGAAATTAATTTTTGGGGTTTTTTTTGTTGTTGTTCTTTTTTGTTTTGCAGAAATCTTTGATATAAATTTTCTGGATTCTTTTCTTTTCTTGCCTTTGTGGACCTGGATGTTGAAATCAATAATCGACTCAGTAATAGAGAACAAAGTTAAGTAATTTGTGCCTAACTTTTGTAAATAAAGGCAGAATTGCTATAGTAACAGCAGAAGGCATTCAGTCACTGTGACAAAAATGTGGCAACCTGATAGCAGAGGCTAATGAGGGTATTCAATTTCAGCTGAATTTCATTAAACTCAGCCTCTGCCTACTGCAAGACAGGAGGGAGGGAAGAGAAGGGGAGGAGTGGCCACTCAGGTAAAGACTAGCCTAATATTTACCCTAATTTGGAGGTAAAATTTATCTGAAAAAGGTAGGAAAGTCGAAAAAAACATGAGAGGAACGCAGCAAACAACAACATAAAACAAAGACTAAAAGGGAATGTTTCTCTATTGTAGCTTTCTTGTTGAAAAGAGGAAAAGTCCCATGCCTAAACAATAATTTCCTTCAATTCCTCTTTCTCTTCTTTCTGTTGAAATGACTGGGTTTTATTGTCATCAGAAGTGGACTCTTAATTTAGGAAAAGGCTTAGATGACTGAGTTTGGAGACTATAATTATTGAAAATAACACTGCTAAAGTAAAGGGGCCTAAATGCACTTCAGACAGGGAGGAGCTGGATGTGCACCAGGAAGGACTTGGGAGTCACAGAGTGTCTTGGGCTCATTGTTCATCTTGGAGATATCTTTGAAGATGCTCCCCTGACAATGCTTAGGAAGTCCTTCTGAAAATCATGTTGATTTGCAAATAATAATAATAATAATAATAATAATAATAATAATAATAATAATAAGGTTTAGCTGTGTGAGCTGGAGTGCTGAGGTTTGTCACTTTGGGCATAAAGAGCTTTAGGGGAAGATTATATACAAAAGCTGTCAAAACTGTTTTGTTGTCTCTGGCTATAAAACACTTAGAAAAACAAAATGTTTCCATTAAGAGTGCATTTTCTTTGACCAGTGTTGAAGTAGAGGAAAAGAAATAACAGTCCAAATCACCCTGTTGCAATTACTTGGGCAATGTGCTTTAAAACCCACTCCAAGTGGGTCCTGTTCCTAGAGCTGCTGAAAGTGGGAGGCTGTCACCTGGATTTATGAGCTTGCCTATTACAAAACATTTATGGGCAACTATAACTGATGGTCCCCAAAGGAAGTTAAAAGTGATATTTAGCTTAAATAGTCTGTCCCTGCTCTCTGTTGAATTGCAAGCATTGCTTTGTAGCTTCAGGCCATGAAAGAATAGAAATACATGACATGGAAAGTTCCTATACACTTTCTTTTTAAAATTTTTTTCTTTCTTTGTCTTTTTTCTGTTCTCTGGAGAATCATCTTTCAGTCATGCTCAGTGTCATTTTTCACAACTGAGTGCTTTAGACTTAGTTATAAGAAATGCTCATTCTGGCTATAAAGATGAGCAATACTTCAGGGATTTTCTTTTTCCTTGGGTAGGAAGAGAATCCATCCCCTTTGCTATTATTCAAGGTTGTAGGTCAGGTGTAATTTGTGCATTTTAGATTTTTTTAGCCAAATAAAGTTTCTTTTCCAAAAAGTTGAAATGAAAAATCAGATGAAAATAGTTGTCGTATTGGAAGACATAAAGCCACAAATAAAGTTTGCAGGGAAAAAATACTTTATATTTAGATGTGTTTTGTTTCTATTTTTGAAACTCTTGGTAAAAATCACATGAAGTATTCAATGAAAAAATATTTTAAATACTAATTCAGACTACGAAATAATTTAAAATATAAGCATATTTTAAATTAATATTTTAATACATAATCAGACATTAGAGGGTAAGATAACAGAAATCCTGGAGTGTTTTTCTAGTGAGAGGCTGTGAGAGCTTGGGGGCTGGATGGGGCTAAACTATGACACCTATTTTTCTAGATTTATGAGAAATCATGTTCAGTTAGGGCTGTGCATAAATACTTCAGTTTCTCTTTCTAATGTATTTTCCCGTTCACTTCAGACTAAGAAGAAAAGCAACATGTGTTTTCATAGAGGATCATTTATGGAAAAGAAAATGTCTGAATTAGGAAGTTTCAGCTTTCTAGTGTTGTCAGTCACGTCAGCGAGCTAAGTGAGTGACAAAACTGCTCACTCTAGGCTCCCTTGGTAATCCATGGGGATCATTGAACTTGGTCTGAATGTGATTCAGGTGTTTTAAGATCTGGAACCATTCCCCTTCTGTGTCCCCTGTAAAAAGTCCTTTGGGCTATTAAAGCAGGAAGATTAAAGTTAAGGAAGATCAATCATGATTGAGCTAATATTGATTCTAAATTGGTCCTAGTTTTATCTTTGACACAGTGGCAAGAACAGAGTGCTTGCACAGCTTTTCCTGCTTAGAGGCTGGTTTGTGGTGTTCAGATTGACACCTTGTTTGGCTTTGGGTGTTTATTGCCTTATTCAGGATTTTTTGTCTGTTTGTTTCGTTTTAGTGAGCACAAAGGAAATTCAAGGCTCTTGATTGCTGTATACTCCCTTTACCCTGGGGAGCCCTCCTATGAATGAGGAAATTCATTATTGCTAAAAGGGTTGCTGTTGTAAACACTCCATCACCATAATGAGGGATGTACAGCCTCCTCCCCAGCACTTCCTACACAAGTTTGGATAGCACTAAATATGTATTTGATGGTAGTTAGTGTAATGCAAGGGAGGAAGTGGTACTTCATCTTACAAAGTGACATCAGGTGCCCTCAGTGACCTTGGCTGAGTACTTTGGGACATTGTACTGGTCTTTTTGGTTGAAACCCGGTTAGATTTCTAGGTTTAGCTCAGGTGGAAAATAAAATAAAATCACAGGCAGGGACAAAAGGCTTGTGCCCCCAGCTCTGCAGCAAGGCAGAATACTGGTATTTCAACACGCCTGTATGCACCATCCTGTAGTGATATGGTACAGTTGAGGGAAAGACTTATGTCTGCCATTGGAGTATCCCTGGTGCACAATAAAGGGTTTGTAAAACACAACTGCTTTGTTCAAAGCCTGTGTTTTAGGCAACCATGGAATTGTTAATTGAAAAAGGCCTCTGAGATAATCAAGTCCAACCCTTAACCCAGCACTGACAAGCCCACCACTAAAGCATGTCCTGAAGTGTAGCATCTACACTGCTGTGAACATTTCTAGGAATAATGACTCCACCACTGCCCAGGGCAGCCTCTGACAGTGTTTCACAACCCAAGTGAAGAAATTTACCTTAATATCCAGTCTAAACCTCCCCTGGTCCAGCCTGAGGCTGTTCCCTCTCCTCCTGTCCCTTTTCCCTGGCAGCAGATCCAAACCCTCCCCCGGCTGTCCCCTCCTGTCAGGGAGTTGTGCAGAGCCACCAGATCCCCCCTGAGTCTCCTTTTCTCCAGCCTGAGCCCCTTTCCCAGCTCCCTCAGCCCCTTCTGGGCTCCAGCCCATCCCTCAGCTCCCTTCCCTGCCCAGGACATGCTCCAGCCCCTCAGTGTCTCTCTTGTCTTTAGGGGCCCAGAGCTGTCCCCAGCCCTGGAGGTGCCTCAGCAGTGCCGGCACAGGGGACAGGCCCTGCCCTGGGGCTGTGTCACCCATGGCTGGCACAGCCCAGAGGCCATGGGGCTCTTGCCCACCTGGGCACCCCTGAGCTCCTGTTCTGCTGCTGGCACCAGCACCCCCAGAGCCAGTGGTTGGACACAGAATCAGCCATGAGGAACATGATGATCCAAAGCACCTCCTCTGTTTCAGGGATCAAGGAGATTGATTTGATTTGATCTGATTTGATTATTCTATTGTTACCATCCTCTCTTTGCCCTGCCCATCCCTTTAGCCCCATATGGCCTGTGTCTCACTCCCTCTGTGCTTTCAATTATTGACACAGAAACGCCATTTCAGACAAGGAAGTGAGATGGTGTTTAAAAAGATGTTACAAGGCCTGGAAAGGAAAGCTGACAGGAACAATAGTATCAACAGGCACAGAGATTCCTTCCTGACAACGTTGTAAGCAAGAGGGAAAAGGTCTCATGGTGAATGATAACAGAAAAAGAAGATGAAGAAACAGCAGGGAGTTTATAGGAAGTGTTATATGCAACCAGTTGATTTTGCTTCCAACAGAAAGGAATGCTCTTCTGTTTTTGCTTTCAGATCTGATGATAATGACTGCCACTATTATGCAGTATCCCATTTTCTTTTAATAACTGCAAAACACAAAGAGATTTATTTTACAGCATTGATAAATCCTCAAGAAAGTGAAAACACAATTAACCTGAGCTGGTTAATCTCTTATATATCTTAATTCACTATATTTTCCTTCCTTAAAATGAGCTTGACCCCCACATAATAGCCAGTGATTGCAAGGCCTGTGATGAAGAGATAGATACTTTCAGAGACAGATAAGTGAATCCTGGAGAGCTGGAATTTGTAAATTCAGTTTAATGCTGAACCTTTCACCTAGCACTCAAAAACCCTCCTGTTAATGTAAAAAAGTTATTCTCACAAACAAATGAGAATGCACACCCCTAAAAAAAAATCCAGCATATTTTTAGTTAGAAGTAAACAGAAGCACTGCCTGTCTCCAGATCTCATTCGCAGCTTCTTTATTCTGCCTTAATGTAAATGACAATCAGGACTTTGGCATTTATCTTCCATGCAGCTCATGCCGTGTCTCTCTCTCTTTTTTTTTTTGATTTTTTTTCTCCTTCCCCTCTTTTTAACCTTGTTTCTAATGGATTTTCTTTACCCTTTTATGCATTGGTGGAGATAAATCAGGACTGAACTTGGACCTGGTCTTCTTCTGCATTGGCGATGATTTGTATCATGCAAACTGGACAAAATCACTTGGAGAAATATGTAATGTCAGTCAGGAATATAAATAGGAATTTCCTCCAGAAGGTGACTGGACTAAGACTATAATTTTCCGAAAACTGTGCTTGTCCTGAAACTGAATACATATAATCAGATCATGAAACATAATAGCTTTTATAAGATCATTTTAATGGCTTTTTGTTTGTATGATTTGAGATGTGCACTCCTAAAAACCACTCTGAGAAAGGAAATAATAAAAGTTATTATTAGAAATGTATTACTGCAAGTGCTTCCTGCAAGATATATCCAGATAATTTATTTTATAAACCCACACAATTTTGTAGCACTGTAATAACATTAATCAAAATCAACAGAATAGCAGTTTAAAAGTGAATATTACACAGAATCACACACAGAATGGGTGAGGCTGGAAGGGACCACAATGGGTCATCTGGTTCCACCTCCCTGACCATCAGGGTCATCCCAGAGCACAGGATTGTACCCAGATGGTTCTGGAATGTCTCCAGTGAGGAAGACTCCACAGTCTCTGGTCTCTGCTCCATCTAAAGACGTTTTACCTCATATTCAGGTGAAACGTCCTTTTTAAAAAATGTGTTTAAACTTGTGCTTGTGCCAGACACAGGTGCATAAATGCTTTTGCAGAGTAACAAAAATCTGAATGTTGGATCTTCTCTCCAGACTGGCCCACAGTTTCCCAGCTTCCCTATAATGCCTCTGGAATTCATATTGCATCATACACTGAAAATGCTTCAATTGATGATCTTTGGGTGTCTACTGCAGTGTTTGTCTGGAACAAAGCTTCAGCTTTCAAATCCTCCTGTAAAATGAAGGATGACTTAGACAGACTGAAATGCATGGGTACAATTCCAGCCTCCTGTGGTGTGGTACCTTTTTACCAGCTTAAACTGGGCTTTCATGAGAGGCTTAGAGAAACTGGAGGTGCAAGTGCTTAAATATATACACCATAGAGTCATAAAATATTGTGAGTTGAAAGGGACCCACAGGGAACACTCCTGGTTCTACACAGGATCACCCCAAGAATGTCTATAGATGTGTGTGAGTGCATATATATATTTGTATATAGAAAAGAGAGAGAGAGAGATACGTAGAGATACATATTTTAGATTACAGGGGTAAAAAATGATAATTTGAGAGAAAATTTCTCCTCTTGGAAGCATAGGTTGACTTGCAGATGTAATATTTTACATCTATGGAGGTTCAGCTACAGTAACAGGGACAATCTACAAAATATTTGATGCACCTCTTGGTCTTTCCAAGAAGTTTCTCCCTGTAGCTATTTCCTTATTCTCTTTTGTCTGGTATAATCTTCTTCTTTTCCATAAATGTGAGGTGCAGACATTGCCTTAATCCTCATGCCTCCCTCAGAATAATCTATTTTCACACCCTTAGCTCTTATTGTAGTGACCCAGGCCTTGGGAACACTTGAGATCTTGAATGAAATCTTGATTATTTCTTATCAAGGCTGAGTGCTGCCTTGTTCAAACCTCTGTGATTCAGGCACTGGACTAGGAGGTGATCAGCAAAAATAAAAAAAATCTAAACTAGAGAAGGGTTTAACCACCACAGTTTTGGCCTGATGGAGAATTGCCTCCGTTTTGGAGGCACATCCATGGTGGGGAGGAGGCCCTTGGTAGTTTCCCTGACCTTGCACTGACGACCCATGTTTCTGTCAAACTCCCACAGCTGCCCATCTTCTGTAAAGCAGGTTGAAATCCTGTTTTGTGCTCCTGTGTTGACTCCAAGGGACAGCCCCACCTGAGTGACAGGTGTCAGTGGGGTCTGCCCCGGGTCCCCCAGGGCTGGGCTGCTGTCACTGCACTGAGCACAGTGGGCAGAGTGACAGCCCCTTAACAAGAGCAGCTGCAGCAGGCAGCAGCCTAATCAAAGTAATCCTATTTACAGCCTGCCTTGAGATGTTCCTGGGAGTTGAAAAGTTCACCTCTGGCAGTTTCCTGGGCTTGTCGACTTTTCTGCCGTTTCCCTTGCATGTAAGGGGTTTTGTTGAATGGGAAATAAAAATAATAAATGGGAAAAAAAAAAACAAACAACCAAACAAAACAAGACCAAAAAAACCCAAAAAAACAAACTAAAGTACACTCCTGAATATGACAGGAGTCCCATCTCCAGGAGTTCAGCAGCAGCACATTTTTGTCTCCCTGTCTGAGGGACAAAGCTGTTCCTATAAGCCTAATCTACAATATCACATATCCTTTTTATGTGGCTGGTATTATTATCGCCTATCCATGGGCATTCAATCCTAACTTAATTAACTTGGCAAGCAGAAGCATTGTGCTGCCTCACAGTCAGTGTCTGTTATGCTCTCAAACCATCCTACCCAGCTGGGTATCAAGACTTTTTACCTGCCTGCACTTACTTTTGATCTGTGTGGCATACAATAAATCCAGCCAGCAACCCCAGAGAGCCTGGCTCTATATCACCACTTTGACAAATGGACAGGCCACTTTTTTTTTTCCCATTTTTTTCTTCATTCTTTTCTGTAAAATTAAAAGCCTTCTGTGCTCACCAGATGAACTCAAATAAGGTCTTATTTTTTTCATTCTTCGATTGAACACCCCCTTAGAAGATCATAACTTTGGGACTATGAATAACTGCTCAAATGGAACATTAATATTCACACAGCAGTAGATTCAGGTTTCAATTATATAGCAGTAAAAAAAAAAAAAGAAGAAGAATCTGGTCTGACATAGTTTGGCACTCTAATGTGAATGAGAGAGACATTGGGATGTATTGACAAGATTTTTAATTAAAAGATATGGGCACCCTGAACCTGACCTTTTTTTTGAGGTTTGAATGATTTCCAAGAAACAGCATCTCCTATGTTCCCTTTCCATCAGTTTTTGTTCATCCTTGTTGTATTCTGATCTGTCACATATTAAATGGAGAGAGTGAAGTGCTAAAGTTTTACAAAGGACCCTCCTATTCTGGAAGACTAAAATCATAAAAATAACATCTTACTGTAGCTTTCTAGACTTTAGCAAATTAAAGAAAGGTTCTTGATAGATTAACAAACCTTATTATTAAATCACCTTATATTTTTAGTTGATAAATGTAAACTAAATTTTTGATAATTTGGGAAAACCATAATGGAAAAATCTTCCCACTTTCTCCCATCCCCTCAAAACAAAAACAAAAACAACAAAAAAAAAACCAAAACCAAAAACACCCCCACAAAAAACCTCAGAAAACTTCACTAAAGGAACTTAAGCGACCAACATTTGACAATGGTTGTTTAAAATAAACATTTTCAATTGCAATACCTGCCACCATTACCATGCAAAAAAATTACAGCTAGGATAAATATTATGTAAAATTTAGACGGTTTTGGTTCAGAAAAATGCATAATTTATACTAAAAAAATCAAGAATAATTCAAACATTTGTCATTTTTCTAAGTAATATATTTGTGGCTATATAAATATATATCAAAGTATTGACATCAGAATCTTTTCAATAGCAGCACTAAGAACTGATGACATGATCTTCCTGTGCATCTCTCTTGAATAGCCACTACTCAAACCTGAAGGTCTTATTTCAGGGGAGAGAGAGAGAAAGGGGAGAGATTGGAGAAATCTGAACAGCTATCAAGAGGGAGGGGAAGAATTTATTTCAAAATCTTTAACGGGGTTTTTTTAGAGGACAAATTAAAATCAATACTTCTCATTCTCTGTAGGCAATGATAGCTAGCCTCATAAGATTAATTAACATTAAAACACAAGAACCATTTTCTTTTAGTCATTTTTGACAGAAACATATATTAAAATTTGAGTGAAAGTGAAGGGCTATGTTTAGATACAGAGGTACTTTGAGATGTTAAGTTGTGCTTGGTAGATCTACATCTAATTGTAGGAAGCAGGAGAAAAAAGTCAGTCTGTCTTCCTGAGAAGATATATAAATTTGCTCTTTAAACTTTTGATACAAAACCAAAAGTTTTCCAAAGTAATACTTTTAACTTAACTTACCTTTTATGTGTTCAGATTTGACATGAACATGTACATGTAACCTTATCTCAAATTATAACCACTAATTCCTGTAATGGAATAATTTGATTGTAAAGCTCAAATATAATTTCAAATATTGCAATGCCCATCTGATGAATGCCAGGCATTTCTTTAAGATGCTTCCAGCCTCAGTTAGAACTACAAGATCTAAATATTAAAAATAAGAATGGTCTTCTGAAGAATTGGAGAACTCTCATTTTGTTGGATGACCAAAACAGGGAATATATGTTCTAAAAGAAGAAAGAGAAGGTGATTGAAAGAGTGTATTCAAAACTGGGCTATTCACATAAAAATGGATTTGAACCAAACTCCAGGCAAAAAGTCATTCACACATCTGTCACTTTGGAATTTATGCATTAAAAATGCAGTGGATCAAACTTTCCTGATAACAACAAATTTATGTAAAGAGATACTTAACAATTTTTAAGATACCTTTATCTTTGTTACATCATCTATTATCTGAAAACTACAGATTGGGATGTGTGTTGTGAGTTCACTGGGGATATTGTCATTCATGTCTTCCACCTAAACTGGGATGAACTGGGAATAGCTGTGATTACCCAGAGGTGACAATGATGCTAAAACTGAAACAGATTAAACTGTTCCTTTTTAACTTTACCTTTTTTAATAATTTATTTATTTCTAAAATTTATTATTTTGGAAAAATGTGTAATTTTTTAAAAATTGTTTGAAACTACAGACCAAATCATCTTGATTGTGTTTACTTCAAGGTGTCCAGACAAAGGAGATGTTTAAGTTTCTTTCAACAGTGGATACTGAAATACAAACGTTGTCAAACTCAGTTCTTCTTATTCTAAAATATGTCTGAGGCCACAAAAAACACCATGAAGGTCTTGATAGCTCTCATTTGAGGACACTCAGAATGTAAGGAGTGACTTTAGGACACTTTTAAGGGGTGGTTCATTGCATATCTGTTAACAGTGAACTCTGCTAAGTGTCCATTTCCCTCTTCAAGTATTTTTATTTTTGTTTTTTTATATAACACCTGTGTTTTACCTGCCAGAGATGTCTAATCCAGAATTCTTTTCTAATGATACTAATCAAGGATCTGTGAAAAAGTAAATCCTGCTCTTACAGTGGGACACAGGTGAAAGCATCTCCATTGCAAACATCCCGAGGAAGGTCCTTGAAGATATTGTTGAAGCTTCCCCCTTTCTTTAACCTTCAGGTAAGGTGAGTCTTAGTTAGGTTTACAAGTTAGGTGAGGAAGGCAATAATCTGTAAGAGATTTTAGTTGGAATCCTTCATGTGTGCCTAATTTGGAGGATGGGAGCATGACTGAGAGGCTCCCCTAACCAGATGAATTAAGGATTTTTACTTTTTTTCTGCTTCAATCTCTCAGCTGGAGTAAGTTGCCTTTTCAGTTAACTTGGTTTAGCTTGTAGCCTGAAGAGGAATGAAGACAAGTGGTTGAATAAAGCTGCCCCTTTCCTTTCAGCCCAGCTGAAAGCCAATCCCACTTCCAATTGCTGCAGGTTTCTCCTCGGATCTGTGTTGCACCTGGGACATCACAGCTGCCTCAGCTCACGTCTCTGCAGCAGGTACAAGGACAGCTGGGCTGGATTGGTTCATCACAGACCTGGAACTAGAAGTTTAGAACACTGATTTCCAAACACAGTGACAATTCCACCACACTCCCTGCTCTGAGTCAGCTGTGCATGAGCTGCTGGGGATGCACAAGTTGTGCAGTTGGGAGGTGCATCCCTTTCTTTGTCTTGCTCTGCCTGTGATAAAGGCCCCAGGGATCTTGGGAATGTTCCTCACACCTGAGAAAGCCCAGTGAGTGCTGGGTTAGGGCCCAGCAGTCACCAGGGAAGCCCTGAACTTGACTGTCATTACCTCATACCAGAGGGGACGTGGTAAGTCTGACAGCTGATTCCCCACAGCATTCCTCATTTAATCTTTTCCTAGTAAGAAACAAAGCCAAAACTACTCCCTATTTGTTCATATTCCTCCAAACAATAGCTGGCACAGTTTTCTTTGGCTCAGATTTCTCCTTACAGCCACAGTTTTCACCCACACAAAACTTTAGAAGTGAAAAGAAGAAAATGTTAAGAAGGAAACTCAACTCTACTGCATCTAATACAGTAATGATCTAGTCTCTCCCTTGCTGCACTGGAGAAAATTAGTGTCATGGTGATGAAACCCAGCTATATCACAATTTCAAGTGATGCACTAGTAACCATGGCAACAAGGTATTCCCTTCCCGTAAATGCCTGTAATGGTGCTTTTAAGATTGTACATCAAAGCCAAAGCATGGCGTTGAATCACCCTGGAGCAAGTACTGACTTCAAAGCAAAGAGGTCAGAACAATGGGTTATTCATAAACAGAAAATAATTCTTTTCCAATTTGCAAGTTTTTGTTGTTTTTTTTTTCTTTACGAGGCGCTCTGAAAGAAAAGCTGGAGCAATTTGGTGGATTTTGCACTATATTTATGTGCTCTGGGATTACTACAGCAGCTCCTACAGTCTCCTGGCTTCCTACACAGCTTCTCTCCATGGGCTGGTGATCACTGTGGTGTCTCTGAGCTCTGTAGAAGGCAACGTGAATTACTCTGAAGAGGAAGTGTGCCAAACTTATAGGAATAGATGACTGAAGTCCTCTAGTCTGGTTAGTATCCCAGTATACTTGTTGTGAAATTTTAGCAGTAAATTGAAAAGCTAGGTGGTGAAAAAAGATGTAGCAGTGAAAAAATGGTGCTTAAAATGGCTTTGAAACAAAAATAAAACAAAAGTATTTTAGTGTCTGAGGAATATTAATGTTTTTAAGGAATATTAAACCTATTGTTAATTAATCATGGAAGCATAAAGGCTGGAAAAGACCTCTAAGTCTCCAAACACTGACCCAGCACAACCAAGCTGACCACTAAACCATGTCCCTAGATGCAGCATCTTTTAGACACCTTCAGAAATGCTGATTCTACCCTGCTCTTTTCCAGTGCTTGACCACACTAATAGGAAAGAAAATTTACCTATTATTCCACCTAAACCTCCCCTGGCCCAGCCTGAGGCCATTCCCCCTCCTCCTGTCCCTGTTCCCTGGCAGCAGAGCCTGACCCCGCCCCTGGCTGTCCCCTCCTGGCAGGGAGTTGTGCAGAGCCACAAGGTCTCCCCTGAGTCTCCTTTTCTCCAGCCTGAGCCCCTTTCCCACCTCCCTCAACCACTTATCAGGCTTGTGCTCCAGAGCCTTCCCCAGCTTTGTTACTTTCCTCTGAATACATTCCAACAAATTTCACAAAGCTAAAAAACTGATAGAAGAAAAATTCCTTGATACAGAGGAGAATTTTTACATCATTCATCAGTGAGGTCAACTACCTTTCCTAAAACCTGGAGCTCCATGTTTTTCCTTTGGAAGATGATTTCTGTTAAATACCATTTCAGGGCTGAATTTTCCCTGAAGTATTTTATTTTCACTCCAATGTGTTTACAGTGGAGAGTCCTTTACTATGTGGTGAGTGTTATGTCTAGGTCAGGACACTGATGCTTAGGAAGATTTTAATTAACAGTAACTATGGGGAATCTAATGTGCTCTCATTTGCTAACATTTGGCTGAATATTTGAAATGGCTTACTAAGAGGTCAGAGCTTTTTTTTAATTATTGAATTCCTTATATGGTAAATTCTGCAAATACAGAGATTTACATATTCTTGTGTGTGTATATATATAGGTCTGTGTTAGAGAAAAACTAACACAATTCAGACTTAGGGGCATTTGAGTAATTGAAGGAGTTAATAATTTTGTTTTAGTGCCTTGAGCATAAATTCTAACATTTCTTCCAATATTGATAAAAAGAAACTAAATAATTTTTGAAAATCTATACATTTTTAGTAATAGAGGTTACTACACTGTTGACTTATGTTTCTTGTCAATCTGCTGAAGAAAGAAATTTAAACTAGTCATGTCTTGGCAAAGACTGTTTTCTTTCTTTGTCTTGATCATGACACTATTAAGACCAAAGAAGGGACGATATCAAATTTGGCACATATAGGAAAGTAGTTAAAAATCATACACAAAAAAAAAGGTCAAACAAAGAAAGACAGTAGCAACAGCAGACCTGAACATAAATCTGAAGCAGCATAAGCTTTGGATGACGAAAGAATACGAAATCAAGTTAGAATGGTGTATGCCTTGTTGATGAACGTGAGATGGAACTCTCTAACAGGAACATCTTGTACAATCTCAGAAGGTCTCGGGAGTCAATGAATTCAAACTAAGTGACATGAGAAACCAGCAGCTCAAAATGCATGGAGAACAAGTGCTAGGTGTCATCTACTCATTGGTCATGTCAAGCAGCTGAAATCTTTCCCTTCAGCTTTTTCAGTGGCATTCTTTCCTTATTCAGCTCCACTCTCTCAAATCTCCTTGCCATCAGCTCTCACAGCCCATCTCGTGCATCGCGCTGATGCCAAAAGCTCAGCGTGAGGGTTCTGTTCACTGCTGACTAATTCCATCAGGTTTCTGTGCAGTTTTTCTTGCATGTGTGTGTTTTTCTCAACTAGATGAGATGAGATGGCAATTGATTTTTTCCAAAGGTTAATACTTCTCACCGCTAAGTCGCCAAACCTATTTAAACAAAAATAAAAATAATGCACTATCCGAGCTGTTCAACCAATCTTTTTCAAGGTGGTAAATTACACAGTGGCAATACAGAAATTCATCTTTGTAAAACTTTCGTTCAAAGCCTGTAATGTGTTACTCAGTACCACTCAAAACTGTGCTTGTTTTGACCATAAGAAGGCTGATAACCGTGGTCAAGTAATTGTGCACTTATGCTGCTGTTTGTCTGCTTCTCATTTGAGAAACGCAGCTTAATTAGAATTCCAATTTGTTTCACAGAAAAAGCTGCCAAGCGCAAGATCTGACATTCAAAACAAAATCAATACTTTTGTAGAACATTTAAGCATCTTGGGTAATATCACAGGACTGAAGTAATTTGTGTCGTGCAGTAAAGCTCTAATTAAAGATGCGTCAGGAGTAAGAATTGTATTTCTTCATTATTTAGCCTGTGCTTTACTGCTTGGTTCATACAAGGGTATTGATTAAATGTTCATGTTTATTATGGCTCCCCCCTCCAATCATGAGTGTGAGAAATGAAAGTTAGGGTAGATGAAAAATATTCACTGCTTGTCAGGCATAGGAGACACTCAAGGTCAGATGCAGATAAGGAGAAGCAAAGGAAATTGAAGGGTTTTGTTTAGTTAGTGGTGAGCTACAGATTAATCTCTAATTATTTTTTCCTTTTCTCCAAGAAATATGTCTGAATGTCTATTAAGGGAATAAAGTATCAGTACAGCTCTTATCTGTTAAAAAAATGTTAGATCTGATGAGCTCATAATATCTGTATCTAAAAGGTTCTTTAGCCTATGAATTGACTCCTTGAGGTCAAATTATGAAAGTTCATATGGATGCCAAGATACCTCACTCTAGATATAAATCTATTTATTCCAGAGAAGTAATTAATTATTTAAACCATAATTTGATATTAACTAAAAGGGATGGCAGACATTCACAAAAACATCATATTTGCCACCTCTCTGCCTTGACAAGGATATCTGCCAGAACTTAAGCACTACCACTGCAGGAGACCTTTTCAGTAACATTCTTGAAGCTCGAGCAAATACTTTGTTGTTAAAAATACTTTCTTTTTGTTTTCTCTCTGTCATTTAAAGTCTATTTTTCATGTATTCTACCTTGGACACGGGGCATTAACTATTGCCTTTCTCAGTACAGCATTTTTTAATGTGTTGAAAGCCAATTAACCTATTCTTACCAAGCACTTGCTGAAATCTTTCTCTCAGTCATGAGTTAACACCCCTTGAGAACCTGAGGTCTATATGTTTGAGAGATCTTTATGAGGTCTGTATGTTGCCAAATGGTGGTAGGCAAACCCATCACAAAAAAAAAAAGTTTTGAATCTTAAGAGTAATTGAGGGAAGATGGATGAAGTTGGGCTTAAACATTTTGTATTAGAAAGCTTTAAAGCCTTTTTTCCATGTAGCAATGAAATTCTGAAGAGGTAGAGGTAGAGATAATACAGAAAGTAGAGCTACATGGGTCATCTTCTGGTTGTCTGTGGCTGAAAGACAAGAAATGAATAAGTAAGCCCTGGGGCTTCTTAAGTAATTTTGAAGAGGTCAAGTATCAACTTTGGAGATAAGACCATTTGATTCAAAAGGAACTGAACAGCTATTTCAGTGGGAAGAATTGAAGAGGATAAATACACTGTCAGCAGCAGAAGAGAGACAAAAAGAGCCCAGAATTTCTTTCTTGGGATTTTAACATAATTGAGAGGCTGAAGTCTTACCACCTCTGGTTAACATAGAAGAATATGGAGAGAAATAACTACAGGACAATTAGTCCTCTGCTCACTGTTTTCTACCTGTCTACACCCAATGCAGAAAATATAAAGCTGCATCTGAATTGTAAATAATTAAGGACTTTACTCATGAGCCTTCACCCTGATGTTTTCCACAAGCCAGATAGCCCAGGCAATGCTGTTTGGTCTCCAGCTCCAGTTCCAGGTGTGCAGAATCTCCCTCTGGTCACAGAGTCACAGAATCAAAGAATCATAGAAACACAGAATCAGAGACTCATAGAATCATAGAATGGTTTGGGTTTGAATGGGCATTAAAGATCAACTAGTTTCAACTCCCTGCCATGGACAGGTAAACTTTTCTCTCTCCCAAGTCGCTCCAAGCCCTGCCCAATCTTGCCTTGGATAGTTCCTGGGATGGGGCAGCCACAGCTTTTTTTGGGCACCTTGTGCCAGGGCCTCACCACCCTCACAGTAAAGAACTTCTTCCTAACATGCAATCTAAATTTCCCCTCTTTAAATTTGTACCCATTACTCCTTGTCCTGTCACTAAAGCTCCTGATGCAGAGTCCTTCTCTGGCTTTCCTCTAAGCCCCTTCACATGCTGGAAGGTGCTGTGAGGTCTCCACATTCCTTCTCCAGGACGAAAACCCACAACTTTCTCATCCCAAAGTCATGGGGAGGGTGCTCCAGTCCCTGTACCAACCTCACAGCCTCCTCCAGACTTGCTCCAACTGTTCCATGTCCTCCTTATCTCGGGGGGCAACAGAACTGCATGCAGTACTCCAGGTGGGAATACTGATAATACCAGAGGAGAGGGGGAGAATCCCCTCCCTCAATCAGCTGCAGAACAAAGGTCCTCTGAGATCAGCCAGTGCCCTCTCTATGTTTTGGATACCTGAGAATATCTCAAATGGCCTCAAGTCCCCTGTGGGCAACAAAAATGAATCTGAAGCCAGTGGTAAGACTCTGCATGCTTTAGGAGATGCCCATATGAGAGTCAAAGGCCTGGTGAGGAGGGTAAGCTCCAATCCCAAAAGCTGTGTTGCTATGTCAGCATAACATTACAACAAAGATAATTGGCTTCAGCTTGCAGTTACCTCTGGGGTTTCTGCAGTGGGGTGGACACAGCTTGTAGGGCTGAGATGACAAAGGAGGCTTGACAGAAATATCTGGAAACATATTTGGAATGTGTGGAACAAGAAAATTTCTGGAACACATGTATTCATACGCATTGTGATGAGGTTTGAAGACATAGAATCCTTCAGAAATGCATCTGTCCCAGTTCTAAAATCAGAGTCCTTCAAAATTCAGAAAACATTACTTAAAAAAAAATTACATTGAAGATTATGAAGATTTCAATTTTCTGGAATTCCATTGTATTTGCTGTGTCATTTGCTCTGGGATGGAAAGTTGGACCAGGGCACACCACTTGTCAACAAAGTTCAGGGATATAATGCAAGAGTTATATGCATATCTTTTGTTTTACAGACTCAGTGGGGAGAAATCTTCCTCAGATGTCTCCACAGCTCCTGTTCAGTGATGTTCTACTTCAGCACCGTTTTTTTTTTTTCATTGGATTGCAATAAAAATGTTAAATCCAAGTTTCTATATAGTTTCCATTCTAACATAGATCTTGTTTTCTTTTACTTTCCTTTTAAATGTAATGATAATAAAGAGCATAGATGAAATTTTCTTTAATATCTTTAAAGTAAGTATCCTTAATAGCTGTGTATTTAGGGAAAGTGCAGTTTTTAAGAAAGGTGTTCTATCAAAAGAGGCATCTCAGAAAAGGCAAATTTGCTTCTAAGATAACTGGGCAAATGGTGATAAAGACTGCTATTCTCTCAAAGGAAGAAAGGATAAAAAGTGGAATAACACTGAGATTTTCTTGCTGGAAGAGATAATATTTAGTAATAAAATCAGATAATATGGAGCTTTGGCAGTTTGATTTTTTAGGGTTTTTTGTAAAAGACGAAATTATATAAAACTGAATAATATGGAACAGCTTTCTGGAATATATTTGCTGATAATGGAAATAAGCCTGGCCTATTCACTGAGGTTACATACTGAGCAGTTCTTTGCTGTATTAAAAATTACTGAGTCTTTCAGAAGTAAGCTAGTGCAGTATATGTAGGCATTCAGGCTCTGTTAGCCATTAAACTAAATAGAATACTATTTCATGCATGATTTAGCTCAGTTAGATGGAGAATGCAGCAGTGGGCTTGAAGAGGTAATGGGTAAGAGTGGAAGTTTATATAAATAAATGTTACCTTTTTGTTGCATAGTTTTTACCTGTGATTTCAAATGCCTTATTAAGAGATCTTTATAGATTCCCCACTGATGTGATCCAGAAATGTTAACAGATTGATCTGCCCTCAACGTTGATAACGCAGCTATTTGTAGCCCTGCTGGGAGGAAAGAAACAGCTATTAATTGGCCACTGATGAATGCAAATTCTTTCCTACAGTGAATTCATTGTTTCCCTGAAAACACTTGATTGGGACATCCAGACTGGCAATGCACTGCATCGAATAGAAAATATGATTTACTTGAAGTTAGCTGTCATGTCTGCATTTTATTGATATCTCTTTTCCTTACTGATATCTCTGAACAGTGGGATTCATTGAATGCAGGTGTAATAGGGCTGATTTGATGCTAGAGGAAGGGGAAAACTAGTGCTGAACCCCTTTGTGGATCTAGATGAAGCCTACCAGTTTTAGGGTGAATTACCACAGATTTTATGCTCCTCACCTAGATTGTGATTTTCCTCTTTTTCCCAATTGCTCCTCTTTTCTACCACTGAGCTTGAAAGCATACCTGTTCTGCTCAGTGGTTATGGAACAATACACAACCGACCTGGCATGAAGAAATTCCTAAATTTCATTCAGTATGTATGCTAAGTTTATTCTTCAGTCAGTATTCCTTATTATTTTCCTCTCTTCTGGTAAAGAAAAATAAAAACAAAAAAAACCCCTTTGGAACCCTAAGTACACATATATTGCTTGTGAATGTTGTTTTCTGTTTGTTCATATTAGGAGCAATTCAAATACATTCAGTTTTTTTCCTGACGATCATGAACTTCCATGGATACTGAATTTCTCCTGAGTGACCATAATAACCTCCCCAGCAGTTATCTTGTGAGGGGAAGGAAGCACAGTTTTTAAGACATTTCTGCACTCTCAGCTCTGCTAGAGCTATTGCATCAAGAGCAGTTTGTAAAGATAGAACATATTTAAATTTAAAGTAGCTATCGGCTAGCACGTAACTCACCAGGTCAGCTGCCAGAAATTCCCCAGGCTGATGAATTGAAGGGTTTAGTGTCAAGTGAGCTGTGCTATGTCCCTTTTTCTGGCATCAATATCTAAGTTAATGGTTTAGAGTAAGGTTAGAAACACCCATGTGAATTGCACAGGCAATTTCTGGAGGGTTAGGGACATTCAGTTGAGCCCGGGGATTTTAGTGAAAATTATGCCATGCTAATTCATTCTTTAGGGTCAGGCAAGGAGGTGAGTCAAATCCACATGTAGCAATTGCTCTAAATACTCGCAGGAAATCACTCCTGTGTTGAACAGCCTGGCTGCAATTTTAAAAGCACAAATAACTTTCTGGAGTTACATTCAAATAAGGCATATTGATGTTCAGCAGCAGTAAAAAGGGCTTAGCAGGAACACTTTTAGAATTTCATGTGACTGACTTTGTATTATAACACTTTAAAATCATCTCAGAAACGGAATTTTGAAGTATACTATAAAGAATCCTTAACAAGAAAGCTTTAATGTATTATACATTTGATGGTATTAGAACTAAGCTCCAGTGTCTTTCCTTGAAAATTTAGAATATCCCAGAGAAATATTCAGCATATTATGTCACCTAAAAGTTTCCCAAAGTATATCAAAACTAAGAAACATCACAGTTAACAGAATATCTCTCTTCACTCTCTGACTCACAGATACTTTTTTTCCTTTTTGAACTATTTTTACAACAGAAAACTTTATCTCAACCCTATGTCTGCTATAGCAGAAGACTCTATTCATAAATGTTTATGTCAATTTCTTCTTAACCCTTGAAGAACTTTTCATGCATTTCTGCCCAATTAAACCTGATTCACTCCATTAGACATTGGAACTGAAAATGCCTGTAGAGAAACTGGTGTCCAATGAATCTCTTGCATGGTTATACAGGACTGTGTTGCTGAAATTTGAAAGCATCTTCAATCTTTGGTTTTAGTTCATGGGTATACTTAACTGTATTTACAGCAGAAACATCTCCATTCCCTTCAAAAGCTTGGCCCATCAGCACTTTCTCTTTGTGTACATTGCATAATTTATAGCTTACTGGGTTTGGCAAAGGTTTGCTCTCATTTACTTTTGTACTTGAGGCATTAACCAATCATTTAAACCAAACCTCCATACAGCATTCATGCACTTTACAAAGCAGCAATGCATTTGAAGATAATCCTACAAAGTGGAAGAAAACATGATCAGTTTGTCTTGAGAGTACATTTAAATGAGAAAAAATGAGGTGGTTTTTATTTCTTTAGAGGCTAATCTACAAATAAATGACTGCAAAAAGAGAGAAAATATTCAGTGTGCAGTTTCTGGGTAGTTGCTTGAATATGTATGAACTGTCAGCATAAGATCACTCTGTGATGGCTGAAGGAGAATGAGAAAGACAATAAGACAAGAAGAAAATTAATTTCAGGGTTTATTGAATGGTAACATCCAGAACTGTGGTGATCCTGCAGCACTGACTTTCTCATACCACTTACAGATTTGTGTGAGAGTTGTGCAGGAATGGAAGATGAATTTAAATCCATTATGCAATGTGCTCTGGAAAAGGAGGAAGACCAGACTAGCAGGACATTTAAAGATCATCTATTAATCCCTGCCTATAAAGAAGTACCACTTCTGAAGCATTAGCCTTTTATAAGGAGAGGAAAGTTTTCCAGATATCAGTAGGAGGAGAGGACTGGAGACTGGATTCTGAACAGGTACAAATATCTAAAACATCCTCTAGACATGTTAGCTGAAAAAGAAATGAGTTTAAAAAAATCAGTAAAGTAGTACATTTATTTTTAATGCTGATCAATTTGCACTCTCACAGAGGTAGCTTAATGTGCAGCAAGAGTATTTATTATTTGATAAATCAGTTTCATTCCATGGCTATATTTCTGATACTGTGCCTCCTTTCACTTTTACACACCAAACTACTTGTTGTAACCTTTTACCATTGTTCTTGTAAACTTCTGGGCAAAGAGCACCCTGCTCTTCAGAGCTGTGCAGTGTCTGTTACCAGAGGGCAGGGTGACTTCTCTCATGTCTGCTTTGCACTGTCTGCATACTCGCTTAGGAAAAATGAAAATGCTGGATGTGTAAATCCAGGAGATTACTGTGGTTATAACTGAAGTTTCAACAGACTAATGTGAATTCTTAGCAGTCCAGGCATGATTTTAGCAGAAAGGAATAATACTGTAGAATCAGGCCTAATATGACTAAAACTACCTTTTTCATACCAACTGTATGAAGTTCAACAAGGGCAAGTGCCAGATTCTGCACCTGGGATGGGGCACCCTGGATGTACAGACAGACTGAAGGATGAGATGTTGGAAAGCAGTGCCATGGAAAGGGACCTGGGGGTCCTGGTCAGTGGCAAGTTGAACATGAGCCAGCAGTGCCCTGGCAGCCAGGAGGGACATCCCTGTCCTGGGGGCATCAGGGCCAGCACTGCCAGCTGGGCAAGGGAGGGGATTGTCCTGCTCTGCTCTGACCTGGGGCAGCCTCACCTCCAGTGCTGGGAGCAGTTTTGGGTCTTGAGCTGTCAGAGAGAGTCCAAAGGAGGGCTGTGAGGATGGGGAAGGGTCTGGAGGGGAAGCCCTGTGAGGAGTGGCTGAGGGCACTGGATCTGCTCAGCTGGAGCAGAGGAGGCTGAGGGGAGACCTCAGAGCAGCCACAGCTTCCTTGTGAGGGAAGAGGAGGGGCAGGCTCTGATCTCTGCTCTGTGGTGACAGTGAAGGACTCCAGGGAATGGGCTGGAGCTGTCTCAGGGGAGTTTTAGGCTGGATATCAGGAATGGGCTCTTCCCCCAGAGGATGTTTGGGCACTGGAACAGCTCCCCAAGGAATGGGCACATCACCAAACTTGATGGAGTTCCAGGAGTGCTTGGACAATGCTCTCAGGGACATGGTGGGCTTCTTGGGATTCCTGCACAGGACTGGGATTTCAACTCAATGATCTCTGTGGGTCCCTTCCAACATTCTATGATTCTATGATCTAGTCAAAAAACCTACAACTGCAGCACACAGATACAATATAAAACAAATTAGACAGTGGCCTGTTGTTAGAGAGCACTGTTTCAGCTTAAGTACCTAAAAGAAAGCCTCAGGCAAGAGAACACAAATTCAGACAAAGTGAGCCAGACCAGCCTTGCTCCTGAGGTTCTGCAACCCACTACAAAGCCTATTATGAGCAGTAGCAATATTGTGTTTACTGGGCTACAGTGCTGCAAAGTGATATCCACAATAACTTCATGAACTACTTTATTAAATCCAGGTTGCAGGAAGACAGTCACAAAACTTGCAGTCCAAAGTTGAAAAATTTTTATGACTTCTGAGGTAGACATGAAAAAGCCTGGGAACACCCATCTCAAAGATGAAAGAAAGGTAAAACTGGAGTAACATAACTCAGTAAATCTGATCTGATCAAGGACATTTTCCACTGCTATCCCACAGTCAATTCTTTCTGGGGAGAATTTCTTCTCTGGACAACTTCTCCTTTGTATGTGATTGCCTGCAGCATCTTCTTCCAGGATTTTGCCTAGAGATTCCTATTCTTGGGCAGCTTTTTTTTTCATGTAGCTGTTGCCTCAGGGACACTGTGAGGATAAGTTTATTAAGGCTGGTAAAGCATTCAGATGGTATAATAAGAAAGGCCAGATAAAAGTCTTACCAAACAATGCAAGCAGGATACATCAGGCCTATGGAATCTTCTTTCAGAAGTACATTTGTGTGACAGAGCTTATGTTTCCCTGAACTGTTCAGCATTAAAATTTGCTCTCATATATATATAATCAGTTCTGCACACTGACAATTGAGAAGTTAAATGCTTTGGGGAGAACATCATAACTAACCAGTGAATCACTTATTTACAAATAGCTTCTTCCTCTTGAGCAGCTGCAACGTTGATTGATCTGAGACTCTCCATCAGACAGTGAGATAAACCTACAATCATTTTATGTTGCTCCAAAGCCTGTCAAAGCCAATGAATCTCTTAATTGACTTCCGTGGGCTTTGGAATAGCCTCCACCTGTGTAATCTCTAGAAGCTGTCCAGAGACACACTTTGCAACTTTTTTTTTTTCCTTTATTACTCATCAACAAGAGGAGAATCACTGAGAAACTTTTTACTGTTTCATTGTGCACCAGCCCAAATGAGATGCAATGTAGCCTGGGGAATACTGGAGACAGAAGTGGTGATGCAAACCTGGCAATGGAAAAACAGTTCCAGTGAATTATCGAAGATGGAACAGACTTGGTGGAGCTGAGGAACAAACAATTTTGAGGAAAACTCGTGCAACTTTATACGGTCAGACAGGTAGTTCCAGATGTGACACAAAGGACACTGCACAGTGGAAAGACTGGCTTTTCAAATTAATTATCTTTTCCTGATCTAATAATCTCAAAAAAAATTTCTTTCTGTCTCTGTATCCTCTCATTGCTTTGTATTTTATCCTTTTCTTGTAAGTTTATTTTTGGGGGGGAGTTATTTGTTGATTTGTTTTGGTTTTAGGTATCATATTTTTTCCCTCTTTTTTTCTAAAGTTTGTAGGTATTTCTCTTCATGAAAGGGAATTTCCAAAAGAAATGACTACTTGGCATTAAACTATCTGAATAATAAAGGGTGTTTACAGAATATCACAGCAAGGTGTATAAATATAAGATAATGAAAAAAAAATCCTGGGACTGATGCAGCTTATAAAAAGTGATATCCTTTGGAAATCAAGTAGATGGACTCATGCCATCATGCAGAATGAATGGATCAGGACCATGATGGAAAATATATTTTCTTGTAAAAGAAAGTAGCTTAGATGTATAGATAATCTTTAACCTCATAGACCTTGAAAGAACATTTTGAAACCTCATTTCCTTCCTCCTTTGTATTCATAGGATGTTTGAGGAGGCTATTCAGTGCTGATCACTGTTTTATTCCTTGAAATTAAACCTTATGTTTTCAATATTACTCTTCATTATTGGACAGGACAGAACTTCTCAGAACTTATACAGGTGATGGTTGAAATCTAAAATTTTTCCAGTTATGCAAGAAATTAACCCTGTGAGCTAATTTACAGCTTCCCAGGGATTCTGCTCATGGATCTCATTTGATACAAATAAGACGGAAGAATTTTTCACTAAACCTCATGGAATGTGCTGCTGGCAAATCTGGCAGACATTAGTAATGAAAAGAAGAAGGTATCTAAGACATTAGGTGCTTATTAGTCTTGGAACTCTAAGATCCAGCTGTATTAACTCCTGCTGGTGACCACTACTAATTATGCTATTACCTAATTCCAGTAGCACCACAGCAACTGCTCTCATCTAGCATTTTCTGATATGCAGGGTGGTGAACTGTTTATTTAAGCTGATTAATAATAAGCTATTCAGAGCAGTTTCAGTTTTAATTTTAGTTGATCATGTCTAATCATTACTAGACTTAATAAAAGATGGACTTTGTAATGGGAAAAAAAAAGGCTTTGAAAATTGCAACCTCAATGAAAACATATCAGTACAATTAGGTCAGCTTCTGAATCTTCAGTGATAATTGAAGTGTTCTAAAGTTAACAGTGCTAAAACAGTGTGAAGAAGACAGTGCAGGAAAAGGGGCTTTGAATTTCTTTAATGTATTATTAGATCTTTTGTGGGGATGGCTGAGGAGGAGGCGGAAAGCATCAATCAAAACCCTTGTATTTTGAGGTTATGGAGATCAAATAAAATGAAATCAAGTAATACTTCAAAAAGAGATGCTGTGGGTTAAGAAGGTCCTGGCAAACTACTATTTCTTAATAACTATGTGTGAGGTTGTAGACAAGATAGGCCCCACCCGCAGCTTTTTTAGACTGTTTTTGACCAACTATTCAATCATGTAGTCTAGACACAGCTTAGGTGGCATGAGAAACACTCCCTTTCATGTTGCACCAACTGATTTATTCATTATAATTTGTTCATACCTTAATATTCTAGAAAGTATTGAGATATGCAAGATCTGAAGGAGTTATTTTATTTTTGCCCTCCCAGGAATTTACACACTGAAGCATACAAGACCCTTCCCCATATCTAATGTTTTTTTTGCATGTATACCCAAATCTTCTCATCTCAAAGGAAGAGAGATAAACTTAACTGAAATGCTTTTGCTATATCCGAACAAAGGATTTACAACTGTTTTGTATTTAGTACTTAGTAATTATGAAATGATTCTGTATTCAGTGCCACTATAATTCTGTTGTTTAGAAGTGCACATTGTTATTTAAATCCAGTCTGTCTTAGAAGGTGCA
This sequence comes from Alaudala cheleensis, assembly GCA_013398995.1. Lineage (NCBI taxonomy): Eukaryota > Metazoa > Chordata > Aves > Passeriformes > Alaudidae > Alaudala > Alaudala cheleensis. The sequence goes on from VWYE01011247.1 coordinate 337,872, forward strand.
AGGTCAAAGATACTGTTACCTTTAGAGAAAATGTCTCTGTTCAGCAGCTGAAGGAAACTATCTCCATAGTTTGGGGTTCTCAGCTCCCATACAGATTGTTTACTTCATATGTTCTTAAATAATTTGCCAAAAGATTTGAGCAAACCTTTCCTATTTAAGTAGGAAAGTAGGCTAATTATGAGTTGCTGACTTCTAATTTGCTTATCTGAGTACATTCTCCACCCATAATAATACCCCTTATTATGTCATGCTCAGCCACTACATCCTCATTAATCACATACTCCCCTTCCCATCCTTTGATATAATCCACAGATATTATTTCACTAGTCCTGCCACAAAATGTTCACTGAGTTTGTTCAGTGTTTAGTTCCATGACTTAAGGTTCCATTTGTCTCAGGGGTCACTCAGAACAGGAGGTATGTTGTGCTGTGTGGGGCTTTTGGGAACCAAAGCCAGGCTCAGCCTGGGTCACTGGTGCACTTGCTCTTCTTAAGTTAAGGCTTTACCTCTGCTGATTTGGGTGCCTGGTGTTATTTCCTACAACAGGCAACTTGAATCCTGGTTTACAACATTTTAAAAGTGTTTCCATTACAATCTCCAACCCTCATCCCCTTGGGCCAGATTATATGGTTTAATATTCCAAATGTCTCTCCCTTTAAACCTGCTCTGGCCTGAACTAATCCACAGACTGCAGACCCTAAAGTTGTTCCTACTCTAAGTAGAGTCTTATCTATGAGCCACAGTCTGGTCAGGGGTTTACCTGAGGATCACATGTTCCAGAATGGCCTAATCCATGGGCCACAGGTGGATTGGGGTGTCCTGCTCCCACCTGGACTCACGCACAGCTTGCTTGCAGCACTCCCACTGGAGCTCACACTGGGGTTCCATCCTGCCCAGCACAGACCCAGCAGAGACGCCCTGGCCATCTGCCAGCCCAGGCACATCACCACTGCTGCTATCAGAACATTCCCAGGCACAGCAGAGAGAGGGGATGAGCAGCACAGCTCCACAGTGAGCAGTGGGAGCAGAAAGCAGCCACTGATGAGCACGAGACTGGCAAACAGGAGAGAAGCTGCATGGCAAGCACAGGAGCCTGCCAACTGATCCCTAAACAGCACTAACAGATATAAGTTCTATTCAGCACTTTCCAATCACTTCTGTCATTACCTCAGACACTTTGGGGCACCAAAAGGAACTGTCATGGTTGAACCCTAGCCAACAACTAAACACCACACAGGGATTTTTTTGCTCCCCTACTCCTCAAATGGGAAGGGGGTGAAAAGATCGGCAAAAAAATTGTGGGTTGAGATAAAGGCAGCTTAACAGGACAGAAAATTAAGGGATAATGACAATAATGAATAAAATAGAAAAAGATTAAATAACTGGAACACACAAAACAAATTATGCACAATACCAACATGTTGATCAATGCCCAGATATCAGCCCTTGGCCAGCTTTGCCCCTAGTTTGTACCCTGAGCTTGATGCGATAGGGCATCATCTCTCTGCCCAGCCTGGGACAGCTATCCCAGCTGTTTCTCTTTCCAACGTCTTGTGCCCCCTCAGCCTCCTCACAGGAAGGGCAGGATGAGAAGCTGAAGAGTTCTTGACCACTGCTTAACACAGCCTAAAACACCACTGTGTTATCAACAATATCCTCATCCCAAATCCAAACCCCAGCACTGTATTAGCTGCTGGGAAGAAAATTAACTCTATCTCAGCTCAAACCAGGACACTAGTTTCCCTCTTGCTAGGATAAGAGGATTTCTAGGCTCTTTCTAAGCATTTCTAGGGTACAATTCATCAAGATTGAAATGATTTGTTCACTCATGTTACCTATCTCTAGAAAACCTATTTCATGGTTTATTTACATGACAAAACTAAACTGATTCTCTAAAATTCACAAGGCAAATAAATTTCCCTCAAGCTAACATAATGAGTTATCAAGAGATGCTAAAAGCATTTCTTGAAGAATTGAGATTAAACAATAAACCCACATTGTATCAGAATTTCCTCATGAAAACCCATTTATCTGTCTCCTGTCATTTCCTCTTATGTCTTACACTTCAGAATCTCAAGGGCAAGATTGCCATTTGTCTTACCACAATATCCTTGTGATTTAAAACTTTCCCTGGTGTCATCACCCAAACAATGATACCTCAAGAAATCATAATCCCTGAATTTTTTTCTGGTATTGGTTTCCCATCCTTTCTTTCTTTCTTGCAACTAAAGGTAAATCTTTTACACATGATAATTTATTCATGCCTCATGCATTTTCAATCTATTACATATCCCGTACCTTTTTTTTTTTTTTTTTTTTTTTTTTTATGATGACAAAGGCTGTGAATAGGAAGTATAAAGGAGCTGGTGTGATAAAAGGGAAACATTCTTGTAGTCTAGGTGGGGAGGGAGCAATTCCTGCTTTCTCTTGCAAACCACATTAGCTTTTCTCCCCCTTAATGCTGTGACACCACTGAGCAGGTCCCTGACACAAAGGCTGCATTACCCACTGATGGAAGAAGCAGCTATTACTGGTCCGTGCTGCTGCCCAGGGGCAGCTGTAATTTCACTCTGTGTGTGTGTGTGTGTTTCACCTGCAGCCTCTCTGAGGGGCTCATCTGTATGCAGCAAGGCTGAGAGCCCAGCCAGCTCACATCCTGCCCCCGTCCACAGCGTGTCACCGTGCCAGCACCTAGGAATGGCATTAATATTTATGGGAGCCAGCACAAAGAAATCAAAGCATCTCTGCCTGCCTCTCGATTTATTCCACTCCTCATAAATTTAATTTTGGAGGAACTTTTGGAGGGGCGAACCCCACGCAAGTTACAGCACATGTGCTATATTCAGCTCTAACTGAGAAAAACTCGAGCTGATTTTTCCTTCAGTGAATTTGGGATTCCCTCCACCTTTTCAAAATATAGCACATTTTAAGATTTGTTTGAATTAAAAAAAAAAAAAATTAATAGTTTTTCTTTTTCTCATTAAGCATCTCTCTTTCTTCATGAGGAGGTAAAAGGATACCCTTTCTTCCAAAGTCCAGAGATCAGTTGTACAGAACCAGGTTATCAGAATCCATATATTTGTAGTGCCACTTCCACACATGAAACCATCCCAGAGCTTAAATCATTATTTCCTCCTTCCCACACTAAGTACAGAATGACCAAGAGCTGTGTGTTGCTCAGGATACTTCCTCCTCTATCTCCCTCTTCACTCTGAGCTCTCTGCAGAAGAGGCTGGAGTTGAAATGTTTCCTTTGGGTAAATGGAATTAATGCAATTCCCAGGGTGCGACCTCTGAGCCACAATCTAACAACTGACCTCTGTGGTGCTGTAGCTTTACCTACCTCATCCCTTCCAAGGTTTTTTTTTTTTGTTTTTTTTTTTTTTTTTTTGTTTTGGGTTTTTTTTTTTTGGGGGGGGTGTTTTTTTTTGGGGGGTTTTTTTTGCGGGTTTTTTTGGGNTGTTTTTGTTTTTTTTTGGGGGGTGGGGTTTGGTTCGTTTGTTTGGTTTTGTTTTGGGGTTTTTGTTTGTTTTTTGTTTTGCTTGGGGTTTTGGGGGGGTTTTTTTGTAAACTCTGAACTGTTAAGGTCCAAATTTGCTGCAACATTAAAGCTGTGACCTCTCTGTGCTCTGGGAGGTTCTGAGTGGCTGATGAATCACCAAAACTCTTAAGGGGAACAGTGCTGTGTACACAGCTGCATTGATGCATCAGGAACAGTGATGTTTCCTTAAAGGAAAGACTTGCTCACCCAGCCAAGGCAGTGAGGTTTTAGAAATTTCGGTTCAAGTCCTTTGCCCCATCTCTTTGTTCCTGAGTCTCTTTCTGCCCTGTGTCTAATGAATGGTACATTCTGCAAAACAAGGATTGTCTGTTGCCTCATGACAGCCACGGCATGCAAAAAAGCTTTCGAAAAATGAGCAATTTTGCTTCTTGTAAGGAAATGAGACAGCTGTGCTCTGACTGTCAGTAGATAAAGGCAAGCAGGCAGGTTTCTCTTCCCCTAAATGTGGTCATCTGCTCACATTCATTCACATAGTAAGGCAAGTGGCCTGAACTGAACCTTGTGGTGGAAACTCCCTTATCCCTTTGTAGTTTTTTTGTAGGAAGAGAATGGGCAACGCTGGATATGCCACATACATACTTCTAGTCAGGTACCTTTTGAAGCCTGGGCAGGGGAGGTTCAGAATGGGCATTAGAAAGCATTTCCCTACAGAAGAACTAACAAACAAACAAAAAAATCCTACAACAGTCTTCCTAGAGAGGGGATCAGTAACCTAAGCTACTCAGTGCTTAAGAAGCATTTGGACAATGGCTTCAAGAACATGCTTTAACCTGATCAGCTCTGAATTGGTCAAGCAGTTGGATTACATGATCATTGTAGGTACCTTCCAGCTGAAAATATTCTATTCTTCTCTTCCTTTTTTCCTTAGTTGGAGCATTCAGTTATTCCCAAGGTCTCATAAAGGCTTAGGCCAATGCAAAGGTTTTTCTGCTTTCTGTATGAAAAGTCTCAGGTTTCAGCCCAGATATTTCCAGGATGTCTCCAGAGCTGCAAATCTCTTCCAAGTCAAACTACCTGTGCAAACCATAGGATTATTATAAAGAAGATTTGCCTGATTCTGAGAGAGTTCAGCCCTTGACTGTCTGTCAAGACTACCACAACAACAAAAGGCTCAGAAACATTTTGGTTTTGGAGCTGTTAGCCCCAAATCCCCTGAGCTGCTTGACTTCACATAAGGAATTTCTCATTTAACATGTGCATGCATAGTATAGTACTCCTTCAAATCCATTCCCAGGCTCTTGGGTCTCAGACAGGCTCCCATTTGTGACATAGTTTACCATTCCAGCTGGACAAATCCTTCTTGAAATCTTTTTAGCTTAGTTACAAAACCTACTGCACTTCATGCTAAAAGGACAGGCAGTTTATAAACACAGTTCTCTACCCCTCATGTATATAGCACACCTGAATGACTAATAGTTTCCAACTATGCACTGGGATGTTTAAAATTTCTTGAAATGGTTTGCTTCTGTTTTCTGATGGTTTGGAGAATGAAAAGAAGGGTAAACCAGCCAATCTGTTTAAGGACCGGCCACCTTCCACTCCAGTAGACACTGACAAGGATCATGAAGTCTTGATCTTGCTCACAACCCCAATATCTGGTTTATCATTTGGCAGCCCCTCTGCCCTTGATACCCAAAACCATACTTCACAATATTGTTTAGTGGCCATGATGGTGTTTGGTTGAAGGTAGGACTTGGTGATCTTGGAGGTCTTTTTCAACCTTAACAATTCTATTATTCTATTTTATTCTATTTATTTCTCCAGCTATATGTAAAGTCTGTTAATCAACAGCCCTGTGTGGATGCAGTTTGCCTGCCCCCAGAGCTCTGATGGAAGAAAGAGTGAGCTGACTCAGGGTTTGTTTCCTTGAAGTCAAAGGTTTGGAGCAAAGATCTGCATGTAGTTATGTGTTTTAGCTATTGATAGCACCTGGTGACATGAACCCTGCTTTTAATTTGCTACCATCACAGGAATAAATATTTTATAATGATGCTGTCAGCAGAAATTTGAGCGTATATGACCCTGGAATACAAAGTTGGTTTATCTTTTTTTGGGACCCCCTAGCTTGCCAGCTTTACTCCCCAAGAATCCATCTTCCCTGAAAACAGACTGTGTATGTTATTTTGGAAGGATAATAAAGCATGAAACCAGTGCCACAGCTTCTATGATGATTTAATTCTGTGTTACTGGCATATCTACATAATGTTCTTTTTTTCTAAGCAAAGTATTACAAAGACATTATGGCTCTGCATACACACTTGGTAGCCCTGGGCAATAGTCATTTAACTTGTTTACCACATGAAATTGCTTTGTTTTCTCTACCTTTTTCCTAATTTAAGGCAGAAAACACGCCAAAATTTAGTATTGAAGCAAGCTTACAACAATTTGCAAATCCAGGCACTGGAAGAAAAAGATTTAAAAAAATTAAAAGCTAGTTAATTCCATTGCTCCCTTTCCTGCTGTAGCAATGAACTGTAAACCTTCATGAAAGTTAACATTTACTCTAGCTAGGTAGTAAAACTGCAATATCGTATTTGCTAGATTAGTCATACACAGATTCCTTGGAGGGAAAAGTCTGAAACTACCCTCAGCAAATACAGAAAAATAAGAAAGATAATTAAGGAAAATATTTATAAGAGTGATAGCTCATAAAAATATAGACAAAATAAGTTTGAACCCAGATAACTGTTGAGGAATCTGGAATCCACATCAGAAAACCATTGGATGTTAACACATTTGACAGCATGGGCTTCAAAGAGATACTTGAGATTAATTGAGCATGGAAAGTGTACAAGCTTCTCAAAACAGTGATCTCCAGTCAAACTACGACATGTCCTGATAAAGCCAAAACCAGCATCAACTACACTTAAATGCACCTTATCCTAGAAGGAGACAGTGACATAAAACTTAAAATATACTGGCAGCAATGACTATTAATTATCAATAATATAATTCTGGTATTAATTCTGTTTATTCAGGGAAAAAACCCAACAAATCTGACAGGTAGTCACCATAAATGATGGTTTTACTTCCATATTTGCTTGCACTGCAGGTTCATTTTTATTTTATTTTCATTTTCATTTTTGTGCCTCCTTCACCAATGGAGTCCAAACAAGGAAATAAATCCTTAAGTATAATTTATCCCCAGAAAACACCAAAGGAATAATGATACAAGTCGACATGTATTTTTATTTTCCTAATAAACAATCAGGAAATCACTATGATTATTTAAGAAGCAGATTTTCTAGTGAGCAAAGAAGGAATGGCCAAGTGGTTAGTAGAAAAACTGTAGGAATAGAAAAACGCCCATTTTTGGAAAGGCTTATAGACACCCCTTTTTCTTTATTAAGCTTTTCTGATTTGGTCCCAAATACTGTTACATTATTTTCTTTATTGTTGTCCCATTCGAGTGTCAGCTGATGTTTGCTTTGAGGTATTACTGGCTTATTGCAAGTATGAGGAAAATTAACAATAATACTAATAACAGCAGCAGTAGCAGTTTGAATATAATTTATTCACAAATTTATCGTTGTTAATATTGCTATTATTAGTGATTTCTTTTTCACTGTAAGGGTTGCCAAACACTGGCACTGCTTGTCCAAGGAGGTGGTAGAGTCTCCCCACTAAAGTTATTCAAAGCTTGAACAACATGCTCTTGAGAAAAGCTTTAGAATTAGATGGTCTGCAGTGATCTTACTATTACAGAATCATAGAATTACTGAATATTCCAAGTTGAAATGGACCCACGAGGATCATCCAGGTCCAGCTCTCAGTTTTTTGCACAGGACAACACTAACAATCCAACCATGTGCCAGAGGGTGTTGTCTCACCACAGCCATTGTGAGAACTCAGATTAGTATTTCCAGATGCTCTGTCCTGGAAATCCTACTGCTTTTGCTGACAGCAAATTGTAGACAAAGGGGTATGAGCCTGGAAAGGATATGGTTAAGTAGTATTTGTTGTAGTTTCTTGTTACAGCATGGGTTTTGTGGGGACTTGCGGGAGGGCAAATAGTCAGCCAAGAAGTCCTGCAGTCCTTACATTGACAGTCCTCACACTTGACACTGACACATTTTTTAGCTGCCTTTTAATCAGCTGCCTTTTTAAGGAAAAAAAAAAAATCAGGAAAACTGCTTCACATCCAGAAAGTCCTGTGGGTGATTATTTTTTCTTGTTTTGTTGATGTCATTTTTTGTCTGCTTTTTAAGTACTACAATTTCTTAAGCTGTATTCAGAAGGGCAGAGTCTTGCAAAAGTACACCCAGGCCACACAGGGAGGGTTCTAGTTGCCTAAGGAGGGGTGTGTGCTGCTGTTTTACACAGGGGAAATAATACTTCAGCCGTCACTTGCTGCTGCTGCAGAGAGCATGGGTCTCCTGTGATTCTGTTAAATAAATTACACATATGCAAAAATCTTGAATGTTATCTGGCATCTCTATTGGCACAAGGTATTTACCTGGTTGGGATTCAGCTCTCTAGTACTCACAGCCATTTTTACTTTTGTGCAGCTGTATCAGCAGTGGACAGATTTATCACATTATTTTACACAGCCATGGAAAGACATATTTTAACCAAACTGTAAATAACTTCACCAAGACAGTGAGATCCGCTAACAGCTTGCTTTCTGTATGCACATTCATACACTACTTGGCATAATTATTTCATGAATATTTTGTCTCTGATGCCTTAAAAATCCTCAGCGCTCCTTAGCTGCTAACAATGCCTGCCTCTATCTTTGGTAAGTGTGGTAATATCAAATAGATGATCTGTGTAACAGGACCTGACAGCAGCCTCGAAAAGGCAGAAATAAAGGCAAATAAAGACCAAGCATTATCCCACCTTTCAGACCCAATTCCTGATCCTGGGGTTTAGCTTTGTTATTTCTTCTAATCTGTTTGAAGAAACGACTCCTGGGCAGGGCATCCTTATTGCAGGGATCATTAATTTGAAGAGAGGCGAACGGAAAAATAGGGAATTTGTATTTCAGTCACAAAATGGATCAAAGGAAACTTTCCTAGGGCAAAGTGCTGTTGTCAAGATTGTCCCGAAGAAAGGAAAATCATTACAGAGGATTATCTATAACAGTGTTCTCAACCTCTCTTTCAGCTTCTCTACCCCAAGGCAGAAATGCAGTGTGACTGATTATGATTACCACACACGCACACAAAGACTGGTTCTTCCACAGATACATTTTTGCACATGTCTTTAGTGTGACGTTATTCCTAAAAATAGACCTGCCACGTACATATAAACTCACATATGCTCAGCCTTAAGATTATGATGATTACTATTATAATAATTATTGTAATTACAATAATAGCAACAACAACAAAGCAACAGCAACAAAAACAACAATCATCATCATCATCATCTCTTTGAGGTCTCAGTGTGACTCAAAACACAGGGTAAAATAAATGCTCTGTTTGCAGAATGATGTGGCAGGAGATTTGTTCCACATTTTTTCCTCAGTTACTGTTCACTGGAGCTTCTCAAAGGTCACCATTTTAAGTTGATTTTTCTGGTGAAACATTGATCTTTTCACTACCAATTATCCCTAGATGTGACATGACTGGTGAAAACATATCTTTTACTTCTATTAACTTGGAGCAGCTTTGGAGCTTGCTCAGGTAAGGGGACCCTACCAACACCTACACTACCCAATAATGGATCCCATCCTCAAGGCTCCATAACTCTGCAGCAGTTTTCACCTGAGCAGTGGAATCTGCTTTTTTCCCCTGAGATCCACATGGCTTAGCACTTGCTGCCTGCTTGGAACAGTGTTTTGTCCTGCTACACTTATTTATGAATGCCTGGGATAAATTTTCCTGGACTAAAGACATGCAGGAAGCACGTCAGAAATTGACTGCTTGATTTAAATACAGTTGCATGCACCACAGTATTCAGGACTATATTGTGATCCTGTTCAGATTTCTAGGGTTTGTATAGCTCCTGGCACAGAGCATCATGTTCAGAAGATGGACAAAGTTGCTTCTGTGGTCTTGCTCTTTGTGGCGGGTGTAAAAATCCTATTTTTATAATCGTGAGGCAGACATTGCTGCCCAAATTAAGGTGCAAACAAGAAGACCACAACAGCGATTTTACAAAGAATATATTTCATGGCAGAGAATTCAACATTTATTTCCATAATATTTCAGCCTTGACTCAAAAGATGTAGGAGGTGATGTTATGGTTGTCCATAACACTAATCTCAATACACTCATCTCATACACTGATCTCAAGGTTAGACACGGAAGAGATGAAATCAGATGCAGGATAGGAAAAGGTAAATCTTGTTTCTTATTTTCTGTCTTGTGCCCAAGTTTGGTGCAGGAAGGCAGCAAAGGGTTTGTCCTTACTTATTTTTCAATTATTGGAATTGGCATAATGACACCTTCCTCACTGTCATTGCTTCAGTATGTTATCTATAGATTCATTTCAGCTCCTTTGCTGGATGTTTTGAGTGAAAGAGTTTTTTATGGCACATTTTTATAACATTTCTTCAATAGTTCCTAGGTCACACTCCAGAAAAAAGAACTTCCCCCTAAAATGATCATCAAGGAGAAATGCAAAAAGTGAAGGTTATCAAATTCCAGGCTAACTAAGAAAAGGGGGAGAGACATTTTAGCAAGGCCTAAAGAGATGCAACAAGGGGAAATGGTTTTGAACTAAAAGAGGGGATATAAATGGCATATATAGTATAGTATATATCCACTATATATATTGGATATATAGTGGATATATACTGGATATATGTACAGTGATGTAGAAGAGGCACTGGCACAGGCTGCCCAGAGAAGTTGTGAATTCTCCACCCCTGGAAGTGTTCAGGGCCAGGTTGGACAGGGCTTGGAGCAACCTAGGATAGTGAAAGGTGTCCAGGCCCATGGCAGGGGTGGGAACAAGGTGATCCCACCCAGCTCAAACTATTCTGTGATTCTGTTAAATCCTAGTACAATATACCGTAATATAAATGCATTTTCCCAGATAAACACAGAATTTTTATGTGATCAAATATTACAGCTGGATCACAGAAACACTGAGAATTGGTTCTGTTCTGCTGTGGGTTCAGGAGTTCAGTGTTTAGGGCAGGGCTTAAAATACCTCTCTAGCCTTTCTGTGGCACAAATCCCCTTTGGAGAGGTGCTATCCTAGAGATGAAAAAGACAGAATGAAATGAAGTTGCCATCACAGCATGCTTGAGAGAGCTCAGTTCACTGGGATTACAGAAGTGATACACTCCTGTGTTTCTCTTGGAAGGCAGACAGCTGTGCACGGCCATGGAGGCTCAGCAGATGCCAAATGCCAATTGTTAAACCCTAGTGGTTACTTTAATTGCCCCTTTTCCACCAATTTGAGATTTTTGCAATGGTAGGAAAGCCACAGAGGTTGCTGTCACTCAAGTTCTCTGAACCTGCACCTCTGAGAGGAAAAGAATAAAAAATGAATGTAGTAAAAAGGACACAAAAAAACAAGGAAAAAAATAAGCAAAAAAAAAAGTCCACAGGCTTGTGACAAGCTGGTAAACAAGAACATAAAGGGAAGGGAGAAAAGGAGTTGCAGATTTGAGGTTTTACGTGAAAGTTTCGCAAGGCAGTCGTGAGTGTTTTATGAGGCAGGATCCTCAGCAGCAAAGTTACAGCATGATGGACTCTGACATTTTGCAAAATTGTAAAATGTGTCAGTAGCTTTAACAAGCAGAAATGCTTTGACCTCCTGAGGTTCCTGTCCAATTTAGCCATTGCAACTCTTCGATTCATACAATTAATGGTTACAATTCAGCTGAGGGAGGGAGGGAAATGGGTGACAGGAAATGTCGCCTTAGAACCAAGACAGCATTCCTTTTCTTTTTTATTTTTCTGCTCTAGCTCCATTATCAGATTTTCCCTCCTAATTCTTCACTGTGTGTTAGATGTTTTCACTGCTTCAGTTTTCCCTTGGCACCTATATATGCAAGCCTCTTGCTCTGTAAATACGCATTAATGGAATAATTCCAAGGGATTCTGATCATTTGACTAAAGAATCATAAGGTTATTTTGCAGACTTTTTATTTTACATTTGCTAACACTAACACAGCAACCACATTACACTGGCTGTTTGGTTATTTCTTCCATTTTGAGGGTAATCCTGCTCTATCTGCAATTTAGGGATCATCGCTTTTCTCCAAAAGACAAAAGGGCACTTTGAGACCTTGCACATCCAAAAGCAAGAGCAGACCCATGGGGTCTTAAGCCAGGCTTGGAGGATGAGTGTGATTAGCTCTCAGTAAGAAGGTGCCAATTTAAAACACCACTACAGAGTAATTCCTTTTCCTCACATTGATACAAAACAGATAAGACATTACAAAAACTAAAGAATGCTCATTTCCATGAGATGAGGAGAGGAAAAGCTCTCCAAGAGGCTTGAAATTTTAGAAGAGAGCCTGTTGGGGAAGCAGCAGAGTGTGCTGCCAAGGCATGTACTACTCGTGCCGAGTTTCACTCCAGTTAACGTGAAAGAAAATTCAGATGTCACCTAGGGATTAAAAAAAAAAACCAAAAAAATTACCAACCAGATTTTCCCCCGGCTGTGCAGGATCCATAAATTTGTTCCAGATTTGTCCCATTTACAAAGGCAATTATTAGTCATCTATTTGTTGTTCCAGTGTGCTCCTAATGCATATTTTTTCCTGGGGTTTTCTAGGTATAAGCAGAAAGATTCAGCCAATGAATTCCCATCCCTGGGATGGAAAAAGCTGGCAAGGGATCAGAAGACCAGATAAATTTGCGAGAAGAAAATCTGAGCCCATACATACATAAGCACTCCTGTCTTAGAAAGGTTTAGTATCCTGTTAATAAACATCTGGGCAGAGATCAGAGCTGGAATCCCAGATGCATGCTCTGGCACTTCACTTTTTCATTGGCATCCAGATTTGACTGTTGTTGGAGATATTAGAAGCACCTTTTTGACTCACTGTAGCCAGTCTTACATTTTTATGTTCTCAGAGATCCTTAAGAGTGCTCTGTCAAAATGTCTCTCTCCTTTCCCTAAGTGAGTACTGGGGTGTGTAGAGAGTAGAGATACCCCAGAGATTGCTTCAGGTGCCATGACAGGGAAGAGGAATTGCATGGGGAAATTTAACAATAGAAAGAAATAAGATTAAAGATCCGTGACAAGCCTGGGAAAGGTGCAAAAGACTTGAGAGTGAAGATGTAAATGAGGGCACATAGAACTTGTAGCTGAGCACAAATTCTAGAAAGAAATCAGTCTAATGTCAAATGTCAGGTTTATACTTCCAGACTCACTTAAATTATTGTTTCCCAAAACCTTCACAGATATACATCTTTTCTTTTGAAGGGTCCTCATAACTCAGTGAGATAGATTAGAAGATCATAAATGCTTGGAGGATGGGGCTGTACCTCCCTGTTTGCTCATACAGGAGTTAGCAATAGGGATCATTTCTCAATGTGAACAATTCCTAGAATACACATTATTACATCTTTTTTTTCATGTTCTTCTGTCAGTCTTGCAAGTATTTTCTCTCAGAAAATCTGCACATTAACATCTTCCATATCCTACCCGGTAAGACAATACAGGAGCAAAAATATCCCCTAAAAAATTCCACTCTTTCTTTTACCTGAATATTGATGCTAAAACTCACTTCATTGCTCATCTGTGGGTCTCCACCTCTGCACAGAAAGAGTCTTGGGGCCAGCTTGCATTTATTCAAATATATATAGGTGGTAACTAGAGGTGAGGTTGACTCCAGCATTCACTCAGTCACTGCAAGAAAACAATTTTTCCATGTCTTGGAGTAAAATGCCTTACCTGTGAGTCTTCACACAAATTCTACTTTCTCAGAATAAATGAGAGGATACAGTTCTTTCATTTTTCCTTCAAGCTTGTCACTGATCATGAAATCTTTCTACTGCCACAAAGTAATGCCAGTTAATTTTCAGTAGTTTGGTATAAATATCACATGATAGGAACTATAGGATAAAAAAGATGCTGAAAGCTGAAATCTTTATATTTTGTCCATTTCTGTCCAATCACAAATAAATTTATATCCTTCTCAGAGCTGAAAAGTAGTTTCAAAATATAATATAGAAATAATTAAAATTATACCTAAAAATGGTGGGGGGTTGCTTAATGTATTGTGTTTTTTCAATATATGAACTGGTATTTATTCTTTACTAGTTCATGCTATTCCATAAAAGGAAGCCCCAGAAATATGACTGCATTAATAATTTACAATATATTTTATTTTTGTTTCCTTTACAAGGCATATTAAAGGCAAATGCTCGGAGTTATGATATAACACTTGCAAGAAAATAAATATCACAGCACCGATCTTAAAGATGGGGAAATTAGGTCATGAAGGATGTAAGAACTGTGTTGTGGGGACACAAATTGCTCAGTGTCACACATCCTCCACAAACTCTCTGAAGGAGGAATGTGAAGCTCTAAGATTTCTGGCATGGAACTTGACTGGATGGTCTACACATATCCCAGACTAATTCCTCAAAATCATGAGAGAAATCCAAGATACAGTTTGCAAAGATGTAGGTTTTTAACCAATGAGAATGCTAGAAAAGTATTTTCTATTTAGAAACCTGAAGGAATTTCTGAATATTGCATGTATTGCATGGATTTTATAGTTTAAGCTTATTTTTATACTTGCCCTAGGTTATTACTAGGTGCATAGAAATTTGACACCTTTTCCTTTCTACTCCCTGATTAATCTTTTCCTGTGACACTCGTTGTGTTGTGCCTGTCCTGTTTCACAGACAGCAGACTTGCAGATGGATCCTAACAGGGAATGGTTCCTTTCAGGTTTGCAACGAAAAATAAATACATATACAATTCGACTGGCAATGTTTTTCCTTTCAGCTGAGATTCACCTTGCTTAACTCAGACATATAAAAATTAGTTATTTCATTAAGGTACTCACCTAGATTTCCTCTCTAATGAAAGGAGAGGAAAACGGTCTCTTCAGAGAATGATTCATCAAACACATGTTAAACATCTATTTTAGGGCAGGATGAATTCCTCTCTGGTAACATCATGCTCTCTTCCATGACTGTGGAGACAGTTTAAATAATAGGTTATGATCAGAAACACATAGTTTTAACAGGATAGAGTTAGACAAGATAAATGTTGAATTTTTTTTATTATTTTTTTTTCATTGTTGCATTAAGTGCTATATGAGCATATTTTAAAATGAAGCTATAATTTAACACTTGTTACAAAAAAATAGCACAAAGAGCACTAATTATTTGCACAGAAAGCATTGGTGATGCAGTACGAGTGTGTCATTCAGGAGTCGACAAATTTTGTACTCTGAATTTCAAAGACACAGGGAAAAAAAGTCATAATATTGTCAACTAAAATTTAAAAGGAAGAGATTTTTTCCTTTTCTTCTTTATGGACAGAAACGGAAGTAATTTTCAGCAGGGGGTGAAAAGCTGTGAATTCTCATCCTTACCTACTTCATTCTTTAAAATCCATCTTTCTCTCAAACTTTCTGAAGGCCATGGGTTTCATGCACTTTTCATGTAACATTATTAATAAAAGACAAGTCTCTGTTTTGATTACCTACAGGCATCCTGACATTTGAAATCAGCTATCCAGCTCTGTCATTCAGGTTTATACACAACCACAAACTGCAGAGTTTCTGAAAAAAAACCAAGGTTGCACACCATGAGAACTATAGGGGGGAGGAAAAAAAGATAACACTCATGTGAAGCTTTAATTAATGTTAAGCCAACGCTGGCTTGTAGGAAATGTCAAGTTCTAGTGGATAAATCAGGGCTGCTTCTTGGTTTTGCAACACATCATGTTCTGTGTTCAATAAGGTGCCAGGCTGCTTATTTTGACTGTCATTTATGTGCAGCGTTTTTCATGTGGTCTTAGAATAAGGTGCCAAAGTTGTCTGGTTCCCAGACTTTATTCTACGATTAATAATGCATTAGCCTAGCAAAATATTTGCTCCTGTTATTACTCTTGAGGTTATGGAATTAAATATATATAACTGAAAAATACAGTAAGTATATGGGAAATAAATCTTTCTCTGGTCTTGCCTTCCCTGTTTTCATTCAGAAGGCTGCTCCCTTAGTTATAAGAACAGCTCTTGAATTTCAAAATGCATAGATGACAAAAAAAAGACTTCATTAAGCTTGCTCAGCTCTGATTTGCCTGCCTCTGTGAGCTTAGAAGCCCATCACTGCACAAACCTAAATTCTCTTCATCACTCTGATAGTGCAGCTCTATCTAAAACAGCTCCACTGAATTCAACACTTAAAAATATTATTATTTTTATTGTATCATGTACATTTTAAGTTTTATTTCTACACAGTAGGATATAGAAGTTCTGATTATTGTCTTTCAGGGGAGAGAGTTTGGGGAAAATAACTTTGAACCTGGATTGAGGCTTGATAACTGCCCATGACAAGCATTGTGCTGCTGGGTTTACCAACATACTTGCTGGGGGATCTACAGAGGCACTCACTGTGCTGTTGCATTATTGCAAACCCTTCCAGCACTTTTTGTTTATTTTCACTTTCTCCTCCTCATTTCTTGGTTCTGTTTGCCCCCTGATATTTTTTTTCCACATCCTCTGAAAGTTCCCTGTGATCATTCTCCAGTGATGGAGCAGCTGAGCAGACAGGCAGCACCAGCTGTGGATGCTGGAAGAGAAGTGCTCAGAGAACACTGGAACAGTGGATACCATCAGTCTTTTTCACTTTCAGAGGTGCTGCAGGATGAGCTTATTTGCTCTCAAGCACTCTCTCTCTTACTGACGGGTAAATACCCATCAGTAAGAGACACGAAGGCTTTGCACATCCCAGGTGTTTGGAAAGTTGTAGGAGTGATTGATCATTTGGTTCATCACCAGCCATAAAAGCTTAGAATTAATAACAGTAATAAAAAAACCCCCAAAACTCCTTGCAATGTTTCCCAAATTTTTACTCTTTTTTAATTAGGAGAAATTTTTTAAAACTTCCAAACTTAAGGAGAAGTCTTGTTCTGTATAATATATATAATTTTTTATATATAATTAATATTTAATCAATATATTACATACATTAAGTATGTGCAATTTCTCTTCTAAACCCCCTATTTTTGAGAGTTTTCTAAGCAAGTACCTGCATTTTGAAATGTAGAAGTGACATACTCAAGAAAATTTTAACTTTCCTATTTTGTTCATTTTCCTGCTCATAATCCTTGAAAAATTAGACTGACGACCTTCAAGCTGTCAGAAAAGAAGTTAAAATTATTCTTAAAACAACTGTTTCTGTTATTTACATCTGAATTTTTTTTCCTGTGCTAACCAAATCCTGGAGTTTCACATACTTCAGAATATGATTATTTTAGATGGAATTTCCTGGATGTCCTCCTCTGTTGATGCCTTTCTGTATCAAAAACCTTTACCTCCTTCAGTTTCTTACCTGGCACTTACTCGTGGCTGGTGTTGAAGAGAGAAGTTTAGGGTTGATGACTTGCTGCTGGGTGCTGCAAGCTCACCCTGGTGTTCCCCTGTTACCTGATATTAATGAATGTGGATGACAAGGAGGATTGGTGTTGGCTGCACACACACATCTGTAATGGTCAGAAGACAATCAGGGAGATAATTAGATTGTAACAGCAATGCATAATTAATGCAAGGTAATGGGACAGATCCCAATCTGTTGCGCCAGTGGTAAATCCAAGGTAACCCTATTAATGTCGAGGACAGTTGTTTGCATATGTTGCACATTGATTTAACTGAGGTTTGATTCAGGCTCATTAAGTGACACATTTTTCACTTGTATCGTTTGTATGGGCAGACTGTGGATGATTACCCCCAGCTTGAATGCCACTATACATTAACTCTTTTAAGACATGTGAATTAAACTCTGATCAGTTGCCAGAGATCCCCTAATTACAAGTGCAAGCCATGCCTGTGCTAAATTCTAGGTTCCTTAAAGACAACAGAATCCATGGAATGTTTATCAACAGCTGTGGGTACTTTAGGGTTTTAAAACTGTCCCTAATCAAAACAAGGAATAATGTTACTTGTAACTGCGTGCAGGTTTGCTAATTTGTTTTGCTATTTCTGTCAACAGCAAAGAAAATGTCCTTTAAAAGGCAAAGAGTTTTTAATGGAAATTATCAGAACCGTGCTTTGTAGTATGTGTCAAGTGTTCTTTATAACAGAATAGTGTCCCATAATTAATTCTAAGGTAAATGGTGATGGAGAAGGAGAGGCAGCTCACTTCAGATGAGGCCACGGAGCAGCTGGGGTAAAAATGGATCTCTGGAGATCATCTTATCCAACTGCCCTATAAAGCAGGTTACAGAGGATCCAGATATTCAGGTGGTCCTTGAATATCTCCGGAGCAGGAAGCTCTATAACCTCCCTGCACAGCCTGTGCCAGTGCTCAGTCACCCTCACAGCAAAAAAGGTGGATCTCTTGTCATGATGCCTTTCATGTGACAACTGAGAGAGCCCAGCCACCTGGCTAGGCTCAAACAGCCAGCATTTAGCCTTGCCTGTTCACTGGAACGATTTCCACTTGTCCTGTGATGTACAAAGAGTCAGCCCAGCCATGTGCAGCCAGGTGCATCACTTTGTGAGCAGTAACTCCTGTAGAGAAACACAGGCTTAGGGGGGTCTGATGCGGCTGTCCTGAGCTTTTTTTCTCTTTAGGTGGTGTCTTTAAGGGGCTAGTCAGCTATTTCACTTCTTTAGCACACAAACAGACAGGACAGGAATTCATTTAGGCTCCAGAACAGCGTGACTGCATGCAGGCTGCCCCTGGGAAACAGGCCCTCCCTGGCCTGACTGCCAAAGCACATCTCAGCTCAAGGGGCTTTCCAGAGTAGTTAGGCTTTATTATTACAGACAGTATTAGTCTAAGTATTGTACAGCATGAAATGATGGAATTAGTATTCTAGTGGCCAACCCAGATGTACCCTGAGCTGATGTAAACCAAACAATGAGAATTTCTTGATACACAGAGTGATTCAAAGCCCGATTAACTGAACAGAGAAACTCCTGATTTCCTCCTGTCTGAAACAGGCTCCTGAGTTTTCATTGCACATAACAACAGCCAGTGGCTCATGTCAATATCAGCTTCAAAGAGAATGGGAGATGCTGCCCTACCACACAGAAGGGTTGCAGATGTTTGTGCCAGCGTGCTACACATTTGGATACTGCAGTGATGATCATTATGGAACAGACCACAAAGTTGTGAAAAGTTGTGGAGGGTTTGGACAGTGTAAGGTGAAAAAACCCCAGGCCTGCATGTTGCAGTAGGGAGAATAAAATGTGCTATGGAGGTATTAATGTATGTCCTACTCCACCAGTTTGTAAAATTGATCAATGCTTGTGAACAAAAAACTTCTCAAGACTAGAATAACGGAGACTGTCTGATAGTGCAACACCAGAGGTTAAAAAAAAAAAAAATAGAAAAGAAAAGAACAGAATGGCACACTTTGCAGCATTTCCTGTCTTCATAGTGTTTATTTTTCCAGTTTAAGGCGTAAGTCTGAAGTCTGGAATTGTATTTTTAATCAAAAGGTGATGGTTCCTGAGGAAATGATATTTTGGCAGCTTTTCCCACATGTCAGTGTGCTGCTTCTTCTTTGTTTTATCTCAAAAAAAGCTGTGCTGTGTGTAGGTTTTTCCTGGCTTCCTGGTGTACCTCTGTCCTAGACTTTCTGTGTCCTTGCATGGCAACTATAATTTAGCTTCCAAGTAATTTTTTAAGCATTTTGGCAATTCTGCCACTTCCACAACCTCTGTAGTATTTATTTGGGTTGTTCGCTTGGATCATAGAGAGGATAAAAGGCATTCATTTTGTCCTTTCATTCTTTTTCATTCTCTACTTCTGCTTTCACACATCTTTATAGTTCTCCTTTCTGTATTAACATTAATTTTTAAAATACAATTTTTTCTTTGTCTCTTTTTTCCCACTCTATGCCTTTAAACACTTTTTCTGTTTTAGATGCAAATCAGCATTATTTCCCTTGAATTATTCTCTATTCCTAGAAGAAAAAAAAATATTAATTTTTAGCAAGCAGGTGATCTTTTGGATCTTGTATTTTTAACTCACTTTCCAGATTTCTAATTGCTGGTGTTTCCAGCACCTTGACAGCTGTTTGACAACACTGTCTACCTCTAGTCACACTTTAACCATTATGATAAACCACAAAGGAAGCTTGGTTTCTCTAGAGAAAATTCACTCTTGCATCTCATGTTAAATCTGAAGGTCTAATATGATATGCAGATAACCAAATTTGAAGCTTTCTCATTATTATTTAAGCGTGGCAATCATCTTCACTGTTTTATCTACAAAGTCACACACTGAGAACTTTGTTTACCTTCAGAAGCATGATGCCAGTTCCAACAACACTGTGTGGGGATTTTTTTCCTCTGAGAAATGTCTACAAATTTCAATGTCTCTACTAAATTTCTGAGGTTGATCTCAATAATGTAAATAATTTAATTGCCCTCTAACACCCATGTAAGAAGTTATTTCAAGAATAAGGGGGGCTAACTGAGATCAGATGGACCTTTTTAATATTCATTCCACAGCCAGAATATTTACTGGACAAAATATCCCTTAAAGACATTTTGAGAACCGCATTTTACTTTGGCTTAGAAGGCTGACATAAAACCTGTAGGATATCTGTAAAATCAGGACTAAAAATTTGACTCTTGAGTGGGATGCATAAAATAATTTTATTCTATTTATCTTTTTTTGTGAAACCTTGTATTTGATTACAATTTAGCTTTATAAAATTAAAATAATAATGATACTTATAATGGTAATAATAATAAATGCAAAGCTTGAGATAAAGGACATCAAAGGTTTTTGGCAGTCCCACAGCAAAAATATAAGGCTACAGAATGTCTACCTACTAATTGATCTGTGAGGAAATTTTGAAATAAGAGAGGAAAAAAATCATTAATTTCTCCTTTCTTTAGTAAAATGTGGAGGAGTTCAGTCTTCAAACCAAGTGTTGCACCTTTATCCTCTCTCTCCCCCATGTTGCCTGCTCACCTCCACATTGCTGACTTGGAATTGCTTCCAAATAGGCTGGGAAATTTACAGCTGCTATTACAGGTCATGTAATACAGGTTAAACCTGTGTTTACAGCCCAATAATTTCCCTGTGTCTTTAAACGAGCTATGAAGTATTTTGTAATGCAGATTGTCTGCTTTTTTTTATTTGCCTGTAAAAGCAGTGATGGGAAGCTACAAAAACTCAGTGTTTCCTTGTCACTAAGGGCAGCCTGGCTGCTGTGCTGCACTGAGCCTGGAGAACCAGGACTATTAAATGGTCGCAAACTCCAAGGAATTGCAGGTGCCAGGAGTAGCAACAGAGGCATCTAACTGGTCAGAAAAGGCAGCTGAATAGTAACTCAAGATATGGGCAATTTAGCCATTGTCTTTGTCTAAGTCAGGGGAAACAACCTTTAAGGTATCTCTCTTATCCTCTGATCTTGGGGATAAACAGAATTGAATTACCCTCAATACATCCATCAGTCTTGCTGCTACACTAGATGAGAAAAATCTGATGACCATTGAAATTTCCTGGTTCTTGAACCAGAGAAAGGAGTAAGCCACAGGAATCATATCTGCCCATATTTCCTCTTTGTGACAAAATAAACGCAGGAGGTGTAAAGCATGAAAGGATAAAGGCATAAAGAAATTTTAGAGCTGAAAAGGAGAAACATGAACATGGTTTGTAAACACTGTAGTATTCAGAGATAGGGCAGGTAATCTGTTTTGCCTGGATGCTCATCCTAGTTCAGATCTGATTCATTGCCTTTGATTTCCCATGGATTTGATTTGACAGGCAAGAGATCACTTGGGATAGAGACTCTGCTACGTTTGTGCCAACAGCACCCTGGAATCCCAGCTGTGGACTAGGACCCTGTTACGAGAACTTCTGTGCAAACATAAAAAAAAAAAAACATGCATGCCTTCCTTTTATTCAAACCAAGGGAGATAATTGATTGGTGAGTTGTATCTGAGCCAAATATTAAGGATCTTTTTTACCAGTTCATTTTCAGAAGCACACAAATGGCATCAGATTTTTGACTTCAGAGTAAAACAGCACAAATGCTGAACATGGGAATTCCTTTTAGCCTATTTGTTTACTATTTTTTCCTCAGTTTTAGTTTGAAAATAAACCAGACCTGGAGGAATTATAAATGGAAAGATTATCACCACAATTCTTTGGACCCCAACAGTGATTATAAAATGAGCTCATCGAATAATCATTTGCAAGTGTTTATGAGCCAGGATGTATTTCCTTTGTCAATTTTGCAACCATGCTCTGTAGCATTTGGAAATACTACAGTTTGCAAATAATTCCTTGCTGGATTTCTTTTTTCCCCCTTCATGAAAGAAGCAAGCTCAAATGAGGCATTTCATTATTACTTCAGTAATGCACAGTCAGCAAAGCTTTCATGTATCTTGATTGTTGATACCCAGTGACGAAATAGGAAGAGACAAAATTTGTAAGGTAGAGACCTGTACAGACACAAGTCACTCCAGCTAAACAGCACACCCATGTAAATTTAAGTCTCAGGCAGAAAAGAGAGTTGGAAGGAGGGGAATCAACACCTATTAAATTTGGATGGGGACAGAAAGTGTGGCCTCTGCTGACTGACAGCCAAGGTTATGTGGCTGAACAATAATTTGAAGGCCTGAATTATTCATGTCCAATTCAAGGTAAAAGGGTTTAACCTGGTGATATCATCGTGTTGCAGTATTTCACTAGGGCAAAAAGTGTTATTCCTGACTTTTTTATTTTACTTCATTCATGTCTTGTACATGAAATTAGAGAAGGGATTGAGAACAAATGCTAATTTTTAGAGAAATTATACCTGCATATATTAAGGTCCAAGAACAATTTGTAATTTAAAATGAAAGAGCAAACAGCTTAGAAAAGGTTCTGACAGCTGAGATTAAGACTTCTCTTCTACTATTTTCTACTCACCAGAAATGTCTTTCTGTGTAACTCTTAAACAGAGAGGGTGAAGGTTGGTATACTACTGGGATTCCAGCCTTTATTTGAAAATAAAGGTTAGGGTTTTGTTTGTTTGGGTCTTTTTGGGTTTTTCTGTTTGGTTTGGTTCTGATTTTTTTTTCTTTTATTTAAAGTTATATTTCTTTGCTGTCAAGAAATATAAACACAATACAATGCCAGTCTATTCTGCATTGGTGCAATCTCACCTTGACTCCTGTGAGCAGTTCTAGGCATCACAATATAAAAAAAGACATAAAGCCACAAGAAAGACTCCAAAAGGAGGGCTGAGAGGATGGTGAAGGGGCTGGAGGGGAAGCTGTTTGAGGAGGGGTTGAAGTACCTTGGTCTGTCAGTCTGGAGAAGAGGAGACTGAAGGGGGACCTCGAATGTCTTCAACATCCTCATGAGGGGAAGAGGAGGGGCAGGGTCTGATCTCTTCTCTCTGATCATCAGTGACAGGACCTAAGAGAATGGCCTGAAGCTGAGTCAGGGGAGGTTTAGGGTAGATATCAGGAAAAGGATTTTCACCCAGGGGGTGTTTGGGCTCCCCAGAGTTCTCCTCCATCTCTCTGCACATCAGGTGTAACTGAGGCAGATATTTTCAGTGACAGGAAGACTGCAGTTAACTTTTCTGAAGTCCTTTACCCACCCAGTGACATCCCCCATCGAGATTTCAGAGTAATTACCTGTAGTTATTGATCAGTGCTTACTCATTTCTTACAAGCAGGCTGTGCAGGGATGCTCGGGAGTCCTGAACTATACTCTGCCTAGAGAAGAGTTACCTATCTCCTGTCCTTCTTTGTTGATTTTAAGACTGTCCCTCTGTGTTTTCAGAACCAGTTCTTCAGGACACTGAGGAAAAAGATACAAAAATTAATTGTATCAGACCAGAAGTATTGTTTTTTTTGGTGTGATGGATGTAAATTTTTTTCACAGCTTTGAAACATCCAAGTGATTTGAGAGATTGTGATCAAATGAACACATTTTCAGTGTCATTTTCTGGATTTATTTATTGCAGAAAAAGACAGCTACTTTAGGGGATATAATTCCTTTTCTCACACACAAAAGCAAGTAGAAAAATTAATACCAGCATAATTTGCAAGATTGTTTTTGGGTGTAAAGAGTAACTCAGTTGTATTGAAATACTCATAACTGACAGACCTTTTTCATTAATTGAATCAATTGAGTAGAAATTGGAACACTACCTGAGAAATCTGAGTCACCAACACAGTCTGGACATTATATCCACAGATAAACTATTCAATATAAAGACAGTATCACTCTCTGAGCACACTGAAGAGGAAAAATCCAACCGGAATGCAAAAACCCAAAGCACAGCGACTACTGTACAGGGAGGACTGCCCTAAGAAGGAATGTTTCTTTTCCAGTTTTCACTTGGGACTGAGCTTAAAAAAACCCCAAAAAACTTACCTATTTGCTGCTGTCTTCATCCAAAGATGGTTCAAGAATTTTTACTCTTTCATCATCTCCCTGGGGCATTTTATCTGCTTCTGTGTCTTGTAATGCATTGCTCACTAAATAATTAATTTACTCAAGTAAGCAGGATCTCTTGGGGTTTATAGAGTTTCTGCATGAGGAGAGATGACAGCTGATAGCTAGTGCTATCTAAGAAGGAAGCAGCAAGAAAAACCCAACTTGTGATGTTACTTTTTTGATTTATTTTTTTAATTGTCATTGCAGTCATCAAAATTCTTTCTTGCTTAACTTCTCCCATTAGGAAGATTAGGTATCATTCCTCTGGTGTTGTCTTAATAATTAGGGCTGGGAAGTGGGGCCAGAAGGGGATTGAGAACCAAGCCTATCTCCCTTTACAATCAATTGCAGCACCATGGGAAGAGGTTGTTACCAGAAGGAACTTTTTCTTTCATTGTACTAACAATCTTAACATTTTTCTCACTAGGCTTGCAGAGAACAACCAGCATTTCACCCAAGTCTGGGCACGAATGAATGACACGTGGCTGAAAGTATGGAGAAGGCTGGTGCTGGTGCATCTGCAGAGACTCTTTGATGGATTAACCTCATAAAATTGTTTGTATAAACACACAACAGCACATGTATAAGTGTATGTAATTGCATGGGGTTTTTTTCTTCAACCATAAAACTTATGGGTGTGATTGGTTTTTAGTATCTATGGAAAGCACCATATCATCTACCTCCTAATTTATCTGTGAACGACACAGCTACCTCCGAGCTCTCCACCAGAAACATATGTCACCCTCATTCCCATGTGTGGACTACTCATGTGTGTGTGGTTTCTCCTTCTGTTCAGTCTTAATTTAGACCTAATGATTATCAAATAATTAGGTCCTCATATCTGTTTCCTTTTAGTTAAAAAATATCTTATTTAGAATAAAGCATCTTCCATGTGAAACTTCACAATTAATTTACCTTTGCTGTTCAAAATAACTCAGATTAAGTAGAAAATTTCCAAATTGTCTCCCATTTTATCCTTAGTCATAAGAAATCACAGAAGATTTTCTCTGCAAAATTTCAAGAGAAGACCAGAAAGCTAAGGATTATTGGTTTTCCTTAAGTTTCCTGTGCAAGAGCTGCTTTATGTGAACACTTGCAGATGTGTGAGTTATGAGTTTTAAGAGCCTTCTTTTACCTTATAATGTCTTGAATTTTGCAAGCCAGGCACATGCAGTTTCTGACATTTAACCTGAAACAGAATAAATATGGTTGGATTTTTAAAGGCAATTCTAAGAGAGTTCAGTTCCCACTGGCTATTTCCTCAGCCCTTTCCAAAACCATACTGTGGCTTCAAGATGATCATGTTTAGGTTGAAGCATTACCTCTGTAAGTTGATTTCTGCAGTTTGAGGTACCTGAGCTGGCAGAGGACTCTGAGGCCAATGATTAAGCTCTTGACGAGTCTGTGCTGCTTTCCCCTTGGCTCTGTTGGTGAAGAGGAAGAACTTGAGCAGGATCAGAAAGGATCTTGATTTTCAACAATTGGTTGTGTGACTAGAGTGGTATTTTACAACCACAGGATTCCTGGAGGATTGAGGAATACCATGAAGAGAAAATTAAGTGGGAAAAATCAACAGCAGGCTGTCTGACCTAGTAATGAGAACTTTAAAACTGGACACAAGAAGAGAGTGAGACAACCCACAGTCAAATGATGAAGGGACGGGCTGGCTTGCCAAGTAAATACTGCAGGATGATTTGAACAAGGGATGTCTAAATGGATAAACTAGGCCTGAAAAGAATCCACCTCAAGCATTTGTGCATAAGTAAATGCCTGTGGGATAACATTATGGGGGAAGTTACTCCTACCTTCTCTGGGAAATCAGCAGGACTGCTTCTCTGGAGGACCTCTATACTGCTGCATGTGCACTGGGAATAAGCAGGAGAAACGAGATTCCTGTGCAGATGCAGGACTATGATCACTGCAGGTGTCTGCTCCAGGCTGCCTAATCCTTGTGAGACCACTCTGAATTACCTTTGGAAGCTCATGGTAAGTAGAAATGCTCCTGATGACTGGAAGAAAGAAAAGGTCACTTCAGTCTTTAGAATGATGATGCAGAGAATTAGATACAGACCAGCCTCCCTTTGGTTTGGGGGAAGGGGATGAAGCAAATAATCCATTTTCAGACACATGAAAGACAAGGTAATTGGGAGTACCTTTTAAATCGTTGTGGATTTACAAAAGGGAAATCATTCCTGACCAACTAGACAGCCTCCTATGATAAACTGTGTATCTCAGTGGGTGAGAACCACAGATATTCTCTTTCTAGGCTTTCACAAGACTCTGACACTGAGTTCCATGACATCCTCATAAACAAACCAGTGCAATGTGGGCTACAGAAATGGATGCTGGTGTGGACTGGGAACTGTGTGCTGATATTGCAAGGCTGTGATCAGTGGCACAAAACCCATCTGCAGGCCAGTCACTGAGAATATTTTAACATCTTCATTAATGTCCTGGGTGATAGGACAAACTGCACCCTCAGCAAGTGTGCAGACAATGCAGAATTGTGAGGAGTAGCTGATACACCAGAGTTCTGCTGTCACTCAAAGGGCCTTTGACCAGCTGGAGAACTGGGCCCATGGGAATTTCCTCAAGTTCAACAAAAGGAAGAACCAAGTCCTGCATCTGGGAAAGAATCTCCTCCCAGGCTCTGGTGTTTTGTGCTCAGCTTAGAGCAGCACAGAGGTGATACAAATATTTTCATTTTTGCTGTCTCTGCTCCATCTGTTCAGTGGATCAGTATGCCACAGCACTTTATTTTGCTGAAGGCCAGGTGCCTTTTAGAGCAGAAATTCAACTTCTAGTAGAATGGGGACCAGGAAAATTCCATGGAACTTGAAGAGGGGAATAACAGAAAGAATCATGGTAGGGAGAAAAGAGGATGCTGACATAATTTTGCTGGTTCCTAATTGCATGGGATTATGTATTCCAGGCCTATTGAGCTGTGACAGCAACATTTCTTGCAAGAGGTGATGAGAGTGTTAATCCAGTGATTTGGTGCAAACGGATACAAAGCCATCTTTACCTCATTATTGAGGTGAATTGACTGGAAAATTCACTTAACTAATTTACAAGGAAGTTAATAAGTTTGGGGGTGTTTTTTGTCGTTTTTGTTTTTGTTTTTTTTTCCAGTCTCTAAATAATGCAATTTTAAAATATTTGCATTTTAGAAAGTGTTAATGCAGGTTTCTAGTTTGCTGTTTGGGACTGGGTGCTATATTCAGCTTTAATTCTTGTGTTATATCTGGTGTGTAATTAGTAAACATTAATAAATATATTTTTAGAAGACATGAAGTAATTTTCTTCATTCTGCAGGATAACTGAACATATTTAATTTTAAGAAATTATTTTCAACTGGTACAAGCTTGCTACTTGCAACATTTTATTTTGTAAAAAAGAAAATGTCTGCTTAAAGGCAGATTCAGGGAAAGCACAACAATAAAATTTCTGATATACACTCACATGAGGACTGAAGATGTCTAATTTAAGCTACAGAATTCTTGCTACAGTTACTAGATTTACC
Organism: Alaudala cheleensis; assembly: GCA_013398995.1. Classification (NCBI taxonomy): domain Eukaryota; kingdom Metazoa; phylum Chordata; class Aves; order Passeriformes; family Alaudidae; genus Alaudala; species Alaudala cheleensis. Next base: position 365,451 of record VWYE01011247.1, read on the forward strand.
AGGACCAATTCTCACAGGTTTTGCTTAGAAGGTGGACATACTCATTCTGAAGGTGAGTATCCCCATTCAATATTGTTCAAAGATATATAATATTAGCTACACACACGATTATTATTTCAGCTTTAGGTAGTTCTGAATTTCAAGATCCTCAGGGGCTCAAATGCCATTAAATATGATATATCTTTGGTATTCTTTGTAGATAACCCCATTCAATATTATAGATCCCAAGAAAATCCCATGTCTAAACTGAAACCCAACACTCAGTCGAACTGCCCATACTTCTGTTGCTTGCTTGAAGTGCTTGTAGGCGTGGCTCTGGATTTCAGCAGAGAATGTGAAATTCTTTCCTGAACTCAAATCTACATTTCAAATTCAGCCTCTGTGCTCATCAGTCTTTAAAACACACAAACACTGAAATACCAAACATAATTTTGGATTTTAATGCTTTACATTCCTGCATCACACAAAGTTTAAAGTCCAAGCTATTTGAATTGTGTATTCAAAGTAGAAATGAAAATAGTCAGGGCTTTTACAATGCAATGTGGATGTCAAGAGAGAGTGTTGTGATGTACAGTCAGTACAGCCATGATGACTCTTCTCCTCACAGCTTTCATGCTGTGTTTCTGATGTCACAAGAACTCCTGTATGTTAGTGCTGGGGACCATGACCCAAGATCCTCTTATCTCTCCTGCTGAACTTAAACTCTATTCTGGAACAACCTCATCTGCACTGGGTATCCACATCTGCAGTCATATTTTGTGTCATTTTGTTCTCATCTTTAAGCAGGCTAACAAGGAGAGACAGACATTGATCCATTTATCTCTGAACAGAGGGATTATTATCACTCTTGAGCAGAACTAGTAAGGAGGCACTAATGAAGCCAGACCTTATTATCCTGTCTCATTTTTTTCAGTCATCTATCAGAGTTTGAACTTGCTGTTTTTCCTGTATGAGAGAGCACTAGCATGCCCTCTCTTCTCTTGCCATTTCACCTCCTGAAAAACATAGCAATATATCTACTTCATCCCCTTCTGTGCCTCTCTTCCTACTTTATTCTAATTAGGCTGCACATAAAAATTTCTTACCTGAAGCAAGAGTAGACAATCAGAAATGTATTGTGGTCACATAAACCACAGTTTCTCAGAAAGCAGACAAAAGACAAGTAACAGAATGTGGACAGAAGAAAGACTTAGGGGAATTAAAAGGCTGTGGAAGAAATTGTAGATTCTTGCACTATTTGCTCTTGGCAGATGGAGGCTATAAACAAGAAGAGCCACTGGCAGTGAAACAGTTATTATTTGTGTTCCTTTCATGATTGAGATTATCATTGTTGTTATATTTTTGTCCTTTCCATGTTTTTTTTAATATATAGTGATTAACTATATTTAAAGTAGCAAAGGGGAAAAAAAAAGAAGATATTGCTTGTTTCACAACTACTTTGGAATGTTGCTTTGATAATTAGTTCACAGAAGGTGTCATCCTGGTCGATACTCTCTTCTCTGCTGAAGACAGCATTACTGCCTGATTTATGTTTTGGCTCATCCCCTTGTCCCCTCACGTTAATCGTCTGTTGTTGATAGCTATTTAACTAAATGTGTCTGAGGAAATAGGGTGAATAACAGCAATGGGCAAGACAAGGATTAGAAATGTTACCCATAAAGCAAAGGAGATTTTGCACATTCAAATGGAAGATGAGCCAACTACTTCCTATGAAGAAAAACTTGTGTCCTCCTGAACACCTCTAGTTTCTCACAGTAGATCACGTAAGATTAGATAGATAGATAGATAGATAGATAGATAGATAGATAGATAGATAGATAGATAGATAGATGTGAGTATGTAAATGACCATAAAATGCACAGAGGCTAGGAGCACTTGTGCTCTGGAGAGAGGCAGAGAGAGTTGGGGGGTTTTCAGCCTGGAGAAGTGCCTGAAGTGCCTTTCCAGTGCCTGAAGGGACTCCAAGAGAAATGGAGAAGGCCTGGAGTAACAGGACAAGGGGTAATGGCTTTGAACTAAAAAAGGATAAGTTTAGATGAGATGGAAGGAATTAATTCTTGGCTGTGAGGGTGGNTGTAAATGACCATAAAATGCACAGAGGCTAGGAGCACTTGTGCTCTGGAGAGAGGCAGAGAGAGTTGGGGGGTTTTCAGCCTGGAGAAGTGCCTGAAGTGCCTTTCCAGTGCCTGAAGGGACTCCAAGAGAAATGGAGAAGGCCTGGAGTAACAGGACAAGGGGTAATGGCTTTGAACTAAAAAAGGATAAGTTTAGATGAGATGGAAGGAATTAATTCTTGGCTGTGAGGGTGGTGGGGCCCTGGCACAGGCTGCCCAGAGAAGCTGTGGCTGCCCCGTAACTCCAAGGGTCTGAGGCCAGCCTGTACAGGGCTTGGAGCAGCCTGGGATAGTGGAAGGTGTTCCTGGACATGGCAGGGGGTTGGAACTGGATGAGCTTTATGGTCCCTTCCAACCCAACCATTCTGTAATCCTGTACATAAATCTATACACAGATAATTATATCTATAAATTTTTTAAAGATATACAAAATACGTGTGTACTTGTGTCATTGCATACATACATATATGAACTTTAAACATTATCATTGGTGGATTTTTTATGGATTGGCAGAAATTGATACAAAACATAAAACCTGAGCTAAAGAAACTACAGTTTTGTCTTTAAGAAAGGCTGACTGTTAATTCAGCAGAACAGTGACATCATAAATTTCCTGTGTAATCATTTTGCTGCCATCTATTAATTTTTTTTCCTCTTAAAAGTTTGCTGTGTCATCTGGCCTGTAGGTTCCACCAAAGACTTCTGGCACTGGAACAGAGTGCAGCCCTAGACCAATGATTTGATTTTTTAAATTAAATAATTCATCATTGGAAAACAAAGTTTTGTGGAAATATAGACCAGGAGAAGATTTGGAGATATTCAGAGCAATTGTCACTATGGCAAGGTATAATATAATCTGTTGCCCCTAAGAAATATTTGATTCAGATGTGAAACATAAAGATTAGGAGCTTCACAATCCTAAGATTCTGCATTTGGTACATCTGTCAGTCAAATGATAAAGGGGTCTGAAGAATTCCATCAAACATAGCACCCTTGTTACTGTAAGAAGGGAAAGATTTTTTTTAAAATCTTAATGGTGGCAGAGAAAAAAGAAGCATAAAGTCCCCAAGTATGCATGGCACCATGGCCATATTATAAAAACAAAACATTGTCTTGTTAGGTCAATATAATAGTTCCTTTTTTCCAACAAAAATTAGCATTTTCCCTGAGAAGTAACTTTTCTGACTACTCTGAATCATAGTACAATAAATTCTAAAATGATTAATGTGTACCTTAACACCTGTAATCAAGAAATAGCCTTGGGAAACAAAACAAAATGAAACAAACAAACAAAAAACCCCACCCCCTAAAAAAACCCCAAAAACAAACAAACAAACAAACAAAACCCCAAAACCTTTTTTTTTGTTTTTCACTTAATTCATTTTTCTTAGAGGAATTTTATATTCTGGAAAGCTGTTCAAGGCAACAGAATTCATGGAGGCTCTTTAGTCTCTCTACATTAATTATAATTTTAAAGCAGATTGTTTCTGGTTTTTAATCTCGCCTTCTGTTCTATATATCAATTTGAAATATGCCTTCAGGGCAACTTCAGCTCATAATGGGTAAACACTCAGCATATTTAGTGTCTCAGCCTCATTGGATATTGGGCCAAAATTATGTGCAGCCCTTCAAAACTCCTCTCCAAACATTAAGATCTGCAAACTTAGCTGGACACATCCAGAAAATTTACTGCAAAATCTTTAGTAACGACATAAATTGCATGGAGCAGACCCTTGCATCACCATTTCTTTTCAGTTTCAGTAATATCAAAGCCAAAAAAATGCAAGAACTGAAATTATTTTCATCAGCTGTTGTTCTTATTTGAGCTGAATCAATATTCAAATTTGTGATTCTGGGTTTGGAAGCACCTGCCCTTTGACTTTTAAGAAGAAGTTTATTCAAAGTCATGCACTGCTTTTGGTAACCCCATCTTTTCTTCTTGCTGGTTTTCAGTTCCCCAGATTCAGGTTTACCTCTGCCATTGTTTATTCTCATTTGCCAAAGGTACTGATGGAGATGGATGGATTTCCTAGTCCTAGGAGTTGCATTTCCTAGTCCCTGTGCGTGATAAAATGGCCCTGGTCAAAGCCCGTGACATTTAAGAATCCTCTGTAATACCTCTGCCATTTTGTCAGTGTACAGGGGAGATGTTAAGAACTTCACATCTAAATTCACTGATGTTTTTGCTGGGGAAAAACTAGAAAGAAAAAGAAATTTCATCAGTGAAATGAATATTCTAATGAGAAAAATCCATTATAGGCTTAGCAGCAGGTTCTGTTCAAACTTTAAGCACACCTTTCAAAGCCATGTTCCAGTTTGAAACACTGTGAGGAATGAAAAGTTTAAATGCTTCAGTCACAAAGGACTCAAATTTTTCTACACCCCCTCTGTTTCTAACTGAAACTAAGTTTTAAACATCAAAACAGAGACACTTATCTCATGATGGTTCCCCACAAAAATATTTAGAATTTTTGAATTTCAATTTGAATTGAATTAAAAAATGTTTTAATTCTTTACATCTATCTAACTATTCAGCACCACGCAGGTGTGCAAAGCACCTGTTCTTTGCACACACTGACACATGGATCATTTTCCATGAAGAATTTTGGCCAAAAATGTGCACACGTACAACCACCCACCTGTATGTGCACCTGGGACATAAGGCAAAGTTACATTCCATATCAGGGTAGGAATTTCAGCCTTCATCAGGCACAGAAAGATATTCATTCCCTAAAATTTGCATTAAAAGGTCTTAGAACAGAAGAGAGATATAGACCTGTTTCAACTTCTCATGGTCTACAGAATTTTTAATCACACACTTCTTCAATAAAAAATTTCTGAGCATTTTTCTCCAGTGTATGTAAAATAATTTATTTATAAATTATGGACTTGTACTGCTGAAGTTTCCAAATTCCCTCCCTGAGCACAAATGGTTTGTCTTGTTCTTTTTTAGAGACCACCTAAATAGAATAGAGCACCTGTTTCTTTTCTTTAACTTTTCTGATACAGAGAAAGGGATCTGCTGGAGGTTAAAGGCAGAACTGACACATTTAAGGAAGTTCTGTTTAATTTTTAGAAGCAGCTATATTGCAGCCAGTGAAAGCTGGGTTCCCTTCTCTATGCCATCATGCTACAGGGATACTTAACTGGTAAAACTCATAGTTTTTATTCAAATAACTGGTTCCAGTTAAGCAGAAGTGAAACCAATTTCATGCAGGCTTTTTGGGACAAGCCTATTATGNTGACTGAATTATAAAAGAAAAGCAGCATAAAATTATGTATTCCCCATGCATCTTTATGTGGAAATGTTATAAAATGCAGTTTTCTTGTGGATGAGACATTTAGATTAAACATTTCCAAAGAAAGCTGCAAAAGGTTTTGTTGTTGGTGATGGTGGTGGTTGGTTAGTTTTGGGGTTTTTTTTTTGAGAAAAGTAAGGTTTGAAGATTAAAGACTTAGGACTTAACTGAAATATTATTGAATTGAAAAAAAGAGATGCAAATTAAAAAAAAAAAAAANGAAATGGTATAGAAAATCATCTGGTTTGCTCTAAGCTTTTGATGTGCAACAGAGTATGTTTATTGTGACAGTCTTATTTCTAACTTATTCTGTGTAACCCATGGAGGCCTTGCAGTTCTGCTCTCCATGTTGCACATGGGAACAATCTGGTAATTAGAGGTGAAATGAGCACCAGAAAAAAAATCTGTATTTTTAAATGAAAAATTTGGAAGCTTTTTCATTTCAATTTACTGCACTTTGCTCAANAAGCACATTGTCGTATTTGCCAGAAAAATGGCAAAGTGCAGCTGGGGAAAGCACAGAACACATTAAAATATACAGGGTATCTTCTTCCTTGCTCCACTAAAGTAATTCGGACACTTGGCATGCCAATAGGAGTTCATCGCAGACTAGAAGAGAAAGAAAGGCAAAAAACCTGATTCCAGTCTGTGCTGACTTGGAGCTACCGGTATTCTTCAACTCATCTCCATCCAGTTGTGCCTAACAGCAATGCAGAGTTACAGCTTGGGCCATAAAATTTCAGAAAACAGAGGTCTTCTTGGTGTGCCAGGAAAAACAGATTAATAAATGAGCATCCTACCTCATCCTCTGGTACATCAGAAGCGTTTCCTCCATGTATAAACTCATGTGCTTAGTACCTCTTGGAATATCCCTTGGAAGGAAAGAGAAACAGGTCTCCTCACTTATTTGTAGCCACACCCCCCAGTGACATTTTTTATCACTAAGAACACTTCATTGGTTCATAAAATTTTAAGAACCAAGTTGTGGGTGTTGCTTTAATGACTTCTGTTATTGTACCCAGGGTTCATGAGACATCAGTTATTATCAAGTAATTTTAAAAGATTACTTTGCTTTCATATATAATTTTTTCTTTAATTTGCTTTTGGGAATATACGTATTTAACATGTGAGCAAATCTAAAGAATATTTGCTGTTTCACTTATAGAAAAACATTTTATTTCAATCCTTGTTGACTTGGCCAGTCAATGAGAACCTGGGAAATGATAATCCAGTTTGTGTTTGCTTCTTGCATTATGGATCCTTTTGAATTGGCAGAAAAGTTCGGAAGACTTTTTTTTTTTTTTTTCTGTTCTATACAGAGGATTTGTTGTGCATAAGAATGAACCTCTGCTGTCCTGGCAAGTACAAAAGCATGGCCTACAAGAATCTTTATCTCTCTCCTTTCACTTTATTGATAAACTCTGGGGCATCTCATCTACTGTGAAATAGGAATTTGCATAAATTAGAGGGCAGAGAATGATGCTTTCCTTTTTGCTATTCCTACAAATTGAATGCCTGCAAATAAACTCCAAACCCTGCTATGATCCAGAGAGCTGATCAAAGAAAAAAATGACAAAGGGCTCAAAATTAAGGCATCCTTGGCCTTATTAATCCTGGGCAGTAGTAGTATCAATTCTGTTCATTTCTTTATTTATTTGGGGTTGTTTTTTTGTAGAACAGAATTTTATTTTCTGAATTTGAAATAGGAACTTAAATTCAACCTACAAAATTACTGAATGAAGGAATATGTTTTTCATTCCAATTATGCTTTTGTTTTCTCTTGTATAAGTCTTTGTATAATTGAACATGATCTACAAACCCTTCCTGAAAATTGTTACATATGGGAGCAAAACCAATACTTTTTTGTAGATTTTAATAATAAAAACAAACAAAAGCCAACCAATTTAGTGTATAGAATTTAGTATGTCTGTATTTAATAGATCTTCTTATCTCTTTTACAACATTCTTCACATATACTTGCCAAATTAGTGTAAGTCTTTATTGAAACATTATTTTATTATAAGTAAAATGTATCTTAAACTACACACAAAACTATCTGAGAGAATGTTTATGCTTAGAGAAAAGTAGGAAGCCCATGTGAAAAGTACTGAAGTCAGACAGTGAACTGCAACATTTTTTAATTAAGAGAAAAAATCCACAATACGAGTTTACTACTTCTATTACACTCTGTAGATTCATAATTTTATACACATTTTGAGTTCCATATTCTCATTTACATTACAGTTCCTACAGGTATTTCATAGTGTTATAGCAAAGGTTTTTGGTGTACCACAAAAGTTACGGAAGTATGCTTAAGGCAAATCAGATTATAAATATTTCAGGATGTCTTTCAACAGGACCCTGTGGATTTCACACTCTTAAAATTACCTGCAATATTTTTATGTGAAGGAGAGGATGCACTGTATTTGCTGCTAACATCTCACAAAACAGAGGTGACTATGGTGCTAATACAGAAAACACATTAAAGAACTTGCCCTATTTTAATGGTTAACCACCCAAAAACAAGATGGGAGAATTACCTCCAAAGTTCACATGCCTGTGTGTAAATTAAGTGCTTAATTTCCCATGACAGTGTTTTATTTTACTTACTAACAGTACAAAATTATTTTATTCATACACCCTGATGAATTCTCTTGTCCACCTCCTGGGCTGGATGTTGAACACAACTGGTGGAGAGAAGGATGTCTGACCTTCAGGTGCTGATTTGAAAGTGCAAGTCACCCTTAGGTCCTGTTAAGTGCCAGTCAGCTTCAGCCATGCCTCTTGGATATTAAGATGTATCTATTAAGAAACAGGACAAAAGAAATAAGCAAAATTGGCATTGCAGAGGAAAAAATGTTTTGATGAAAGGATGAATTGTTTTATTTTCCTGGGTATTTAATGGCTATAACAATGTAAATCCACACCCTCTCGAGCAGTCAGGCCCATACACCTGTACATTGCCCAGGAATACAATTCAGATTAAGAGAAAGGGATGGCCATGAGTATTAGCAATGTTAACAAGGACAGTGGGTTGCACTGCTGTTTTCCTCAAGGACAGATTATCATCAGTTTTATCTCCATGAAAATTTTTCTTTTCCTAAGAAAACCCAGAAAAAAGGTACCACACAGAAAAACAGATAGAAAATGTTAAAAAAATAGCTACAAAATTAAAAATAAAAACTTTCAATCCCCCCTAAGTCAGCAAAAGATAAACACACAAAAAATGAACACATAATGGTCTCCATCCTCCCAAAACCAAACCAAATTAACTGAAAAAAACAACCAACCAATCAACCAACCAAACCAAAAATATTTACAAAAACCAAAAACACACAAACAAAACAGAACAGAATTAGTCCCATCTTAAGAAAAACACCAGAGGAAATCTTAGGAAAGAAGACTATTCCTAGACAATACGAAATACTGAGAGGGAGGGAAGGAATAACAACCTGTCTATCTATGACCATTTAGACTATTAGGTGCTGAGGTTTGTTCCTGTCTATTAAGGAATTCCCCAATTCTTTGTGCCACTTTTTGTCCTGGAAATGGTCTTTAGCCACATGCAATGAGAACTGAATTTCCTCACTTGTCTCAGTTTCAGACCTGCAGTTTCATAAAGCAACTGAATCCCTAACAAAACCCAGGGAATATTGCAGTCTTTTCCAACCTGAGCCATGTAATTTTTCTCTCTGCCACACTGCTGATCAGTTGAAAAAGCCATGATAGGGCACTCTGTCTAAAAGTGCCTATTTACTCTCAGTAATTAACCCCTAATTCAGAGGCTGGACAGATAAAGATAATCAAAGTATAAAACACCTAGTGTAATTGGAGCTTAAAAATGTCTACTACCACCTGTACATTTTGCAGTATATGCATTTTCTTTCATCTCCATGCCACAAATCCTTGCTCAAAGGGGTAATTTGTCTGCATGAAAAGCTGTGCTTAAATCCCTCTTTTCTTTTTCTTTTTCCCACCTCTCTCAGCTTGTATCTGTACACAGCATCTTCATGGAACAAGTGTTTATATTTACTTTCTGATAGAGATATGACTTACAATTTCAGATGCTGAAATAGTAGAATAATCTCTTCTAATTCCATTTCATATCTGTCTATGAAAAGAAAATGTAGGTAGGAAAAACACCTGAAGAAGGTGATTTCAAGAAAGTAAAAAGTAAGTCCCTATGCAGATCAGTGGGGGAATGATTCATGCCAAGTATTTTAAAGGTTCCCACTCAGAGAAACGAATCCATTGCTTTAATTGTGGAAAATGCTCAGATCAACCTGCAGAGCAGTAATGATAATTTTTGCACCAGGTTCCTTGGCTCTAATTTACTGTTTGCTGACAAGCATCTTTTGATGACAACCATGGGACAAGTGCAGCTGGCAAAGGAGTGTGTTGTTTCCATTAATGAAAAACACTGCCTGTATTCAGAGATTAAGAGATCCTTCCAGCAAGAGGCCGGACACAGTCAGAGGGTGTTGGACTATTGGCACCCAGTAAACGAAAATCAGGCTGACAGCTGGGATATGTGAAAAGAAAAGAGGTGAGTCCTAGCAAACAGGTGTGAAATGGTGGGGTGCCAAGTCTTTCTCTCGGAAAGTGAAATCAGAATTGAAAGTGTGAGTATCTTTGGGGGTCTATGCCCTACCTGCCAATCCCTGTCTGACAGTGGACTGACGGCTATGTCCTTGTCCATGGCCTCTCTGAAGAACAAAATAGAAAATCTTACACCTTTTATAATTTCATAGGAAATTCCAGTTGTACCACTGGACTACAAGAGACTTCCTGGATCACAGATCATAGCAAAACAGGCAAATTGTGTTTGTTCTAGAAGAGTCAACAGAATATTAATGCTTTCTCCTCTACTATGAATCTAGAAGTCACAAAATAATCTCTATAATCTAAATGAAGAATAAACTTACTCTTATTTTCCACTAATTTATTTAATGTTAGGTGCAATTTGGCTTCTTCAACATTCCATTCTGAAGTTTATGGAAGTGGAGCTCTTTGGAAAACTTGGCAGTGGTCTACATCTCTCTACCAGTACTTCTGGCTATTTAACAGGTTGAAAATATATTGTAATCTGCATAAAAATGGAGTTTGCTAACTGATTTTGAATAATCAGGTCTGACTGTAATTTCTTTTGGTATCCTCATTTGAACAGCACATCAATTGTGATGACCTCTTTGATAATAATGTTACCTTAATATCTAATTTCGTATTAATTCCATTGTAATTTAGTGGGCATTCATTCTAACAGTAATTCCTATGAAATTGCATCTGACATCCCCATGAATACCAAAATAACTCAACATAATAAATGTTATTACATTGAATACCAAAGGAGGAGATAATGATTTGCCATTTATAATAAAATGTTAGTGCAAAATATTAGTGGACTTTACCGCCTAGCATTAAGAATGCTCCTGTGTAAATATGTTCACATCCAACCACATCCCAAATGTCTCCCCTGTGTGCCAACAGGAGCCTGAGGAGAGCTGCTCAGACATTTCTTTTCCTGACTCAGGATACCTGTGATTTATCACCCTCCTCCAAACCCATTCTATCAGGGATCTCACACTGAATCTCACAAGCCAGACCTCAGCAGCCTGTCAATAGGAAAAGCTTGAAAGAGCCCAGAGATGGTTTCCAGCAGCGGTGGTGCCAAGATGCTTCCTGATACCCTCATTTCTCATTAGTGTTAAATTAGCCTCTCCATGCAATAGTAAGAGGCACTCAGCTCTTTGGCAGATCTGCCCGTCAGATGGCACACAGATATGAGCTCTCATTCTTGTTCAGTATGTATGTATACGTAAGAACATTTTATATTTTGATAGATTCATGTATATTAAAAATATTTTAATATGTAAATGAGTACCTGTGCCCAGTGCCTGTACACCTCAGTTGACATATATAGGGCTTACAGAGGAAGAGTGGGTGGGAAAGGTGGTTGGCCAGCACGATCTTACAGAACGAATGAGGCATAATTTGTTCTCAGCTTTTAGACACACCATCATTCTTGAGGCAATAAGCCTGGCTAAACCAGAGTACAGGTATCCCTCACTTGTCTGGATAATAACCCCAGGCCATTAGGGGCCACTTCCAGGGTTCATGACATCCTAAGAGCGAGATTAAAGTGAAACTTGTGCCTCAGGCTTTGCAAAGCTTCATGCCTTCTGTTTCTACAATGGCTTCTTCTGAGACTCACTGCAGCCTGAGAAGGCAGCCGTTTACAGTCTTATAAAAACAGCAGAAAATTTGGTGTACGTTCTGTTGCCAGCATTAAAGTAAGTAATAGCTTGCATATGTATGATTTGGGAAGTATGTAAGATACACAACGTTGAGCATTCCTGTTGAAGAAGCACCAATTAAGCCTAAGGCTCAGATTAATTAGTTTTTGCCAGTTTTTACCATGGCGCCTGTTAGAAATGCTGTAGCAAGTGCAATTGCTTGGGAGGTGTTTCTCCAGCACAGTGTTCAGTCTGGGCACTCCAGCAGCAGCAGGATTTGTAATACTGAATCTCTTACAGATCCTACAATCAGCAGTGTGGGCTCAGTATTACCTCCATCAAGCCAGCAATGCCTTAAAGGGGTGGAGACAGGAAACAATTATATTTTACTTTTTTCTGTTAACCACCAGAATCTGTTTCCAGATATTCTGGATGTTTAGTTGACTAAGAGGTTCATATTTGCACAGTTCTATCTAAACTGCAACGTGATCTTTCCTTTTGCTGCAATTTCTTTGCAGCTGAGTGGAAATAAACTCAACAATAGACAGTGCCTTCTCATTTAATTCCTGCACGAGTCCACTTTCATGCACATTCTGTGAGCATTGATTACTCTCATTGAGAGTGACATATTAAGAAACTAGGAAAAAAACAAAATAACAAAAAACAAAAAAACAAAACACCACAAAAAAACCCCATGAGTTTTCAACCCCCCTGCAGATGGCCATAGCCTTCCTTGGTCCCTCTAAGTGGAAATTTTCTTCTCCAACCAGCAACCACTTTGTGATGCACTTTAAGGAGTAGCCTTTTCATGAAGACACCAATATCATTCTGAGGTACTTAACTCTGTTTTAAAAAATGGCAAAGGCACCAGGTCCCTGGAGTAACCACAAGAAGGAGCCTGCAGAGACAGAAGAAGGTGTATCAATGCAGCATTGAAGGTGTCCATGCATTAAACAGCCTGTGCTCCAGAGCCAACAGCATGGAAAGGGGAAAGGTGTGGGCCGGGACTGCTGCCAGAGCCACAGCTTACAAGCTCATAACCTACGCCAGCAGATATAAAGTAAGAACAATGTGTACAAACTTGTGCTAGGCTTTTGTGCCCTGCTGACACAGCATACAGTCTTCATCTCAGACTGCTGAAGTGTCTGGTGCTTTACCAAAAGCATAAGAGTCCGACTCTTCCATTCACTTCAAACCTTCTTTCAGTGTAACTGGTATCAAACAGGCCAATAAAAAGGGAGTATGTACAATGTTGGTTAATAATTGCTGTAATGGGAAATAATATCTCACTCCCAAGCAGATATCAGCATCAAATACAGGTTGGCATATATTTAGTTTGTTTCACAAGACTCTATAATCTAATGACATAAACCTAAATAAAATTCTGAAGCTCCTTTATCACATGATGATTCAGCACAACACTAAGAGCCATTTAAAGTCAACACCAGAAGTCTTCTAACCAGTAAAGGTAGCTTATAAATTTCTTTTCAAGTACACAGCTGCATATTTCACCTCAAAATCATAACTTTTTTTTTCTATCTTCAGGAATGCTGAATCCTTTCTGTTTTCCGCTATTCAGCTGTTTGGGTTTTTTTTTTTCTGTTGGCTGCAAACTGACAATGCAAAAAACTTTAAAATTAATTTTGTAAGTAATTTAAAATATTTTCTGTTTTTATTAATGAAGATGTTAATGTGCATGGAGAAAATGCTCAGTCCCAGAGGAATTCTTTATGACTTTGATCAATGTAAACACAACAAATCTGTGTTCAGTAATGAAGTGCAGCTCGTAATAACGTCGATCAGTGTAGAGAAAGGGGCTGAAACAGCCAAAAAAGGGCTGAAAGTGGTAAAATCCAATCTATGAGCACACTCTGGCAGTGAACTGACATGCCTTTTCATTCTGCGTAGCCCACGGCTGAGTTTTGTGCTTGTGTGCACCATTTGACTTGCACATGAACCTCAGAAGTGAATGTGAACTATTAATAATGCTTACACTGTGTTCGTGATTTTTTTTTAGCTTTTTCTCACAGTGGTGGTCTGCACTTCTTGCGTAGAATTAAGCACTGTTGGCTGTAAATTAGCAAGCTAGCACACAGTTCAGCTGTAAAGCGTGCAGGAGAATGAATATAGATCAGTCGAGTCAGCTATTTACAGAGTTTTTGCCTTAGAGATATGTTTTACTGTCTGTGCTGTGGAGATACAGAGTACAAATGGTTTTTATTCTTGACAGTCTAAAAGTACGGTAGACTGTAATTATGGCAACGTTTCAGAGAAGTCCAAACTCTGGTCTCTCTTCTACACATATGCACTGAATGAAACTTTTCTAACTCACTGAAATTCTTCCTTTTGTTCTGGGTATAAAGTAAAAGTGAATGCCCTCTTGATAAAACCTGGCAAGTACAATTAATAAAAGAGCACAGGAAATTATGAACACTACTGCAGCACTGTAAACTGAGTCATAGCTTCAGATGACAGCCACACAATTTAATTGTTATGTTTAAATTAAGGCAGTAGCTGCCCACAACAGATTTTTACCCTTCCTGGCAGTTGTAGACAAAAGCTAAGAAAAAAAAAAAATGAAGAAAACAGACAGAACAGCAGTTGACAATTTTTCACTGTGTGCATATAGGTATGTCTGAAAGTAAAAGGTTTCTTATAATATTGAATGTAGGACATCCTGATTCAATGCGTATTCAAGATCCTGGCAAATGTTCTGTGATTCCCAGCAGGTAATGGGCTGATAGTTACACTGTGATTTCCATTTCCCTCATCTGAAAATGTCTTGCTTTGAAAGACAGGTGTCTGCTGGGGAAAAGCCAGAGCCACCCCCTAGCAATGGAGAATGCAAACCCCCTCCGTCCAAATTACTGTAAATTTGAAATTTAGGGGCTTTCAGGCAAAAAAGATGTGGGAATAGGAATAACGTTTTTTTAGTAATCCATATATAACAAAGCAAGCCATCAAACAAACAAACAGCTACAGCATTAATAACAAGACATAACCAAGAACCTCAAGAGGCTTTGCTCCACAGAAGCCCGGGGCAATCTGATCCCAGTGTCCCTGGAAGCACGAGGCTGGAACAGTGGAAGATCCCAGGCCGGTGGATGAGGTAGATGGGAAGTTCCACAGCGGTGGCTGGAACAGCAGAGATGTCTCAGCAGGGCAGGGGGCGCAAGGTCACAGTGTAGCCAAAAGCCTCAAAGCAGGGCTGGAGAAGCAGCGGCAGCGGGACAGGGCTGGCCCCGCTCCAACAGGGCAGGAGGCGAGCTCAGAATTCCCAGGCACATGAGCAAATGGTGGCAGGTTTCCCAGGACTGCAGTTGGTGATGACAGTGCAGCAAGCACACAGCCTGGGTGCCCTCTCTCCAATATGCCAAGACTACAAGTGCCTGTCACCCAGGCCCCCATCCCTCTGCTGCCTCCGAATCTCGCGTTACCTTCCCCCTTGGAGGGAAACCTCCGAGAAACAAAAAAAAAACCAAACAAACAAAAAAAAAAAAAAACAGGTGTAGACAGGTTCTGCCTTCTTTTCCCTGGCTTCTTTGATTAAGTACCGACAAGTAGTCAGTTGTTAGTGTCTTAGCAACTTGAGGGAAAAAGTTCCAACAGAAATAAAAGAACAAATATAACCCCCCAACAGAAAATCAGAGAATTACATGCAATGTGATTTGGGTGGTATTGTTGTTGTTATTACTACTACTGTGGCAGACTGAGAGGCTGCCCCAGACTTGATTGCCCTGCCTTGGAGAGGCAGTGATTTGTAGTGAGCCTCTCAGTCACACAAAGGACTGGCAGCAGGCAGCATGTGTGCTGCTATGATGTGGCTCCGCTTCCCCTGGGGAGTGTTCCTAAGGCAACAGATTTTGTGGTGAGGGTGAGGAAAAAGCTCACCCCCAGAAGCCTTTGCAGTTAATGTTAATTGTTGTTTCCCCCATTGATTGCTATGTTTGTCTGTCTCTTTGTTCCCTGTTGTTTTTGGTCCCAATTGTTGTCCCCACCCTCAGCTAACTGTATAAAAGTCAGTGCTTTCCTGAGCCCCGGGTTCTTCGGACCCAGAAGCTCTTCAATAAAGATCCCCGGAAAGGAAGAATCCACCTCACCTCTTCTTCCCCGTGCCGCCTGGACCCTGCAGAGTGCAGTTGCTCAGGCAGCTTCACAACTGAGCTGGAATCACTCTCCCCAAGGGAGAGTGCCACTGCACCTGGCCTACCAAGGGTGCCTTTTTAAAGGCCTCTGCCAGGGACTGCTGCGGCACCTCCATATCATCGAGGAACGGCATACTACTATTTCTACTACTAGTACTACTACTAATACTACTGCTACTACTGCAACAATTGCTGCATCCAACGCAGCGCGACCCACAAGGCTGAGAAAGGTAGTTCTTCCTGTCTGGTCAAAGTGAGACCCAACCTGCCTGGGATTCCCAGAATAGGAAGGACTTGGTCCTTTGGAGGGAAGTCCAGAGGACTTCCCAAGATGCCACCAAGATGGTCAGAGGGATGGAGCAAAAGCTGGAGGAACTGGGATTGTTCAGCTTGGAAAGGACAAGGCTTTGAGCTGACTTAACTGCATCCTTCCAGTACCTGAAAGGACTCTATATAAAAGATGGGAAGAGATTATGTACATGGACTGGAGTGACAGGGCAAGGAAAAAGGGTCCAAAGGGAAACAGAGTAGCTTTAGACCAGATATTTCAAAGAAACTCTTCCATGTGAAGGTGGTAAGGCCCTGCCACAGGTTGTGCAGAGAAGTTGTGGCTGCCCCATCACTGGAAGTGTCCAAGGCCAGGTAAGATTGGGGTTTGGAGCAATCTGGGATAGTGGAAGCTGTCCCTGCCATGGCAGGGGTTGGAACTTTAAGGGCCCTTCCAACTGAGGCTATTCTGTGACTCTTTAAACTTAGAATTTAAAAGTATGATTACTCTGTGTCTAAATATTCTTTCCAAAAGCTACCATGCATCAGGTGTAAAGATCGAGAAAAGATAACAATGGAAACATCTATCTATTACCAAAGTATAAGTACACAACTTTATTTTTTTTCTTGTAGCTACGAGTCTTGGGATGACACTGGTCTGATCCACTCCTGCAAAATAACTTTAGTACCATTTGCACACTCTGTGAAAAACAAAATTTAATGGAAATAGTTTATAATGTCGGTGGATGATTAAAAATTTCTTCTCAAATGTCTTCTAGATTGGGGGGGGAGGGGAAACCTGCATTTTCTTGTTTGAGTTTTGATTTTTTCAACTTTAATAGGGAAATGCTGCTTTCCCCAGCATGAGCACTTCTCAGACTTCAAAGAAGTCTTTGGCTAGATAGCAACTGTCAAGATGCATGGAAAACAGAAAATAGACACCAAAGAAATAAATAAAATGAAAGCTAAGCAATGTAATACTAGATAGCTCCTTCACTTATTTTACGTGAATCATTCATTTTAGCTGGTTTTGCTCCCTGTATTTTGGATTTTGCATTTGCTTGTTAGTTTCTTTGTTTTCTAATGCTTGTTAAATTCTGAGTATTTTGCCTAACTATGACAGCACAAGGGGCTGCACCAAACAGCTGAGATGAATGTGGTGTGTGTTGGTTCCCATAAATTATACTCTCGTCTTTAGTTAATTTCTCACAACAGGCTTGGGATGAAGAAAACCAATACTGTCTGACACTTCCCAGTTTCGATGCTGAGTGGCATCCCTCATGCCCACCCCAAAAAAGTCCCATGCAAAAGGAAACTGCAACCAGGCACTGCAGAGACCAATAAAAAGACAGAAAGCAATGAAAAATCTCTTTAACCAAGTTGCTGAGCTTAGTTCACAAGGGTTCAGAGGTGCCGTGACATCAGTTGCCTAAAAGGACTGAACCATCTGCTAACATTGATAAAGATAACAATAAAATTCCCCAATAAACAGAAAAGTAACATTAGCTCTGTAAAGGCCGTGTCGCTTAGGGGCCCAGCACCCACAGATGCAGACCTACTGGTTTGGAATAGACCCTCAGAGCCTCCCTTTACGAAGTGGGACAAAGTTCCCACAAACCCTTGCCAAGTAAAAAACGGGGTGATTTCATGAAGGGATGCTTTGCCCCTTGAGATCTCTGGCAGTAAGATGGGATTAGTTTCCTTGGAGCTGTGCCATGCGCTTGTGAGGTGCTCCTGGAGTCTTTGTGACTCCTGTGTGTGTGTGATGCTGAGAAGGACTTGTTGGTTCTGGAGAATGAAAGGGTGGACATGAGGCAGCAGTGGACATTCACAGCCCAAAAAGCCAAGCAAATCCTGGGCTGCTTCCAAAGAAACATGAGCAGCAGGTTGAGGGGAGACAATTCTGCTCCTCTGATTCTACCCTCAGGAGGCTCAAGCATTGTGTCCAGGCCCAGGCTCCTCAGCGCAGGAGAGATGGGGAGCTGTCGGAACGGGCCCAGAGAAAGCCATGGAAATGATCAGAAGGCTGGGAGTGCTACATACACAGGCTGAGAGAGCAGGAACTGCTCAGCCTGGAGAAGGGAAGACCCACTTGATGCAGTTGCCAAACTATTGCCTGAGTTAGCCCTCACTTCCCGCACTGTGCCAGGAGTGGCTGCCCCCAGATCTGACTTAGACCTGACTTAGATCTAACTTAGGTGGTGGTGTACACCGGGGCTGCTTCTGCTCTCTCTGTTTAATGGAAGTTTAACTTTGACGGGAATCTTTTATCGGCATGATGCAAAATGCCTTTTCAGCAGCTCCTTTGAAGCACAGGCAAAGGAATGGTCATTGCTTGTTTGCACTCCAAACCCCAGTCCCCTTCGCCGCTTGTGGGATTAGAAGTAATGCTGTCATTATTGGCGTTAATTGTGAAATCCAGACTTTGCAGGAGCTCAGATAGAAGCTCCCTTAGCAACCTCTTCCATGTTCTCTCCCACAAGCAGTTATTTAGCACAACACAAAAACAAATCCTTGAGGTTGCCAGGGACCATCATGTTCGACATAAAAGTTGCCTTTAATAATCCATTGAAATATTCACTTTCACAACCGAACTCTTCCTTGGCCCTGCAAAGCTCCTTTTTATTCTGGTAGGAGAAACGCTCCCATGTGGGATTCTCTCCCCTACAACTGAATGAAACAGGAGCAGTGAATGGAATTGATGGGCCTCTTGGTCCAGGTTCCAGTTCTCAGGCCCCTCAGTTCCACCCCCCACACTGTGAGAACGGGAAGAGGACCAAGGAAACAGGAAATCAGAAGAGGGTGGGCGGAGCTGTATGAAGAGTTGGTGGTGACTTGGGCGGAGTTAAGAGCAAGCTTCAGGTGATGTAATCAGGAGAGGAGCGCTGGATGGAACCAGGGGAGGAGCTAACACAACTGAAGTAAAGGAAGGGGAATTGCCTGAGGGATAGGAGGGATCAGGGGACAGGAAGGGGTTGGGTGGATGGGCTGGGACAAGGAAAAGGGATTGTGGGGATAAGGAACACAAGAGGGGATCCTTGCCATGTGGCTACCACCATCTTGTGCCCTTTGGGAGCCATCTTGAGAGATGGAAAAACTAGTTTGAGGACCAACTTTTGGATTATGGACTTGGAAACGAGGGACATGTTGAGCGTCTAGGGAAGGGTCCCTGGAAGCCACTGACTTGCCACCAGGGCAAGGGTACCCGAGAGGGACATGTTAAGCCAGGGAGACGGTGGCAATCCTGTGCTACTTTGCGGGCTGCTTCCCCTGATCTACCCATCTTGTGCCCTTTGGGAGCCATCTTGAGAGATGGAAAAACTAGTTTGAGGACCAACTTTTGGATTATGGACTTGACATGTTGAGCGTCTAGGGAAGGGTCCCTGGAAGCCACTGACTTGCCACCAGGGCAAGGGTACCCGAGAGGGTTGTGGGAAGCCAGGGAGACGGTGGCAACCCTGTGCTACTGTGCGGGCTGCTTCCCCTGATCTACCCATCTTGTGCCCTTTGGGAGCCATCTTGAGAGATGGAAAAACTAGTTTGAGGACCAACTTTTGGATTATGGACTTGGAAACGAGGGACATGTTGAGCGTCTAGGGAAGGGTGCCTGGAAGCCACTGGCTTGCCACCAGCGCAAGGGTACCCGAGAGGGTTGTGGGGAGCCAGGGAGACGGTGGCAACCCTGTGCTACTGTGCGGGCTGCTTCCCCTGACCTACCCAGTGTAGGAAAAGAGGGATCAGGGAAAGGGGTCAAGGAAAGAGACTCTCCAGGAGAAACTGGAAAAAACTGGGTTGGTTGCTTCTCCACTTTCTCTATATACTGATCCTTTACAACTGATTGGATTTTAATAAACAGCAAATAGAATTTGTCCCCTGAGGGTTCTCATTTGCTGGTTAAAGTAGTCAGCTGTGAACTAACAGCATTCGAAAAAGCTACACTTCTAGTATCTTTAGGGGACACACTCAGAAAATGAATGAACATCCAAATGAATAAACCTTTTCAACAAACCATGCGAAAACTTCATCCCTCCACACACCAGGGAACCCACAACTAGGTCATAAACCTCCCTCTGCTGCACTGACAAGTTAGCACCCATCCTGTCAGTATAGCAACTGCTCTGCCCTCCCTTGCAGCAGAAGGAAAAAAACTAAAGACAAAAGGATCTAGGGACCACACGGGGTGTCAGGGTACTATGTGCAGCCAACCAATGTGGCCTGTTGCCTGTCATGTCCCCTGTCCCCTGGGGACAACATACTCACACCCCTGGGGAATCTTCTCCCCTTTACTCACCAAACCTAGCAACCCTGGAACAGAAAATGGCAAGGAAGTTCCCTGACCCAGGAGAGGTCCCTCTGGGTGGTGAAGGATTGTCTCTTGGTCCCTGGGAGCACCACTGACCAAAGGCAGCATACTCACACAGGGACTGCTGATGCACCAGGGCTGTAATACACAGAAATTAAGTGAAGTCCAAAGACACAGCCTTCACTGTAGGCTCCACAGGGGTGGGCCCACGTTGGGCGCCAAGCTGATGCAGTTGCCGGAAAACTCCCTGAGCTAGCCCTCACTGCCCAGACTGCACCAGGAGTGGCCACCCCTAGATCTGACTTAGACCCGGGTGGTAGTGCAGAGCAGGGCTGCTTCTGGTCTCAACAGCAGCCGGCAGCTGGTGGTACAGCATCAAGGACTGAGGCAAAGAGGAGGGAGGAGCCATCCTTGTGATTTCTCAAAAAAGCTTATTCCTCGAGAGGGTCAGGGACGAAGATCAATTAGCAGAACTTTGCACCAACTTTTAAACAGGGGTGGAACAACGGATGCAATACTACAACCAATAAAAGACAAACAAGACAGAAGCTTAAGGGGAAGAGTACAACCAATGAGGTACAAAGGAAGTAAATACAACTTAGACCAGCCAACGGTGTGCCGAATAATAGGGGGATTCCAGGGAGGAGTTTAGGCCAGGGGTTGGAACAAAGATTGACAGGGAACTCTCTACTCCAGCAGGGATTGGCAGCTGGGTAGGCAGGATAGAGGGTGTAAGGGATGACTGACAACTGGGAAAAGGAAGAGGAAGCTTGGAACAAACCAACTGCACAGGAAAACATACTATTAAAAGAAGTACAGAAACCATATAGTAAAGAAAGACCCACACTACACCCGCTGCCCCGGAATAGGCCCCCAAGTCCTCAGTTTACAAAGCAAGATGAAGCTCCCCTGAAACTGTATCAAACAGAAAAATGAATACCCACATAATCCATGTAGGTTTTGCCCCTTGCAATCCCCTGCAGTGAGATGCCATCAGTTCCCTTGGAGCTCTGCCCTGTGCTTGTGGGGTGCTCCTAGAGCCTTTGAATACAAGCTTGAAACAAGTCTCAGGGCAGCCACTGCCCAAGGCAAGGAGACTTCTCTGCCACCACTTTGGGGACTGTGGCTGTGCAGCACCCAGGGCTTGATCCGAGTGCTCTCAGGTGTTAGGAGCCCATCTGCACTGCACACCTGGATACATTTCAGCAGAAGAGCAGGCTACAGTGGCTGCAACGCCAAGACCTGAAGGGATGGGACACCATGTTGGTGAAGGAATGGAAGAAGGGTGAAATACCTGTAAGGAGTTCCAGACACCACACAAACCACTGAATACCATCTGCTGCTGTACAGAAATGATGTAGCTCTGCAAAGGGCATGACACTCAGAGCTCTATGGAAGACAGAAGAAAAAGCAGGAATGAGCTCAGTGCTGCTGCATCTGCATCTGGAGAAAAGTGCAACAGCAAATGCCCCTGCTCATACAGCAGGTAGCCCATGTGCCCACTTAGGCGGCACCAGATCCCTGGAAAGGGCAGAGGGGCTCTGATGAACTAAAAGGATAGCACCTTCAGTGCCACCACAACATCTGAGACAAGATAGCCTGAGTGCAGAGGAAAAATTTCTGACTGGAACCAGCAGTTCAGCTCCACAGGTCTGGTCCAGTCCAACTTGCACAATCTGGATTCCGGAGCACTACCTTTTATTGAAACATAGCAAAAAAAAAAAGCAGGGTCATATATATCCCTGCGGATCAATGCAGGACCTACAGATTAACTACTACTACATTTACCTATGAGAAGCTACACTAACTACAGATTAATGGCTTAACTATTAACTACTCCTAGTATAAAAAAGTGGTTACCAAGAGGCTGTGTGTACGACTGCCCACCAGCTCAGCTCTGTGCATGAGGATTCTCTCCAGGGCCACCCAGCAGGACTCCCTGGAGTCTGAATCACAGCCCACTGCACTCAGGGCTGCTCTGGTTTTCACAGCACTTGGGTGTTTCAAGCCTTTGCAAGTGGCAGCAGGCTGATCTCCCTGGCAAGCCATTTGTTGCCTACAACAAAGTGTTCAAGGAATTTCTTGTGCAGAGAGCTGTGAAGGTAATCCAAGAGATTCCCACAACCACTGCAGAAAATGCCTCCTGTGCCACGGTCACAGGGCCATGATGATGTTCTGCTCTGGCCACTGCTGTCTGGGTCACAGCTCCTCATCTCACAGCTGAACCATACGCACACAAGCGCAGTACCAGGACTGCAGCAAGGGCCCAGAACTATCACTGCTGCACGGCAGCCCAGAGCAGAGTTTCCCATGCCCTGCCACTCTGATCCAGGGTGCCCCTCTTCATCTCAGCCACCATCTCAGTCATCTGTTCTTTGAAGCACATGGAGCGGATTTCTACGTGCTGCCATGTGGCCTCATCCAGCACATTTCCTGCCCCATGCGGGGACTGGAAGAGGCTGTGTGTAGAAATATCAGCCCATAGCCTTGCCTCACTCCTCCTCTGAGGGGCCGCTCCGGCTAGCAGGGAGGGCTGCTCTACAACCCGAGTGGGTCCTGTCACCAGACGGTCTGGTGCAAGAGGCTCACTGAGACTGTATCCACTGTGTCGGGGATGAAGAAGAGAGGACCCTCTGTAGGGGCTAGATCGGCTTTATTGCTCCCCCGAAGGGAAACAACGTAACCAATACGCTCGTTGACAACTCGGGTGCCAGCTACAGAGAGCGGGGGAACAATGGGGGTGCAACAGTTTATAAACTGGGGTGGTACAAGGGGAGGGGAAGATACAATAACCAATCAGGGAAACAGGGGGGAAGGGAAAGGCTTTAACAGGCATAACACAGAACCAAACAGATAACTTTGGGGAGTGTCTTTTGGAGTCACAGCCAATCTGGGCTCGAATATGATTGAACTTTCCAGCACAGGGGCATGGTGACCGATGGAGTGGCAGGAGGCAGGGAGGGGACAGCAGCAGATTGACAGGGCAAACAGTGGGAAGGCACACCCAGGGAAAAACCGTAATCTCAACACGGGGGAGCTGGGACAAACCAATTAACATCCAACACATAAACCCCAACAGCTGTGCACAAGCCAGACAAGGAATTCTATGGCCAGCATGGCCTGCTGTAGAAGGGAGAGGAGGGGTGAATTTGGCAGGCAGGAAAGCTGGAACTCCTGGTGGGGAAGCAGGGACAGAAGTGTACAGGATGTGGAGCAGGATGGAGAGGAGCCACACAACTGAAAGACACCAAAGCCTGTACCACTGCCCCAGTAGCTCCAGCAGCAGCCATGTGCCGTTCCCAAGGAGCCGCTGCAAGGTGCTGGGCACTGGATCCAGGGTTGGAACCACTGCCTTGGGTACCTATCGATGTGCTCTGGCTCTTGTCCAGCCTCCAGCCCCTGTGTCACTTACTGCTCATCCAAGCTGCACTGGGACAGTGCTGCCTGCTTCTAAGGAGGCCTGTCCTCGTAACATGGCCTTGGGATGTCCCAGGCAAGCCAGTCCTGCTCTTTGTCCCCATCCACACTCAGTCACTCACAAAGAAAATTGCAAACCCACTGCTCTGGAATAGGCCCCCAAGGCTGTCACAGCAGGCAGTGGTGGAAGAGTGCTGTAACCATCCTGAGAAGCGTCTTTAGAAAGACAACTCGGGGCACAGGCACCTGTCAAGTTCGCCAAGTGATTTCAGCTCTTTGGTGTGATGTCAGCTCTCAAAGGATCACAGAAGGGGACAGAGTCTTCAGGTAGAATTCCACGGAGTATCTTCATTAAGCTCCAGCTGTGAAGGGGTCAAAGACAGTAAGAACGGTTTATACAGTGATAGGGCAGGGAAAACTTTAGGGCCATTGAACTGAATGAGGGTACAGGGGCGGAACAAGGGGGAAGGACCAATGGAATACAAAGAATATACATATTGCAACAATCCCTTCTGGAGGATGCCTTTTCTTTACCCTAAGAGGTTGATGCTTAGTGGCTGACCCTCTAGGGGAGTGTGGCAAGCTTATCCTCAGCTGGTTTGCCGGCCTCCACAACTCACTCTTCTTTATTTATTAAGAAGATTTCTCCCAGGATTCTCTTGAAGGAACTCAATAACACGAAAACATATGTAGAACAATAAAAATAGTAATAAAAATCCATAGAATACCCTTAACAAAGTGCCCAGCCTCTCAGCACCCACTGTCCAAAAAGCTCATTAACTACATCAGTGGTTTTCCCAGTTTGCTCTGTTGGGATTTGCTGAACTTGTTCCTTCAACAACTGGATGCTCTTCTGCAGGAGGTCCCTCTCTTCTAGAGGCTAGCTTGTTCCAAGGTGATCCTGCTCCAATTGGTGGGCCCGAGGCCACTACCAGATTCAGAGGGTGTATGAGGGAGAGAGATCTGGCTACCGCTGCTGAAGAAAGGAGGCTGACTCTTCTGGGGGTCAAAATTCTCCAGGTTTATTGAACCTGCAGGCCCAACTCACCCAGAGAGGTCCAGAACAGCCCCGATCCAAGAAGTACAGCCCCTTATAACCAAGGGAGGAACAACAACAACAAACCAATCAGGGGAAATCGGGGTGCGGTTTCAACTTGGACGGGCATGAACAGGGAACAACGGGGATAACTTATGGGAGGCAAAAACATTTAACAGCCAATCACCGAGGGGATACAACAGAACATTCTCAAACAAGGGGTAGAGCTCAGGGAGGACGGACAGGCACCAGGGGAGGGTGCAGCGGAGACAGACAGGAGGCAGGGGAGGGGTGAACAAGGGCTGATGCAATCCTCCTGGGGAATTGCGCAACTTCTCCGGGGGATTGCATCAGGGAGGCAGACCGGGCAAAACCAAGGGAGGATAACCGAAAGGGGGTCAATTGGGATGAACCATCATACATGAAAAATAACAGACCCCAACACTCTTCGAGATCGATCCTGAGTGGGACATTGAATTCAAGCAACAGAGGCCCTCAAAATCCTGGCACCCAATGTCCATAGGCAAAGAGTAGAAAATCTTTTAGAAAGGCTGCCGCTCGGTTTTGCAGGGTGGCATGCCTGGTCGTGTCCTTATCTTTGAGGAGGTCACTGAGTACATTAGATGTTGTGTTGGCCTGCTTACTAAGCTAGCAACCTAGGTAACAAAGCTCCCCAAGACCTTTCACAGCAGCCACCCCAAGAAGAAGTAGTGACACCAGGAGTCTTTTGCTCTTCAACCAATTACTGACTTTGGCATAGCAATTTTAGTCAAATTCTGTCAAGGAACATTTTTGGCATGCCAATTTACCTTTTTGACGCCAATCATGTAGCAGTGCTATGTTTGGAGTGAGTGCAGTAAGCCAGCCAAGAGTGCAGGGATCTCCTCTAAGGTGTCAAGGGATTCCTGCCCAAGCCCTATCCCACAGAGCAGGAACACACACCAGGGAAGCACTCTGGGATATCAAGAGGACTCAGACGGTATCTAGGTTGTGTAATTGTACCAATGAGCTGAATTATAAATCTTTTTGTGAGAGACTGCATCTTTTATACAAAGGATGGATGGGTTCCAGAAATAGAGCTGAGTGTAACTATTGGCTCTAACTGATCCTAACAGATCTAATTCCTGTGGTTCTTCAGGTGCATACAGTTGAATACCCATCTGTTCATCCCACATGCCCACTGGGTTAAGCCATTTCCCGAGAAGGGGTGTTCGTGGGGTTTAAAAGGGGTCTCGACCAAGCATGTTGTCAATAGGTTGTTGACTGAGCCCACAGACAGGCAAAACCTGTCTTGGCAAAGGGTCCTTGCTAGGGTCACCCACACATTCTGGCTGGAATGTTGGATAACCCAGCTGAAGGCATGTTGTATCATCAGAAGCATCCATGAAGCGGTGGGAACGATACCTAGGTGGGTGATTTTCATCTTGGGAGGTATTCTGTTGGGGGAATATAAGTAGTAATAAATCTCAGAGATTACGTCTCCTAAATCTCTTAAAGGACATCCTTTTGCTCTCCTTCTCCTTTCCTTATTTCCCTTTCCCTTACACAATAAAAGGGGGGGTTGTGGGTGCCCCAGGTGCTGACACTACAGACCTCACTCTTCCCTGGAGAGACAGTTCTGTTTAAGCTAGGTTTAAGTATTATTTTATATGTTTCGGGTTATTCACAATATGGGCCCTGAGCAGACAAAATGGCTGCCGTGATTGGCAGCTAGCTCAGGGATTTCCAAACCATTAAGACTTCAGTTCTGTAAGTTGTTTTCGAAGAAATCTGATTGGTTGTTGCTGAGGGACTTTCTAGCCATTACTTCAGTTATATCTTTCCGTTAATGTCTTCTGTTTTCTTTGATTTCATTGGTTGTTGCTCGTTGCTATCTGTTGTGCTGTAAGCTTGTGATTGCACAGTACGAACCCCGTTACCGTTACCACCCCCTGAGAAAGTTATATATGTCCCTGCCTTTCCACGTTTGGGGCTTTTTGCCCCCAGTTTCTTGAATAATGAGCTGGCTGCAAGGAGCTGTTGTCCCTCCGTTCTTTGAAAGGTTATCCCTTTACTTTATAGTTGGCTATCCTTATTAAAGCCCCGTATAGGATCTCACACCTGCACACTGGCAGAGCCTGTGGTCTCCCCCAGAGAGGGTGTACTGCGATGTGCCAACTCACGGTAGTCAGGCCCCCATCAGGGACTCACTGCCTCCTATCATTCCCCTCACCCAGGGTTCGGAGAGTAGCAAAGGCTGACTACCTATAGGGGTCAATGAGAAAGATCCAGGAAATCTGTTGAGGTGGAGGGGGGAAAATGGGATTGGAGTGCAAAGGTAGGTAAGGATTGGGGAGGAGAAGGAATAAAGGCAACTAGGGGGAGCAACTGGTCAACTTGACAGCCACTGAGTTAATGTAGTCTCTAGTCCAAAGCTTTGCCTTGACTGGGATCTGGTGACAGGCCGAGTGTCCTTGTGTTTATCCTGCAGATAGCATTGCCTTCGTTTCCAGGCAGTGGGC
This sequence comes from Alaudala cheleensis, assembly GCA_013398995.1. NCBI lineage: Eukaryota > Metazoa > Chordata > Aves > Passeriformes > Alaudidae > Alaudala > Alaudala cheleensis. Next base: position 392,766 of record VWYE01011247.1, read on the forward strand.
CTTTGGTCTTTTGGACCTGTCTTGTCAGACTTAGTAAGATTGTCGTTAGTATCTGTTGTATTTCCCCCAAGAAACTGTTCCCCCCCCAGGATACAGAATGCTTAAATATCGTTCTGACCTTCCCCTCTTCCCCTATCCCATTGGCCTGGGGCCAAAATCCCTCCTAGAGATAAGCCCCATAATATAAGACCCTGTATTTCCTTGTTCGCCCTCTTTCCCACGTGGACCTCCACAAATAAAGACCTTCAAACATCTTGGGAGGAGCCTCCTTCTGGTAATCCTGGTCTTATCTCTGAGATATCTCCCCCCTAAGCCTCGTAGGGATCTGGGCTGGCCTTGAGTCTTGTGGGGCTGAAATGGGGAATAATCTAAAGTATCAGCATCTGGGGTGCTTGCTGGCCCTAGGTATTTTTGGTTGTTTTCCCCTGGCAGCTATTTTGAACCTTACAGTGTCAACAAACAGGCATACCCTCTTCCCCAGGTAATCAACTGGAAAGGATCTGATGTTTAATGGGTCTCAGAACCCTTAATCAGCACTGGCAGTTTCTCATTGAGCTCAGTTCTGGTCAAACTGGAGATATGTCAGGGTATGGGGAGTTTAGCTCTGATGAGGAACAATTTAGGAAATTAATAGTAAAAAGAGCTTTACAGAGCCTCTCAATGGGAGGAATGGTCTCTGGTCCTCCCCACTGCTGATCAAGGACTCACCTGAGGGTGCTGTGGGTCCCTTCTACAAAAGACTGAACCATGGCAGAGTGCGGTATGCCAATGGAATGCATAAAAGCATTGGTTGCGAAAATCTTTAAGTCTGTTGGAAGCATCCACAGGGCCATAATCTGTCTTATTTTTTCAGGGACTCCCAGGGTTGCAAATAAAAGGAGAAAGTGGTGGATGGTACGTTTGATATTTTCTCCTACGTGGGCTGAGGCAAACACTACACCTCTGAAAATGTGTCCACAGACACATGGATATACTTTAATCTCCCAAATGGATCACATCAATCTGCCATAATTGGCAGATGTTTAGGCCCCGGGGGTCAACTCCAGAACCCATAAATGGTATTTCATAAGCTTGGCAATTTGGACATGTTCTGCCCCTGTGCTTGTGGGGTGCTCCTAGGGCCTCTGAAGAAAAGCTTGCAACAAGTCACAGGGAGGTCACTGGCCAAGGTAAGGAGACTTCTCTACTATCTTTTTGGGGAACATCTCTGTGCAGCACCGGGAGCTTGATCCAAATGGTACCCAGGTGTTAGGAGCCCACCTGCACTGCACACACCTGGATGAATTTCAAAGAGAAAAAACAGAAGAAGAAAAAGAGCAGGATCCAGAAGCTGCAGCGCCAAGAGCTGAGGGGTGGGACACCATGTTGGCAAAGAAATGGAAGATGGGTGAAACACCTGTAAGGCTGCACCCAGACACCACACAAGCTGTTGAATATCATCTGCTGCTGTTGTGGAAATGATGTGAGCTCTGCAAAGTAACACTCAGAGCTGTATGGAAGACAGAAGAAAAAGCAAGAATTAGCTCAGTGCTGCTGCATCTGAAACTGGACAAAAAATGCAGCACCACAATACCCCTGTTCATACAGCAGCCTGGTAGCCCTTTTGACCACTTAGGAAGCACCCGATCCCTGGAAAGGGCACAAGGGGTCTTATGCACTGAACAGACAGGAATTCTGTGGAAACAAAAGCTCCTTCAGAGCTCCAATGGGGCCTTGCAGGTGTGTTCCTCCCACCCTGAACAGGGGGATTTTTCCCATGGCATTAGCTCAGTGCTTTCTTTGACCCCAACAGTGCCAGGCAGGAATGCTGGAAGGGAACTCCTAGTGGGAAAGCAGGAACAGAAGTCTACAGGATGTGGAGTACGAAGGAGAGGACAATGCAGCTGTAAAGCATTAAGGCCTGTACCACTGCCCCAGCAGCAGCTCCAGCAGCAGCAGCCATGTGCTGTGCCCAAGGAGGCAAGGTGAGGCACTGGACCCTAGCCAGAGGGTGAGAGACACTGCCTTGTGTACCCACAGGTGCACTCCAGCTCTCATCCAGCACAGCTTCCAGCCTCTATGTGCATTCAATTCTCACCCAGGCTGCACTGGGGCAGTGCTGCCTACTGCTGCTATGGAGACCTGTCTCTCTTGTAACATAGTACTGGATATCCCAGACACCTAAGATCCCAGACAGGCCAGTCCTACCCTTTCACTCCCCCTCTCTCCTGGCTCAGCCCCTCATCATGGCCCCCCACACACAAAATACAAGACCCAGTGCTCTGGAATAAGCACCAGTGTCTCCTTTTAGAGATTGGGATGAAGCTACCCTGAACTCTTGTCAAATATAAAACAGGGATACTTTTTCCAGCTGAGATCCCCTGCAGTGAGATGGGATAAGTTCACTCAAGAGCCGTGCCCTGTGCTTGTGGGGTGTTCCTGGGGCCTCTGTGACTCCTCTGTGTGTGTGATGCTGGTGGAAATATATTAACTGTATTAGTATATACAGTTAACTGGAAACAAAAATCACTGAAATGAAAGAAAACTGCTTATTTGTAGTGATTTAGCTGAGCTCGGTGCAGATCTCTCCTCTGACAGCTGAACAAATGCTCCAGCCAACAAAGTAACTGCTTTTATACCCTGTCCCCTTTCCCATCGGATCGGTACCCAAGAACTTATGACTGCCTACTCTTCTGTCCCCTCCCATCTCATTCTCCTTCCTTTTTTAGTCAGGTCTTCAGCCTCACCCCGTCTCAGCTCTCAACAACACCCAACAGATTAACCAGAACAAATCCAAATGATAACTACACACAGAGAACAAAACCAACAACTTTCATTCCTTTACCTAATAACCCTTGTTATAAATGACCCAGACCCTGAGCAGGAATGAGTTATTATAAGTTTTATTGAGAAGAACAAAAAAATTTGCAAAGCAAAAGGGACAGTGCTGAGAGCGTGGCAAAACACCAGAGGCTTGTGCACAAAATGGCATCTCCATCTTTTATATGCCTGGTATTGCATCAGCTTTATCTGTATTTATTTTGATTTTACATAGTCTTGCCCCATGTCGCTCTTTTTGGCACTAGTTTCATCACTATCGTCATCAGGGTTATCTCCCCAGATAAAGTGCTACTCCTTTTAAGGTCATGTCTCAAAGGTTGGATTTGCAGCAGTCTATCCAATGTAAACTCATAAACCTGTATTAAAACATACAAAACCATCCTCGTGAAAACCAACCAACCCACAGGCCATTGTAACATCAACTACTTTATAATACATACCATTATCTTAATAATAACACCATCTTAATATTTAATATTGATTTGTGTAATACCCTGTGAAAGCCAGTTCCCATTAACTTGTTTCTCACACTGTTCTGGCTACACCAAATACTGCTTCATCTCTCATAGTGCAACATGGGCAGCAGGTTTTGAGAGAGACAATTCTGCTCCTCCGATTCTGCCCTCAGGAGGCCCCAGCTGGAGCACAGCATCCAGGCCTGGGCTCCTCAGCACAGGAGAGATGGGGAGTTGTTGGACTGGGCCCAGAAGAGGCCAGAGAGATGATAGAAGGCTGGGGCTGCCCTGCTATGAACACAGGCTGAGAGAGCAGGGTCTCCTCAGCCTGGAGAAGGGGAGGCTCCTCATTGCGGCCTCCCAGCATTTGAACAGGGTCTTTAGAAACAACCAGAGACATCAACCTTTGACACGGGCAGAAAGTGAAAGCACAAGGGCAACAGTTTTGCATTTGAAGACATTTAGATTGCGTCTAAGGAAAAAAAAACTTTTTACTGTTAGCGTCCTGTAGCCCTGGCAACAGACTGCTTAGAGCAGCCGTGGAATGTTCAAGGCCAGGCAGGATGGGGCTTGCAGCAAACTGGGCTGATGGAAGGCATCTCTGCCTACAGCATGTGGGGTTAGAGTCAGAGGAACCTGAAGGTCCCTTTCAACACTAAGCATTCCACCATTTTCTGATCCTGGGTGATAACTTGGGCCGCAGGCGTGGAGCCCTGACAGGAAGGATCGTGGTGCCGTCGGGATCACTGTCCCAGGGAAGCTGGCACAGGAGTGCCAAAGGCTGCTTGGGCACAGCCCGTATGAGGCCCATGGCAGCCCGGGAAGCCACGGCCGCACCGGCCGATACAGGATTGCCCGCGCCTCTCTCTCCTTCGGGGGCTGTCGGGCAGCTTCCGAACACATGCGCGGCCTCATGTGGAGGGTGCGAGGCCAAAGGCCTGTAGAACACACCGCCACCACGCTCAGCGCCCGGCTCCCTCAGGCCCCGGAATGGCGTGACGCCTTCTCTTGGGGCGCCGCAGAAGCTATGAAGCCGGAGGGTCCGGCCACAACCGCTGTCCTTCCACCCGGACAGCAGCCAGGAGACCCTCAGCAGGCAGCTGCGGGCGTGTCCGAAGCTCCGTGACACGAGCAGGGAACAGGACGCGTGGAGCAGCGGCAGGGGTTGGAGGCGGGGCGGGAGCACCCACGGGGACCTGAACCCTCTGGCTCTGGAGCGCCAGTCTGAGCGGGATGGGGCAGCTCAGCCCAGATAAAAGGCAGCTCAGCGTGCTAAAGAGGTAAGGCTCAGTCCCTTCTCCCAGGCAGCAAGTGACAGGACGAGTACCTCAAGTGTCACTACGGGAGGTATAGGTTGAATATTAGGAAATTTTTCTTCAGGGAAAGCGTTGTCAGACATTGGAAAAGGCTGGCCGGGAAAATGGTGGAGTCACCCACGTCCTCTGTGTACTGGCCAGGAAGCAAGGGGCACTTCTATCCCCTCAGCTCTCCCCAAGCCGAGAGATGATTGTGTTCAGGTAGTATGAAGAAAATGAGCTGTGTATTTGAGGTCTGCCTCAGTGCATCAGAATCTTCTAGTTAAACTGAACAAAAGAAAACAGAAAAAGGACAGGCCCTGCAGACTGCTGGATTCCTTTTGCTGTGCTAACCAATCAAAACTGCTAGTGATTATATGAAAAACACGTATTTAATGGCTGTGTTTTCTCTCTGTCTCTTCTGGGAAGTACCTGACCTCATCAAGTAATAGACCAGTGTTCTCTCTGATCCTCCATTTGCTGTTGACGTGTTCATAAAACCCCTTTTTGCTGCGCTTCCCAGCACTGGCCAGCTGAAACTCTTCAAGAGTTTTGGGCTCACAAATGTTGTCCCCGCTGTGGTGAACAGCACCTCTGTAGTCCTGCTGTGTCACCTGTTCTTGCCTCCAGAAGCCACACATTGTTCTTCAGTGCCTGAATTCTAAAACAAGATCTCTGCTCAACCAAGTCAATCTTCTGCCCTACTTGCCATTGCCATTGCCTGTGCTCTTGGGAGATGGCTCTTTGGAGGTGACTAGCATTCATCCTGTTGGCTGTTTCCTTTTATATATTATCCCCCTTAAAACTTGTACTGGAAATAGCATATTACCATGTGTTTCTTTTTTCATATGGATATTCTGTTATCACAGATTTTTCATAGCTGTGTCTATCCCTCATAATGTGTTTATACAGCATAAAGCACAGTGGAACCTTGATCTTTGCTAGGATGCCTTAGCATGAATTAACACAAATAATTAATGCAGAACTTCTTCATTATCCTTTGCTTATAGTATGTCATTCTTTCAGACTGAGAACAGGGGGAAAGAAAAGGGAAAAATATAGAGGACAATTTATCTTGGTACTCTCCCCTGAGTTACAGTAGAAGAAGTATCCTTAGCAACTGCCATATTCATATGAACTAATCATGCAATTCTGGTATTAGTACCTCACATTTCTTTATTGAGTTAAATCTATTGTAAAAAAGGGCTATACTACTTGCTTGTGCTGAATTTTAATATTCTCTAAAGATATACTACATTTGAGCACCAAGTGTTCATCTAAAGCAGAAGACAAAACCAAATGGGTAAGCAGAGCAGATTCTGGTTCATCTCCATGGGAAAAGAAGCAAAAATTTTTCCTTCATTTTCCATCAGTCTTGTGAAGCACTGAATATAGGTTTTTTCTTCAGCTATTTGTGGAACTTTCATCTGAAAACTCTTTACAGATTAACAATGTGGAGAATGAGTTATGGCCCTTTTTGTCACTTTCTGTGTCCGGTGTATTAAAACAATCCAGGACTCTTCTCTTGCTAAGACCAGCTGGAATAGGACCATCTGCTTCTATCCTATAACCTCCATTATTCTCTAAACCTAAATTCAGAGAATCACAGAATTGTTCGGTTTGGAAGATCCTTAAAGTCCTTAAAGACCCTCTTCTCAAACCCTCTGCTATGGGTAGGGACATCTTCCACTGGACTGGGTTGCTGAGAGCACTGTTCAACCTGGTGTTGAACCTTTCAGGGATGGGGCACCCACAGCTTCCCCGTGCAACCTGTGCCAGGGAAGAATTTCTTCGGAGTAGCCAATCTAAATCTACTCTCTTTCAGCTTAAAATCATTCTCCCCCCAACCTTTTAAAAATGCTTGTTAAAAACAGACACCAGCTTGTCCTAAATTACAAACTGTATCCACAATTTGTGTACCAGAGTGTGGGTTGCATCAAGGACTCCTCCAACCATTTATCAATTGAAATGTCTGTTCTGGACTGTGGCACTTCCCTCTCCCAGTGCAATAGTGTGTCACCACTGTAGGCAAAAGCAGACTTTACATTCAAACTGGTGAATATTGGAACATTAGGAAAGCAGTTGATCTCCAGACAGAACATCTGAAGTCTTAAATCCCTATCCTGAAACAGAGAACTATCCATTTTCTTTCATCCCTGTGACTCTGCACATTGCAAAGCCTATGTTAGCAAAAATAGAGAAAATAGATCTTCCTTTTAAAGTATCTATTCTACCTGTGATTTGTGCCATTCTTAACCACCACAAATTGCACCGACAGATAGATCTACACTACATTGAGGTGGATGTAGTGCGTCCTTAAAATATCCTTTAGCCTAGAAAAAAAAACTCTGGTGGTGTCTTCTGCATTCCTACCACCACAGCCATCAGCTCTTTTGCAAACCAAACATGCTTGCTCGCCATTACTTCACATCTGTAACATTTAACTTTTATGCCTCTGCCCCTGAGGATCTGCAGAGTAGCATTTCAATTCACCACCCACAGATTTGTCCTGAAGAATTAGAGACAAGTCAGCTTATCAGTCTGTGACTTTTTCTATTAACATTGTCTTCAGGTTGACTTGGCAGCACACAAGGAAAATAAATCTTGTTACCCAAAGCTGGTCTGGCTTGCCAGAGTAGTGCAGCTGTGGCTCAAATCTGTTCAATTTTCAAATTGCAAACATTGCTATGACTACATGAAATTTATTAGGTAGAACAATCCCTGGTAAGGGGTGTAGAGAAAAGCAATGGAACAGAAAACATAAAAATAGATATGAAGCAGAACTTTTTTTTTTTGCAAAGTTTGAGGAATTTTGTAGTTTATCTTCTTTACAACCTGGCTTGACACCCTAGAAATAACACAAACATTATGTTTTTCTGTCCTAATCTTTGGAAGATCTACGTGGACACTCTTCCAAGTAAGCTGCATATACCTATCACCTGCTCCTACAACCTTTTCAGGAGTGTTTCCTGTTGTTCTTTTAATGATAAAGGCGTGAAAACAAGCATGATAACCTCAGAATATCATGCCACGAATAGTTCTTCTGAGATGAACCTCTTTGGGCATTATAACCCCTGCACTTCTCACTGCTCTCATTTTCTATGGCATCTGGGCATAGAACCATGTGTGATCTTCTCCAAGATGCTCTCCACGTTGATATAACGCTATTCAGTGCTCAGAGCAGCTGACTAAACACCCAGTTTATTTTTGATACAGAGGCTGTTTGAGATGCCCACACGAGACTTGCAGGTTTCATATAGGAGGTATTTCTCTTCAGCTCATCAGGTCAGGAGAAAAAGCTGAGCTATCTCAAAAGGTTTGTTATTTGGGTAAGTGAAGCTTTTGGGTCCAAGCCCAGGCAATTAGACCCTTGGTTTCCTCAAGACTCAGCTCTGGCAACTTGATAGGGAGAGACAGCCTTGATACAGTTGTCCGTAAACAGAACTTTAACAAAGCAGCATGCACTGTATCACCAGCAAACTAGAAACAAGCAGGAGGCAAAATGCAGGAGAGGCTGTTGGCAGGGCTACTTCTAGATTTTGGGGGTGGGCGGGGTTAAGGCGGGGTCTGAGGGAAGGGCCCAATAAGGGAGAACTATTAGGAATATCAAAATTTCTGCACCAAAAAGCAACCAATGGTAACACAGAGAACTAGGAACTTTCTAGTAACACTCTAAATAACTGAACAGAGGGCTCATAGGAATGAGCTTTTGCTTACCCTGCCTGCATGGGGTTTCCCACAGCCTTAGGCTGAAGTTTTCTTTTGGGAAGCTGCCTTCAACAGGTAAGGATGCTGGGTTGATGGTTGGACTTGATGATCATAAAATCAATATCATAGAATCATAAAATCTAATCATATACATACAGCTCATCCGGTGCTATCCCTCTGCTGAGGGCAGGAACACCTTCTACTGTCCCAGGTTGTTCCAAGCCCTGTCCTGGCCTTGGACACTCCCAGGGTTGAGGCAGCCACAAGTTTTCTTGATGACCTGTATCAGGGCTGACCACCCTCACAGCCAAAAAATTTCTTCCAGATAGCCCATCTAAACATATGTTCTTTTAGTTTAAAACAATGATCTTGGAGGTCTTTACTAACCTTAATAATGGTACGATTCTAAGATGCTGACAAATAAATTGACCTCCAAGAGTAGGATTCTGCTGCAGATTAAGATACTTGAATTAGTGACTGGATTCATTGAGACTCTAAATTCCCACTGGAGCTGATGGAGACCAAGTTACTGCATGCATTAGAGCTCAGGAAGGGAGCTTAAACCACCTTAAAGCAGGGATATATTTCTGTCCATAGGTCTACTGTCAGCAGGAATTAAATTGCAGCATAGGTGTCTGCTGTGGCAGTTTAGACATCCATTTAGATATGTACATAGGGACACCAAAATATTTCAGGTTTTGTTCTTTTGGTTTTTTGTGGTTTTTTTCTTGTTTTTTGGTTTTGGGGATTTTTTGGTTTTGTTAGTTGGTTTGGTTTGGGTTTTTAAAATGAGTTTCAACCACCACAGTTAAATATTCCAGGAAATAACAGTGAACCTCTAACAAAAATAAAAACAAACAAACCAACCACCCCTCCCCCCCAAAAAAAAACTCTTAGAAAGAAACAAAAAATGCCCCAAATAAACAAAAAATAGTAGGAAAGGCTGTTTGCTGTGATTGTTAGCTTAGTGAGACAGTATGATTTACATTTTTCCTTCTACATTTTTAGTTGTAACATTGGCCAGGTTTTCTCCTTTTAAATAGCACTTTTTTCTCACTTAGGCTGTCCCAGATGCTCGTACAAGTGTCTGATCTCTTCTGCTGTACTTAAAATCCATCATAGCCATAAGATACCATAATTCATGCACAAGGAAGATTTCTACTGTGAAAAGTAAATAAACCTAAAAATTATTTTGTTTATATATTTTCTATCTCAGGAAAAAACTGATTAGTTAAAACTTATATAAAGTTTGTATTAAATTTCTATTAAAAATGCATTTCTAACTCTGAAAAAAATAATATTGTGATCTAGAAATTCTTGTTCTGTTTCTGTTGCTCCCACTTTTTTTTATTGTCCAAAATCAGATGTTCAATTATATGCTGCATGGTGCCCAGTATTTCCATTATTGTGTAAGGGGAAGTGATGTCTGTAACAGTGATAGCTGGTATAGTGATGCATGATGTCAGAGCCTACACAAAAAGGGAAGAAAACATGTGACAGCAGCAGATCTGCAGCTTTTGCCATTTCCTAAAAGTGCTGTCTTTCAAAAAACTCACCCTTTGTTCCAATTATTTTTGATTATAGTGTTTTTTGTGGAATTGAAGCTGCTTCTTAACATGTTGAGACAAGTTCAAAATTTAATTTGAATTCTGTTCATTTGGGAGACTGCATAGCTTCTACTACATTAGGGAAATTAATAGAGAAGAGTTCTATTAAAAAAATATTTTAAAATGCCAAAAAACATGTAAGAACCGAGGGTAAGGAATTCACTGCAGAGCAGATTTCTGGAAGCTGCAAGGAGACATAGGTTGCCTCATTTTAACCATCTTTTTTAAAATGTTTATTCCTGGCTACTGTCAAGTGCAGGTTCTAGGTTGGATTTTTAAGGTAAACATCTCTGATTTGGTTCTAAGTGTCTACAACAAGGTGAGAATGAACTTGAAAAAAATTACAATTAATATTTGGAGAATGAATGTCTTTTCTGGGAGGCATTTGGTGCTTTCCTTGAAGATGTCCTAGGCAAGTGCTGAGCTGCACTGACTGAATCATCTTGTGATGCAAAAAATTCTTAGCTGACAACAGAACATGAAGTTGTCCTCAGAAAAGTTCCTTGGTCTCAGGTACTCCCGTGCATTTATCTGTCTTGTAATGATCTTAAATCATTTGCGTATTTAACAATAAGGATGTAGATATTAGGATGTTTTCATCATAAGGCTGAAAACCAAGTCATAGTAAATTATAGTAACATTTAATATCACATCTCAAATTGCAGCTGATGAAATTTAAATATCTTAATCATGTTCTCTATACCATGAAATTCCTGGAATGAAATGCTGAGAAGAAAATCTCAGACAGAATTTTTTCAGCCTTTTATGGAGAAGAGCCTGGACTTCTACTAGACAGACGCTTAAATATCTCAAGGAAAAAGGGGCCTTTTATGTTAAAAGACTTGTAAGTCAAAATCACAGCTACTCAGTGCTTGGCTTGTACTTTTTGATGGTACTAGCTGGCAATAGTCTCCACAGAAAATTAGATAAATGGAGGTCTGCAACATGGATTAAGATATTCTGCACCTTTTAATACAGATATATGTCAGAGTGTCCTAAGTACTATTTACAAATGTTGACTGAGTAAACCAAACAACATTTTATTGAAAGATCAGAAATTGAAGTATCATGGTCCATAGCTGATTAGGTTTTCACTAAATAATTTGCTGGTTTATGACCTGTCTGAAAGTCAAGGGTACCACATTTCCAAGTGAGTTTGACAAAGTGCATTATTTTCAAATCTTACATGAGGTAAACTACACTGAGTTTTGTGCTTTAGTCTTATCTTCACAGCCTCTCACTTTCTCATGCATTATGCAGAATTTGGGCAGACTTGAACAAAGAGAGAAAAGGATGGTTTGTAATGGTCAGGGTTTGTATCACACCTCATCATCCTTCTCTTGATGAGTTCCATGTGTTTAATCTCCTTTCCTGCTATCAGGATATCTGTAAATGGATAGTTAGACATCTTATATTCCTGGAATATATGGTTCAATTTAGGCTCAGTACATCAAGTATACTTTTAAAGAAATATTAATAAATATTATATTAAAGATTTTAGCTAATGCACTATTCAGCACAAAGTACTGGCACATAGTATCCAATATTTCCAATGAGAACCAGAGTCTTTGGCTACCCATGAATTTGGAGGTTCCTTTTGTCCCCCACATTTTCTACAGATAAATGGCACAGCATTTTGAAGCTGTGCTTCAATTTTCAGTGGTTGTTTCCAGGATGTGTAATGTTTAAGCTATGGGGGTTATTTAAGTCATATGAGGCATGGAGTTTACTTCTTAGGGAAAACATTTGAACATTTTTATGCAGATCCACCCACTTAACTTCAAGTAAGTACCTATTAGCAAACTTTCTGCCTCCTTATATAGCTAAGTATTTTTATCACTTTTAAAGGATTATGGTGGGTTTATCCTGGTCTGGATGCCAGGTGCCCACCAAAGCCACTCTCTCACCCCTCTCTGCAAGTGAACAGGGGAGAGAAAGTGTAACAAAAGGTTGATAAGTTGAGATAGGAACAGGGAAAGATGACAAAACAATTACCATGGGAAAACCAGACACAACTTTGGGATATTAATGAATTTGTTACCTATAAAAATCAGAACAGGGTAATGAAAAGTAAAACAAATCGTAAAAACTTCTTCTCCCACTTCTCCCTCCTTCCAGGACTCTTGGTCTTCCCCCTCAGCATTGCAGGTTGATGGGAATGGGGGTTATGGTCAGCTCATCACGCATCACTCCTGCTGTTGCTCAAGGAAGGAGGTCCTGCTGCTCTAGAGAGGAGTCCCTCTCACAGAAGGCAGTCCTCCACAGAGGACTTCAGCCAGAGTTTTCCCCACAATCTACAGTTCTTCAATAACTGCTCCAATGTGGGAACTCTTCTCCACAGGGTCAGGACTGAAGCCTGCTCCAGTGTCCCTCATGGGGTCACAAGCCCTGCCAGCAAACCTGCTCTGGCCTGGACTCCTCTCTGTGGGTCTGCAGGTTCCTGCCAGGACACTGCTCCCACTTCCCTCTTTTCAGAGCCCTCTTTTGGGCATATCCTTGCTCTGGCATGGGCTGAGTTGGATCTTACTAGTTTAACTTACAGTCCAAGGGTTCCAGGAATCCATACTCTGGGCATTTATTGGGGGATGAGGGGTTGTGCTTCAGTGTTTATTGGCAGTTGGAGATGACATCTGTCCTATGGCTCAGGGTCAAATAACAAACCTGCCTGGCCAATTATATGTGTATTAACCTCTCCACACAGTTTGACACCTTGGGGACCCTTCTCTGGGCATATTACTCAGGATGTGCCAGCCAGGCCTCACCAGGCCTGGAGCCATCACCATTCCACTGTTCTTTCCATGCTTACCTCATGGCAAAACCCTTCTGTGGTTTTAATAGCGTTTGAAACGAGAAACTGATTTTTGAGCCTTTACAGTGGGTCCCTCACAGGGTCACGAGTCCTGCCAGGACCATACTCCAGCACAGGCTTCATACAGGTTCACAGTTTCCTTTATGGCTTTGGTCTCCCTGCTCCAGCTTGAGTTGGGGCTGAGTTGGGTCCCTGCTGCCCTGTGCCCTCCCTGGACTGCAGGGACACAGCTGCCTCACCATGGGCTGCTGCAGGGGCTGCAGGGGAATCTGAGCTCCAGAGCCTGGAGCAGCTCCTGCCCCTCCTTCTGCACTGCCCTGGCTGGNCCCTGCCAGCAAACCTGCTCTGGCCTGGACTCCTCTCTGTGGGTCTGCAGGTTCCTGCCAGGACACTGCTCCCACTTCCCTCTTTTCAGAGCCCTCTTTTGGGCATATCCTTGCTCTGGCATGGGCTGAGTTGGATCTTACTAGTTTAACTTACAGTCCAAGGGTTCCAGGAATCCATACTCTGGGCATTTATTGGGGGATGAGGGGTTGTGCTTCAGTGTTTATTGGCAGTTGGAGATGACATCTGTCCTATGGCTCAGGGTCAAATAACAAACCTGCCTGGCCAATTATATGTGTATTAACCTCTCCACACAGTTTGACACCTTGGGGACCCTTCTCTGGGCATATTACTCAGGATGTGCCAGCCAGGCCTCACCAGGCCTGGAGCCATCACCATTCCACTGTTCTTTCCATGCTTACCTCATGGCAAAACCCTTCTGTGGTTTTAATAGCGTTTGAAACGAGAAACTGATTTTTGAGCCTTTACAGTGGGTCCCTCACAGGGTCACGAGTCCTGCCAGGACCATACTCCAGCACAGGCTTCATACAGGTTCACAGTTTCCTTTATGGCTTTGGTCTCCCTGCTCCAGCTTGAGTTGGGGCTGAGTTGGGTCCCTGCTGCCCTGTGCCCTCCCTGGACTGCAGGGACACAGCTGCCTCACCATGGGCTGCTGCAGGGGCTGCAGGGGAATCTGAGCTCCAGAGCCTGGAGCAGCTCCTGCCCCTCCTTCTGCACTGCCCTGGCTGGCTGCAGGGCTGTTCCTCTCACATGTTCTCATCCTGCTTTTCTCTGAGCACGGCTAGATCCACGCAATAAAGTTTCTTTGCTGCCTTTGTTACCACAGAGGTGTTACCACCCTCACTGACGTGCTTGGGCTTGGCCAACACAGGGTTTAATATGAGTCCATCTGGCATTGGATCTCTTGGACATGGAGAAAGCTTCTGGCAGCTTTTGGAAGCTACTCCTATACCCCTCTTGCTACCAAAATCTGTCCACGCAAACCCAAACCAGGGATATGAACTTGATGAAGACTTGAATAAGCTTCTACATATGCCTTACTGTTTCAGTATATCAAATACAGGAGCAATAAGGACTCAGTTTAAAATGGTAAATTTAAGCAGGATGTCAGGCTTTCAGGACAGATGTATAGCATTTGATGCATTTTTCAATAATACATAAATAAACTTTTTCAATCATATTTCTAGACAAATGCATATAGAGGTCATTAATATTTAAGGAAAAGTCCCGCTTAAGGAGACAGCTAAAACCAAATCAATTGATTAGGAATTAAAACAAATACTTGCAGATATATTTGAACAGATTTGTAAATTCTGGTTCTAATAGTTAGAAATAAAAATATATTTTCATAAGTTTTTTTTTTCCAGTCTATGTCATGTGAAAATATTCTTCACACGTTTCTCTCCACATCAGCTTTCTCATCTATTTCAAACCTCATTTCAGTATGTCTTTTCATCATTACTTAAACCTATTAATTTCCCTTTACCTCTGGGATTCATAGATACATTTTTACTCCGTGAACTATTTTGAGAGAGATTTTTTATAAAGTACCATGGAGAAGAACTAACATTTTACCAAGAGGCAGCCACTTCTTAGACTGAACTTCTAATTAAGTTATTCTTGGTTCATGCAGGAGAATACTAACCATGTATTCTGGGGTTACCAGGGTTAATTGTCTGTCTAGACTATAGGGACTGCATTTCTTTAACTAACAGACCACTTAAAGAGTATGTGAAGCTCTCTGGAACATGATTATAATTTTACCTATAACAGCTGTATTTGAAGTGTCTTCTTGGAGGTTCACATGTAGGTGAAGGAAAATTTGGGCAGCAGAAGGAATGAGGTACTCTGCAGAACATGAGTTAAAATGAAAGAAATAAAAAGAACAGATGGAGCAAAGAATAGTTCAGCCTGATAGAGGGATTAAGTTACTGCATTTTGTTTGTGTGTTTCAGTCTCAGCATCACTGGATTTTGTAGGTGTTCCTGTACAAGATAACATGGTGCAATGGTTGTTAAATTACATTACAGACTGGAACCAGGAAATAGCTCACAATCCTCCAAAGAAAAAGGGATCAAGACTATGCAATCTTTGCCTGATGCAGAAGTGGCCAAAGTGTACTTAGATAAGACATTTTTAAGTCAGTAGCAGAAGCTGTTGCTGCAGGTGCAGGAGTTGCCACATAAGGCAGTGTTCTGTGCGTGGCTAAGGTATTTGGGAGACCTTTTATATTTGAGTATATAGAGATAAGATTATATATAATGAAATATTGTCAGTGTCCAGAGGGAGTCATGTAGGGCTGTGGAATGGATATAAGAACTGAGAGTTTTGCCCCATCCAGCTGAAGATGGTGTTTCTGAGACTCTTGCAATGGAAACTGACTTCACCAGAGACATGTAAGCAACCTGAGTCGCCATGCAAGCTTTACCCTGTGCATAGATCCCAACAAATTATGATTTGTTTATTTTCTCTTTTTTTTTTTTCCCCTTTTTTTTAACAGCTCCTCTGTTAATATTTGTGGACATCAAAGTAAGTGAATGCTTATGTCAGCATTTCACCCCGCTGAAGCACAGCCCACGGTGCTAGATGCTAAGAAGTTGACCCAAATTTAAACCAAGGTTTCCTGCCTTCCTGTAACCCTTTAGCAAGCTGTCAGCACACATTGCTGGAGGTAGAGCACTACCACCACTACTGTGATTACATTGTGTTAATTGGCTTCAGACAGTTTATATGAATCAAATCAGAGCATAAAATAAACTCTTGGCTCCTAAGGAGCTGGTAATGTGTACAGCCAGAGTGTTACTGGCTTTTCCCTGAACATTAGACAACAACTGTATAAGAGCACAATTAAGTCTGTGTGCCTTCATCTTTCAGTTGCCCAGTGTCACATTCAATGAGATGGTGTCCAACAGCAATCCCAGTGGTCGCTTTGACAGATTCTTGGGAGAGCGCTGTTGCCTCATCCTGAGAATATCCCATCCTGCCTCTCCTTCTGGACCAGCTGTGTTCCCGCTGTGAAGAATGGGTGGCAAGCTGAGCTGGGTGTCAGACGCTATTAAAGCTGAAGTGCTGCTGCTGTGTTTGTTTCATGCCCTGTGGAACTTCACCTCACTTACTTCAAGAGTAAAACTGAGCACATTAAATGATTTAGCAGCATGGTGGCCAGCTCAGTAACCTGACAGAAACATGTTTTCAGAGCAGTCAAAGCATAATGCAGTGAATAAGCCCTTTTATAGTAATAAAATTCAATATCTGGCCAGAGTGGTTTTCCTATTAGATACTGAATAAAGCCTTTGGCACAACGGTTTTTTTTTTGTGTATCCCTTTTGAGTTTTTCACACATCTACTGATTACTGTAGTGTAGGTTTATACGATTGTCTGATGCTCTGCTCATGGATTTTTGGCTTGAACTACATCTCAGTCATTGAATGGTGCTGCTGATTTTCAAGGGATGTACCAGTGGAGGAGGTAAAAATTCTACAGAAGAATTATGTGCTAGTTTTGGTCAGCCTATAGGGATATTCCTTGACACTTCCTTTGGATGATTTCATCTAAGCACCAAATAAGGAAGACTGACTATAGATGATGTAAATCCTTGTTTTATTCAAAACATTTTTTGCTTAATATGAAAGCATTTAGGGAACAACTATTGCAGCTCTTTAGGATATTATGTGGCATTACTGGTGAAGCACTTCAACAACAACAACAACAAAAAAGCCTAAAAACTTTCAGAAACAGTAACTTGAAATAACTAATGGGTTCAGAAACCTAAGAACTGGAGCAAGAATTCTATTGGCTTTCAGACAGATTTTTGTCCCTTGTTGGTAAAAATCTATGTGAAACTATTACTGAAGATAGACCCATGTTTCCCTGTGATACTAGATTTTGTCCAGCTATAACCCAGAGGTGTTTTTCCTCTAGAGGGGAGCATACCACTCACAGACATCACTGGCAGGATGGGCATTTCAGCACTCCTGATCTGTACCATTACTAAGCCAGACAGCTCAACCCTAGCATCAGCATTCAAAAGCTTTTGGCACCTTGCTTATTTCAGTCATGAGAAGAGCAGAAACAAGGCCATGATTTAATTAATTCACATTTCAGTCTGTGAGGTGTGGTTTTATTTAAAAACATGTTTTGAATAAACAGCAAGATTTTAATGCTGCTCAGAAGATCTGAAACCACTGATACCCATAGATTAATTGGTTCCTTGCATGTGGATCTTTAAGTTGGCTTTGAAATCCTTAAATATAGTCTACAGAATCTTTCAAACTGTTTGAAAATGTCTTAGTGACTCAAAATATTACTTAACTCACAGTTTAAAGCTTATTATCTCAAAACCTATGGTGAACAAGTGACATAAGCAATACACACACCTAATAATAATAATTTCATTTATAACTGAAATGCAGCTTTCTCTTTGGATTATAGAAACAGAGAAAAGCAACACAATATTCAGACTAAATTTCAGTCATACAAATATGGTCAGTTCCTGTAGAGGTGATACAGCATTTGGTAATGCATTTCTATACACCATGGACTTGCCTCTACTTACTTTTTATTCACAATTACAGGAACGATTAAAACTACTCATCTTAGGAGATGGACTAAAAGAAATGTCATAACTAATTGATAAAAATACTAACACTTTCACTAAGTAAAATATAATCATCTTAAATGGAAAGCTAACATGTTACTCAGGCTAATAGCCCCTAGAATCTACATGAATAACTAATCACTATCTTGCAATTCACCAGATATGCTCTTTTCCTTACCCTCTTGATTCTCCTCTGAATAAATTTTCCTTAATGTTTATTTAATACTATCCCCAATATAATGCAGTACAGCAGTTTTTGGTATTCCCTAACCAATTAAGCATAATAATTGAATCCCTCTGCTGTCCTTCCTGTGTTAATATAAATTCATAATTATCTGACTCCCATCCTGTTTAGTGAGCTTTGGATCAAACCATATCTGATCTTTTCTATTCTGGAATAGACTGCTATTTTCTTAATAGTAAAATGGCTTTTTCTGTGTTACATTCCTTCCCTGGACATGACCTTTAGGGATTTCAGAGAGTTCTGTAGCTGTTGTGTGGGACCTCTTATCCTTTTAAAGTCCATAATAAGTGCCTGTCAGACATTGCTGCAACCTGGTAACATATTGCCTCTACATTGGGATCAATCAAATCCCAGGCCCTGAGATTCACTACTTCTTCTCTAAAAGATGTGAAATTTGCTGAATAAAGTAAGGAGGAAGTCTAAAATCCTTGTGGACATAAATTAAGAAGACTAGTTTATACACAATGAGGAAGAAAATTCTTCATGCATTGTAGATAATGAGCTCTGTGGTCAGTTAAAAACCATGCACAGTTCCAGAAACACAGGCAGAGCTCTGAAGGCCACACATAATTTTGTTAATTATAATGTATTCCTTTCCATTGCTCTAATTGTGACTTCACTATGGCATTTCCACTTATCAGTGCAGAAATCTCACGTGAGTTCCTGCCACTCCAAGACGCTATTGCTTGGTGCTGCGTGGTTATTTGTACCAGCATATATTTTGGGCAAAATACAGCTATGTCAGATCTGTTCAGATTTTCTACTGGAATAAATGGCTTCTCCAGGTAAGGGAGAATTCCTTCATGGCTCTTCCTGGTCTAGCTATTGAATTATCATTACTTTTTTTAACAGTCTTCCCAGTGACAACTTCTCCGTTGCTAAATGGAGATAGATAACGCCTGAAGTGGATGTACCTTGAGAGAATTACTTTCCATAGGGTTGGAACTAGCCATTTCTCTTATCTTAAACTTTCTTTCCTCTGTTTCTCTTCTGTATTTGATCTCATCTGTTTCCAAAGACAGGCAAAAAACCTTATCAGTAATTTACTGAGGAAGAAGGAATCAGAGAATAAGTGTAAGGTTAGCTAGAAGGAATCAGTTTATTCTGCACAATGGTATATCCAGTGTGGGTGCAAATTGTATGGCACTTGAAGTGAATCACGGAAATAGGCAGATAAAGCCCCTGATTTTAGCCCTGATCCAGCAGTGCTTTTCCATATAATACTGACAGATGACCATGGCTTGAATTACTCTGTCCAGAGTAAGGCAATGTGATCTCTGTGAGTCTAAAATCCAAATTACCCTTTCAATAGGCAATATCAAACTTTCATCAGCTGAACTGTGATCAAACAATACTGCTGTGAGGGCAGAGGGAGTGCACTGTGATGGTGACTGGACACCGGTGATATTCCCCCTGCCCCAGTGAGTTGCACACAGAATACAGACAGAATGTAAATTCAGATCCAATCATACATATGCATTAGGAAGTATTACAAAATAAATGATTATTCAGTATCACTTAAGGGCAGCAGCATATGGGCTTTTTCATTTTGCTTTCTGTAGGAGATGTTCTTTGGGTTATTTGAGCTATTTCTGAGGGGTTTTTGTAGTTTTTTTTTTTTTTTTTTAATTTCTCTGAATGAAGGATTTTAAGAGCTGGAAGTAAAATTTCACTGCTGATAGTCTTAGACAACATTAAACGTAGAGGATAAAGCTTGGCATGTATCTGCCACCCTAATTTATAAGGCTGGTAGTCTATTTTTTAAAAGTCTGTTGAATAGCTTCATAGTTCACTGTCATGAGAAAATCTTCATTACTGGACATGAATCTATTACATTAGATCACCAGAGCATGACGTATTGAGGGAAGGGCCTTTATCTAAAATTTGCAATTAAACTCTGTGTTCTAAGTGGCTACTGACCTCCACTGTTGAAAACTATTCATGGTTGAACAGATTTCAAAGCCAGGAGTGTTGAATTTCTTTGTAGGGCCAGTGTGGTTTTAGCCCCATGAGGATTCAACACACTGTGGGTGGGTTGACAACAACCTCCCAGAAATGGCTGAAGAATAATTAGCTAGACAGCTTGATCAGAGGTGTTTTGAAAAAACAAAAGGTTTTAATTAAACGAGGAGATAACAAACTATACAGAACAAAAGAATAAAAGCCATGCACAGTGCAGGGAAGTCCCTTTCTAAGACACTCTGAAAACATGTAGATGGTCTTTGTGCATTCCTCTAAGTAGGTAAGGATAGAGGAGGGGTTTTTTTTTGGAAGCTGCCCAGTAGAAAACAGGTACATCTCTTGAGGAACAGCTAAAAGGACCAACAGGTGCTTTTGTCGTGGCACTGAGCCAGTTATGGTGAGAAGAGCATAGACGTTTCTGGTTCATCTTCCTTAAAAATTCAATGGTGAAACTGAAACTCTCTTCCTAATATAGAAATATGGGTGTGGAGATGCAACAAGGAGGGTCTTTCTGTAACCTGGCTCAAGTGATTCAGTAACATGGGGCTGGGAGCATGATCTGGTAAATGTTGCATTCTGACAACAGCTCTTGCAAGAATGATGGAATCTCTTTCTGAAAATATCTAGAAGTTCTTATATCAAGATGTAAGGTAGTGAATTCATGGGGTTTTTTTCCAAATGAAGGATTCTATTACCTCATTATTGTATTTAAAATGCATGCCTTTGCAGTTTGTTGGTTGTTCTGAACTTCATTGCCACAGGGATTGTCAAAAATCTCCCACATGAATAATTAACAAATTTCTCTCTGTGAACCATTTATTTTATGAACCATACATTCATTTAGAGGGATAGAACAGAAAGATTTACTTAATGATGATCTCTGCAGACCATGCTATATTTCCCAGTTTGCACACAGAACAACTACACTATCTAATTAAGCCATTTAATCTGGGTATTTAATCAATAAAGGTAAAGGCCATGATATTAAATTTCCAATTTTTCATTCTTTCCTGAGAGTCTGTTTCATTTCTTGATCTTATATCAGAAACTCAATGTTTGTGTGTGCTTATTTGCACACATTATGAACCAATAGAGAGGAAAAGAAATTTTTATGTATATGTGGATAGATAGATGGATAGCATTCATAATTTCTTTGAGCGGAGGTTAAGATCAGATGAACCCCAGTGGTCCTTTAAAGCCTAAATTATTCTGTTGTTCCATGATTCAATCCTTTGATCATTAACAAAATTTAAGTGTCTTCCATTCAACCATGAATGAGTATTTTCTACAGCTCTAACAGGTATTTCATCATTCCTTCCTTTCAGCTTTTCCTACATCTATAAATCATAGAATGAGAGAATGCTAGACTGTGGGTTGGAAGGGATGTTGAAGATCATGTAGTTCCAACTCCCCTGCCACGGACAGGGATGTCATTCACAAGATCACATTGCTCCAAGCACCATCCAGCCTGGCCTTAAACACTTTCAGGGCTGGGTAATCCTCACCCTTTTTGGGAAACCTGTTCCCTTGCTTCATCACCTTCTGAGTAAAGGATCTCATCTTAGACCCAATCTCAACCTACCCCTTCCAGTTTAAAAACACTAGCTCTTATCATGTCACCATCTTCCTGTATGAAATGCTCCTGTCCATTCTTTTTAAAAGTCCTCTTCAGCCACTGAAAGGGGCTCTAAGTTCTACCCCAAGCTCTTTATTCTCCAGGCTGAACACACCCAGCTCTCTGAGCCTGTGCTCGTACGACAGGTGCTTCAGCCCTTGGAGCATCTGAATGGCCTCTTCTGGACCTGCCCTAAGACATCCATTTATTTCTTGTGTTAAGGACCGCAGAGCTGGACATATCACTTCGGGTGAAGTTTCACCTGAGCAGGGCAGAATTCCCTCCTCCCCTATGCTGGGGGATCAGCCCAGCACACAGGGGATTTCAGGGCAAGGGCACATACAGCTCTCCCCCCTCACAGCACCAAGTCCCTCTCAGCAGGGCAGCTCTCTGAGTTCTCCCTGTCTTGATATCTGGGATTGCTTCAATCCTGTTGCAGTACCTCGCTTGGACTTGCTGAGCTTCATTAAGTTTTTGTGAACCCGTATTTCAAGTTTCCCCCGGTCCCTTTGGTAGGCATCCCTTCCTTCTGTTGTGTTAGCTGCTCATCATTCAACACAGGAAGGCAAAACTGAGCTAAGTCCTGCAATGCATATTGGCTTATTTTCTCAAAGCCTTCTTGACAACAGTCACATCTATCCATTTTCAGTGCTTCTTTGGAAGTCACAGCATAAAGATGTGATTGAGATTTACTGCATATTGTTAGGACATGATGTTGACTTTTCATTTAGACAAAGAATCACAGAAAGAGGAGTGGATTCTTTAATTTTATTTTTTTTTTTTTTTACTTCATGGGTAATGTTGATCTTTCCGAAAAAAATCTAAATTAATGTTCTTTATAAGTACAGCTTTTTCTTTCCAAACTCTATTGCCAGAAGCAGAAGAAAACAAGTATTTCATATGCATCAGTTGGTCCTATGCAAAATTAATGTTTTTCAGGTTCTAAGTGTTTGAATGGATATAGCATCACTCATTACCAGCAGCATCACAGCTACTCTCTGCTGCATGATTTTTTTTCCTCAGTACAGAAACCAAAATCAATTGCCCTTGGCTCTACAAAAAATCTCATCCTTTGAAGGCAGAAAAGGGGTTGTGTCCTACTTCTGAAAGACTGGGATGTTGCCATGTCAGAAACAGCTTCATAAGAGTGTTTTCCTTATAAGATTAATGATAAACCATAAGAACATTACTTCAAACAGGGAAAATGCATCTTTCTAAACAGTAAATATAGATATGGGAGAAAACATAAGGGAATTGCTGAGATTATCCAGTTCTCTGGGAAGAAGCTCAGTAGAAAGATATTTTACGTAGCACTCGTGGATGTTTTACATTGCTTGTCCATGGTTTATTCTTCAGCCTCCATAGTTCAACACTAATTTTCTGATTTGCCATAGCTGGAAGGCATGCAAAATATAGTTGCAATACCAAAGTAAATAAAATTTCAGATGATTAATTTTGGGGCTTTTTTAAAAACAGCTCCACAAATAAAATGAACAGAAAAAATAGAAAAAGCTTTCATGGGTCATTTATTTTAGGAAATTATTGAATGAATTAGAATTTAAATAAGGACTGTGAGATTTACTCTGGTATAATAGCATGAAATTAAGATCAAGTTTTACCTGTGCTGTTACTAATAGACAATATATTCAATTACATACTAAATCTGATTCACTTGTCCGTGCAATTAAAATGCAAATGTTCAAGTCATAATATTAGAAGCCTCCCATTTTTGATGTGGGTTATAAGGTTTTCTTGCTGCTGTTGTTAACAGTAATTCATATGGGAAGGTAACTTAACTTTCACTACCAACATGTGCCATCCTGAAACAGGGTTGTCCTATATGCAAGTCTAAACTGCTGCAACAAAGCACACAGTTTTTCTTGGTGTAAGTCTTTGGTTTCTCCAAGCACCACAGTTCAAACTATGCCAGTACCCTCTTTGTCCAACCTTGTGGACAAGTAATATGTTATCCCAGTAATATGCTATCTTTGATCTTATTTTTATTTACCTCAGTCATGAAAACTGGATTTTTAAGATGTTGTTCTTTGCTTCATAAAGTGTGAACATTAAAGACTAAGTGCTGACGTGCCAAGACAAACTGATCACAAAGCAAAGTAAAACTTATTTCATAGAAATAAAAAGCAAAAGATACTCCATGTCTGATACATTTTAATTATTGAAAGCATTCATGATCTGTAGTATTCAGAGAATATTTGATTACTGACTAGAATGGGCCACTATCTGACGTCATAGGAACAACGTCAGGAAACCCAGAGGTCTGGCCGGTTTGCACGACTACTGTCCATTCGTGCTGCTTCCAGCCCCCAGGTCAGATGGAATCTGTGCAGCAGAACAGTGGACATCTTTTGCATAAAAGGAAACCTGGGATATGTATCCTCTATTCTCACAAACAGTATTGATAAAGGTAGGTTTTATTACTTCAAAACTGTTACAGGAAGAACAATCTTTTGTGCTGGCTTGTCTAGAGAGCTTAGGAATTCCCAGTGTTATCCTTATCGGAGGCTAGAGGTATGTTTTATTGTTACTAAAGAACATACAGAAAACTTGAAACTGCCAGTTTATTGTGGCCCAAGAACCCTAAAATTGGAAAATAAAGAAAGCTTGTTTTTTTGTAGCTGCCAACTTTGAGTTTATTGCCCTCTGAAAGTGAGGGGCTGAGTGTATATCAGTTTGTCTCCTGCCCTTGAAGAAAGGGAATTACTCCTCTGGTTTTCATTAGGGTTTTTTGTTTTGTTTTGTTGGTTTTTTTTTATAATCTAGACCTACTTATGGGCTATCACGACTGCTACCTAAACAACCTCTTGGGAGAGATAATAAAAGAATGTAGTTTTGTTTTATTACTGCTGTGTGATGTAGGAGGCATTGTGGTTTCACCCAAGTGTTTGAGCTTTTCAGACTTTAGAAATGAAGCTATTCTTTGTCAATCCACTGCTTTAGACAGAAGCAGTGTGGTAAATGCAGACAACCAAGCTGAAGAACCAATGATCTCTAGACTGCAGAAACTGGGGTGAAAGAAGCTATTGATTATGTTTAAAAAAGGAAAGAGGATGAGGCAGGTTGGCATGTACAACAGGTTGATTCTGACCACGTTCAGGTTCAGGCCATACACCTCACAGGAGCAGGCAGTCTTGCTTAGGTTGAATTGGCAATATTTTGGCAAACAGTATCTCTTCAGAAATGTCACCATCTCTTTTAAGTCCACTGTCTCTTACAGCTGGTCAAAGGGAACTGGACACTTCTTGCTGCCAGGCACCAGCACACCAGGGATTGTTAGCAAGCATTCAGTAGGAATGCTTATGTTTGGGTGAGCCTTCTCTTCCTTTAGGAATCTGACATGTGTGCCACCCTTAATTTTTAGAAACTCTTGAAATACTGGTGTTTCATCTGGCGCAACTTCCCCTATCCACAATGTCACGTTAATCTGGTCTACAGCATCCCAATTCTTTACAAAGGAAAGGCAGAAATACTCATTAGTCCCCTTCTGGCTCAGATTTCTTCACTTGAATTAAAAATTATTCCCAGGAGCATGGGTTAGGCAAAAAAGCTATTTCTAAATTGGACAGTCAAACTGCATCTGTACAAATAATTGCATGTATCCCAGATCAGTCCCTGGTTATGATGCCCATTGATTTCTCCTAGGGTCACCAGGTGATGGCAGTCGGGCTGCCTCCTTGATGTAGCTCTGGTCTTCTGAGGGTGTTCTGTTCGTGAAAATAGTTCAGGAAAGTGCCTGTTGGCACAGATTAAAAATGTGTGGAGACTGTCCTAAAAATTTAGTGCAGAGACAAGTGAATTGCCTGGAAACATTCTTTGACATGTTCAATTTATTACTCTAGACAACAGTCTGAGAAGCAAAAGTCCAGGGCATGTCAAGGCACATGCCCTCACACAACAAAGCTGCACTCACCTTCATGAAGCTGCAGATCTCCTTGATACTTCCTGTATGGCAAGGGCTGGCCATCCGCTGCACAGAAAGAAGGCTGGTTCAACAATAGGTTGTTGGTTTGTGTTGCTGTGTTTTTTTAATGCATCTAAATATGATTTTTAAGAGATACAGTCTGTCTTCTGTACATGTTGCAACCCCACAGCTCTAAAAATGTCTTTGTACCATGATAAGGAAAATCAGCTCTGTAATCGAGTCAAAAGTATTATTAAATAAGGAAGGGTTCCTGGACTCAAATAACTGCAGAAATACACCAGGATTTGGGCTTTTTTGGGAGGAAGCTCTGAAGTTTTCCAGAATGTTTGCTGTGTAGAAAATTAAGTAACCAAGAGAGAAGAGCTTTTTTACCCTGTAAAACCCAGCCATTTTGTAGATTGTTCTTCTACCTGTTGCTTTCCCTGTTGATAGCAAAAGACTTTTTGTGCAACACACAAACATAATTAGATTTAGCTGGGTGTCAAACCCATCATTTACCCTGGCCTCTTAGTCCTAAAATGGGAACTCTGTATTTTCTTGGCACCCTATAGGTACCTTGGTGAGATACATAGGAGGATCATGTGGTGGAGTTGAAAGTTTATTTTTAAGTTGGTAGGTGGATTTGTTTCCCAAGACAGTGAATTTGCATGGCTGTATGTGAGAGGGGGAGGAGGGGAAGGGAAAGGGAGAGAGGGACAAGAAGGAAGAGAGGCAGTGAAAGAGAGAATGTATGTAAAAACAAATCTCTTCTTAAGGGACAAAAGTAAAACATATAATCCTAGAATGGTTTAGGTTGGAAGGGGCTCTAAAGATCATGAAGTTTCTACCCCCTGCCATGGGCAGGAAGACCTTCCACTAGACCAGATTAGAGCTCCATCCAACCTGGCCTTTACATGTCCAGGGAGGGGTCACCCAGAGTTTCTCTGGGCAATCTGTTGCAGAAATTCCTGACTATCACATAAAGACAGGGCTTTTATTTGAATATAGCTCTTATCTTTGACAAAGAATGATGAGATTATTTTTTTTCTCAACCAGCATGACTTACAGTTTCTTTGTAAATGTTCCTGAAGAAGCACGACATTAGTCTGTATTCCATTTATATTGCTTTTATTAGGAGACTGTTCAATATTCTGAAAAGAAAACAAGCTGTAGAGCTATAAGAAAATAATAAGCCTTAATAGCAGCAAGGTAAGAGAATGTAATTTTCAGTTTATGATCATAAATGCCTCAGAGCTCTTAACAAATATCTAGTAATTTAGCTTCCAAACAGACCTGGGAAATAGTTTAGGATTTTTATCTACAGTCACATCACCGGAAATTGCAAGAAGGGAGAAACTAAATCAGAAACTGAAACTGTAGCTGATCTAGGAATATAGCCTCTGAAGTCATCTCTGTTCTTCTTTAGGAGGTTAATACTAAATTGACACTAAGCTGAGTATCTTTTGCCCCTGACAACAGAAAGAGGAAATTCTATCTGCTTTATTTACATGCCACATCACCAGCTTTATGAGTTTTTGGCCTTAAGAGGGCTATCCAGTCCACTAACACAACTACCAAAGCTCCATACATAAATTTAACTGAGCACAACATTAAGATGTGAAGATTTGTCCAGCTTATCTGCCTCCCTCTGTCTGTCAAATTGCTCAGGGCAGTGACTCTTTATCTAAGGAGAAAAGTAAAGTTTCAAAGTCTTGCCTTAACTTCCTGCCATCTTGTAAATTTGGAAATTCACGTTTTAAAAATATCTGTAAAAACTTGCCATTTTGTCTGGAAGCAAACTACAATGCTTGGTGTTGGAAAACACAATAGCCATAATGCAGAATCTGTCAAGCACAGTGACACTTGCAGCTCAGTTCAATTGCCCCACAAGGATGTCTGGTGCCATTTGGGATGATGACTGTCATCCTGCTTGGCCTCCAGCTGATGCTTTAGGGGAGAGCAGGGTTTCTGCAGATCCTGTGTCATGTTTTATAGCTGTCTATAGCAGATATTCAATCTTATGGGGGGTGGGGGATGGGGGGAAGTGGGAAGATGCCTTAATATAACTAACTGAAGTGAACTCTTATGGTAACATTTATTTTATACAGCTAAAAGTTCATATTGGAAATCAGACTCTATCGTGGTCACCCAGGCTCAGTTAGCAATTACATGCACCTTCAGATAATATTTTATCTAAGCAGGAGCTTAGGATGGGTGAGAATGATCACTCTCTGAGGTACTTGCATTAAAGTTGTATCGCCTATATCAGTATTTTAAGGTAACAACTGAATTTTAGATGTCTGTCCTTTAGTTCTCTCAAGTGAGGTTGTTGCTGCACAGAGCTTTGAGTTTTTCAAGACATTCCAGTTTGTATAGAACTCTCCTGATCCACCTATTTCTTCACAGTCTTGCTTTAGCTGATAACAATGTCAAAATATTTTATTTCTGTGAACTTTGCTTTTTGCATTTTTACCAGAGCAATGTTAGTAACACCATACCCCATGTTCCCATCTCCTGACACTTTTTTTTTTCCTCCCATGATGATGCTAGCATTTTCTGTAACAACTCACAGAATTATAGAAGTATTTAGGCTGGAAAAGACCTCTTAGATCATTGAGTCCAACCATTAACATAAAACAGTCATGTCCAGCACTAAACCATGTCCTCAAGCACCACATCCAGATGTTTTTTGAACACTTCCAGGGATGGCATTTCTGCCACTTCTCTGGGTAGCCTCTTCAAAATGGTTGACAACCCTCTAAGTGGAAAAGTTTTCCTTAAATCTAAACCTCCCCTGGTGCTATTTGAGGCCATTTGTCTTGTCCTGTCCCTGTTCCCCGGCAGCAGAGCCTGACCCCCCTGGCTGTCCCCTCCTGTCAGGGAGTTGTGCAGAGCCACAAGGTCCCCCCTGAGTCTCCTTTTCTCCAGGCTGACACCCCTTCGGTCCTTCAGCTACTCCTCATCAGACTTGTATAAAACTACTCTTAGGCACTGAGAGCTGATATAATTGTCCCACGAGTTTGTTAACCAGATTGTGATTCCCAAACTATATTGGCACTGTCAGTGGAAGACTGGTTATTTATATATACCCCAGAGAGTGTCCAGTAGTGGAGAGAGGATGATGGGATATGAAGCTTGAGAAAACTCAGTTACTACCTCAGCCTCAAGACTGCTTCTCCTGAAGTGCCTTGGAGGACACAGCATGAATAGATGTCACAGAAGCAGGCAGTTGAACTGGGAATGGGGGAATGGAATCTGCTAAACTTAGAATTAGGAGTAGTGAGTAATTTTCAGCTGCCTTTGGCAAAATGCTTTTGTTGGGCTGCTGCTGAGGGCTCTGACAGTGAGCTGGGAATAACCAGTGCTCTCTGACTACGTGTGAGAGAGGAGAGAGCAAACAGCGTGGAGATCCTTGTATAAACCCTGATGAGAAAGAGGTGTCGGTCTTTGTGTGTCTCTTTCTTCCTCATCTTTGCACACTGGTCTGGAAATCTTTTCTCATCCTGAGAGAAGGGATCACCTCTCAAAGGCATAGTTTTATGGTTTGCTTTCCACTGAAAGGAATATTCTGTTTTTCAGGGCATAGCAAATGCTTTACAGGAGCTCAGGAGAGGGAGGAGAGCAGTAAATGAGGGGTGGCAAATCTCACTTCCAAACCTAGATCACTAGAAACACTACAAAGTCTTTATAGAACTCATTCGACCTCATTCCAAATTCTTTCTATATTATAATTAGGAAAATTGAGGAAACACGATAGAAAAGACTAACAAAAGTCACTTAATAAGGCAGTTTTGAAAACAGAAAGAAAACCTACATTTCAACCTTGGTCTAAAATTGAGAAAAACCTTCTCAGAGAGATTGAATCATCCATCACATTTCCTTCATTTCACAATTTTAAAGGTCTTCAGTAGATGGATATTTTTAAAAAGCCTGTATATTGATCATCTATATTGCACACTAGTTTAGCATGGGAAAAAAAGAAAAAAAAAAGCTCTTTTGTTCTAGAAGCAGGAGGTAACAAGAGTGCAGAAGTCTTCAAGCTGATTTGGAGAATTTTCCTTAACTTCAACCAAGTCTTTAAGTTGTTTCAAGTGCTGACAGGGAATTTGGCCCTTCCATTTACTCAGTAAGTTGCTGCTCTTGTCCAGACTCGCCTTGTTATTATTCAAGTGCAACTAAATATTTCTGACTTCAAAAAGGCTTGGCTTTTTAAGGATCCTAAAATATGTTCTAGGTGTCAATTTGACTTTCTATAGCCTTACAGTTTTTATCAATATTACATAGATTGTTCTCACAATTTTCACCTAGGAGAGAGGATGAACTGTCAAGGACCAAAATCTTAATTCTGGGAAAAAAGGAAGGGAATTCTCTTTACTTCATCACAGACAAAAAAGAGAAAACTGGGATGTAGGTTAGTGTAACTGCCCAAGGATTCTGGGTTCAAAAAAACAAAACAAACAAACAAAACCAAAACCAAGCAATTCCCGCCCAAAACAAACAAACAAGAATCTTCAAAACATGTTAGAAGGGATAGGAAAGACAGGGAGCTTTATTATTATGTCTGTATGATTTCCATAACAGGAAAGTACCTTGTCCTCCCATCCTAACTCAATTGATTTTTTTTTTTTGTAGCTAATTTAAAGAGTTTGCGTTAAATACTAGGTATTGATTTCTTCAGTATCTTATTTCTGTTTTGGATATCAGAACATTTGTACCAGCCTTCCCTATGAGAAGAATTTGTGCTGATGGCTCTCTTGGCATATAACCAAATTAAAAAAAAAACCAAAAAAAATAAAATAAAAACAACAATTCTTCATGGAAAACTTGCTTGTTGATTGGGAATCAGGTGAAACACGTGAAAGACTTTGCTTTTGTAAGCAGATGGGAAAAAAAAAGTAAGATTCACAATAATTTCACATATGCTCCCTGATGCAGAAACATAATATGATATTAAAGGATTCTGATAAGTTTATATATGTGTTTAAAATGTAGGCACTCATCAAGGCATTCAGACTGGATTCCAACCTTGTTTTTACCCAAAATCCATGTAGCCTCATCCTGGCCCTCATTATCCTTGCACACTTAAATCACACTGTGAGCTGGTCCTCAAGACAGAATCGCCCACATCCTGGTCAGAACTTGCTCCTGGAGAACTGCATCATCAGCAACTTTGTCAAAGCTGCAGGCCCCCTGCAGACAGAGGTCCAGTGATGTATTAGATGCAACCTTGGTGTACCATCTTGTCAATTAATTCATCATTGATTTAGGATAAAAATTGCATCTCATTTGCCAAGGGGCACCAAACATGAATTGATTTGGTATTGACGAGCAGTATACGTTGTCAGCAAACAGTTAACACTCTCTGCCATATTTATATCTTCAAAGATGTGCTAGCATGTGTAGGTGTCTATGTGGCTGCAGAGTACACATATGGATGCAGAAACACCAGAAAAAAAAATTAAACTCGTTAAAGGGAAATGTTTTATCGTGTAATCAGCCTTTGTGAAATCCAACTGCACAGTCCCAAGAAGGAAAATGTATAAAGATTCTAAATATGCACCAATATATTTTCTTGTTGGAATAAGATAGTTGTGCAAATATCTACTGTAGGCATTTAGGATTTTTTCTTCTCTCAATCACGATAGCATCTGTCACTCCAGGGCAAAAACTAGATTAGTGTCCAGACAGTATATCTTGAGACCTGGTGGCTGTAACTTTGCTTCTCAGTGCCTGTATTTTATCACTTTGAACGTGTCTAAATTAAAGGAATATGCATATGAATGATCACTGAGTTTGAGTAGCTCCCAGCTCAGGTCATTTGCTTCTGAAAGTACATGTCAGCATGCATTTTAGTGCTGGAGGAAATGTGCAGTCCATTGAGGGTATGTCGGCCAGCTCCAGGTTCCTTCAGGATGAGATATTCAAATTACTCTTTTTGAGCCAGATGATATCTATACCAATTAGAAAGATGAAGTGTTGCAGTATACAATTTTAATGCAATCTTGCATTGAGCAGCCTACTCTGGGGTTGTGTTTTCACACAAGACCCTGAGTTTGGGACTATTTTAGAGTTGTAAATTACATTTTTTAATACTCTGTATAATTTCCTATATGGTCTTAAAATTTCATAAATCAGAATTTTACAATAGAGATTTGAAAAAACTCTACCATGGTAGCATAGTCCCTTGTTTGGGTGCTCAGAGTTGCATGGTCAAGTCAAAGCCACTTCATTTTTCCTTAGTGATTCTCCTTCTTAGTCCACCTCAAGCTTATGATACCTGAATTTTGTTGTTTCAGCTCATGCTCTGAAGGATGCAGAGTGAAGAGAGAGTTTCAGTTCTCTTCCTTAAAAAAAAAAAAAAAAGCTTGGGGAAAAGCAACAAAATATAAAAAAATATATCCTGAGAGGAACAAAAGGGATGTCAGCCAGAGGGAACATTAGGAATATTCAGGAAGTGGGTAGTTCAGTGTCCCAGGCTTTGAGAGCTCTAAATGCCGAGCAGGATAATCAGGTGCTGCTGTGAAGTGATGCGAATCACTGCTATTATTGTGTGAGATTCTTTGAGATCACATGATGGAAAGCCCTGCAGGAAGGTGAGATGCTGTTCCTTATTGCCACTGCCTTCTCTCTCAGCTATTCAATGTGCTCAGCTAATGGCTGCACTAGTCATTATCTTTCCTATATTTCACGATTATACTGTATTACACCAGTCACAGTCTTCCCCCTATTTCACTATTAAATGAGACTTACTTCTCATTTGAATGTTATTGAAGAAGTTAGTGCGTCTAATTGAAGGTTTCTGACTCATTTATGGTAGTTTTAAAAGCTTAATCTTCAATTTTGAGAGCCTGGATGACCCTGATTACATGAACCATGAGCTACAATATGACTTTCTATATTTTCTGTGTCATTAAATGCTCTGATTCATTTCATGGCAGTGTGGCATATATCTTTGCCCCTCTGTGTATATTACATATGTATTCAGCAACATCAACAAATAATGCTGAAAGCAATGTGCTAAACTATATTTATCATGTGCTGCTGCTGTATTAGTACTACTGTGAAAACTCTGCCATACAAGCCCTTCTAACACAGATACCTGAGTTAAAATTTCAGTTCCTTAAAAATTCATGTAAGAGATGTTAAATGTGTCTTTGTCCTAGAATTTAAATGAGCTCATCAGATGGTAAAGATAACAGGTAATAAGCTGTATGTAATGATTAAAATAATGTTTTGGTACATACATAATTTAGGACAAGTATCTGGCATTTTGATACTTTGAGGGATCGGTCCTAATAAGTATCTAAAATAAAGAAGTTCTATTCATACTAAAAAATCCAATAAGACAAAGAAAAGTCTACTTAGATGATGAAAACTAGTAAATTCTTAGTGTGTAGCATGAAATCCCCTGGTTTTTGCAAAGAAAAGATTCATAAGGGCACTAATCTATATGATTGTAGTGAGTATGAATCAAGAGAGGTCAACAGGGTCAAAAAAGTCATACTACATTTGATATATCTTTGGATATTTCTAGTATCTATTTATTTTTTAAGGAGGCCTAATGATCTTCCTGTGAGAAATTTTCGCCAACTGCGTTTGATTTTTGCTATTTATAGTTCATTTACATAAACTGTGTCCTCTTCTGGACAAGTTCCTGAAGGCTTTGGGATACATTTTTTAAATAATGAATCACAATTATGGAACCTACATAAAAATGATAAAAAAATAGTTTGTCTGGGGGGCATGCTACAGAGTATGGGCATAATCCTAAAGAAAATGCACATCTTCACAAATGGAACTGGGTGAAGAAACTTTAAATGAGCACCAGTCCTTGTCTGTGGCCCTGGAGGGGTGATCTGGGCAGTCAGTCTAAAGGATGTGTCCAAATGTCTATAAAGGAGCAAGCTATGGAACAACAGCAAGCTAATGGAACAATACGGATTTTTTTCTTAGTATTTCCTGCTCATTATTATTATTATAGTATTATTATTTTACATTGCTAACCCTAGTAAAATTCCAACATTTCTCACTTGAGACCACCAGGTAAAACTAGATCAGTAAGTAGCTAAGGCCACAACCTATTTAGTAAATGGTTAGATACATCAACCGCTGTTCCCACCATTCCACTCTCAAATGTGAATACCCATGGTATTAAACTTTGTTGCCCTCTCAAAGAGAGTAACTGCATTAAAATTCCCTATTTTGTGTGATCTCTTGTGTATGATAACTCCTGCACTGTGCCCTGAAATAATTTGGGAAAATACCAGTTGTGTCAGGCAGATTAGGCACCCCAGACTGTCCCAACAAATCCAAGTGGGAGCTTCAGAGCAGCAGAATTTCCTGGTGTGTTTAAACAGAAAGATGTAAATGTGTCCTCTGTGACTTCCAGTTGCTTCATTTGTATCAATTATCTTACAGGAAGTAATTTTTCTGGGGGATATTCATGTGATAAAACCAGAATTGTGTTAAATGGTTAAACAAACTTTGCAATATCCTTGACCTCTCAGCTCAAAGCATGCCATGGTTCTTTGGAGAGGACTAGCAGCCCTACCAGACTTTGCGCCAAAAGTCCTGTTTCTGTATCAGCCCATTCTTCTTTGGTTTGGGCCACTGGTGAAGAGAAGGATTCCACCTCCATGTTTCCCATTTGAATGCCTACAGTCATCTTCTATCCATCATGACACATTTCAAGGGAGAGGTTAGAAATCTTCCAGCTTTCAAGGACTGACTGACAGGATAATGAATAAAAACACCTCAAGTTTATCAGGCCAAAAGCAATGCCAGACAAACTGCAGAAGCTACAATATTTTTTGATATTTTATTGACTGTCATGTCAGGCAGGGAAGTGATCTAAAACTTAGTGCAACACTTACTAAGCTATCTTGAGATTCAATCTCTTTTCTTGATAGAGAGATAATAGGAGGGGGTGGAGGTGTGCGTGTTTATTTCCTTGTTTGTTTGTATGGCATTGATCTTGTGATGGGATCCTTGCAGACAGTAACGGGGTCACTAAGGATCCTTGCTCCAGACAGCAGCATCTGAGTCAAGGTGTGAAGGGCTGGCATGCTTCAAGAGACTCTGGGAATGGGTCAAGGTTGATGTTTATCAGAACACTAGTGATTTTGGGAAAACCCTCCTAATTCAGTTCTTCTAGCTTTGCAACACCTTCAATGGCATTTGTTTCAATATTACTGAACACTCACCTTTTGAAAGTCAGATCCCCTTTCTACAACTGAAACCACTGCCAATTTTTGAAAATAGCTAAATATTAATGTATTATTTAATACAATAGACTGTGATTTTTAAATTGCTCTAACACCATGGAAATAAAAAGAAGCCATGACAGAACTCGTATTAGTATCTGTTTCTTCTCATGATTTTTTTTTTCTTTGTTTATACTTGGAGAGGTTTTGAGCAATGGATATATTTTTGGAAGAAAGGGATCTTAATATAAAAGAGAAAGTATCATGGACATTTTTGTTTTATCATGGGTGGTTTGTGTGCCATCATCATCATCACGATTTGTCTGTAGAGCAGAAGAGACTGCTCTACCACCACCATTCTCTCCATATTGTCTCCATGACATTTATTTTCTTGCAAGCTGGCACAAGAAGAAAGAGGAAACTGAGATAAATTTTTTCCACCTGCTCAGATAACAAGTGAAAGAGCTCAGAGAAATTAAATGAAATAAAGTAAAATTATATTGTAAATATGCATGTATATATATATATATATATATATAAATAAAGGCACAAACATTTATATATATATATAAATGCACAAGGAAATATTTTCAATAACACTTGCCATTTTCCCAGCAAAGCATCACTCCATTTAAATAGTGGTTCTTACAGATGCAGGCCACTTTTTCCCCCTTTTCCATCAATAAAAGATTTCTTAGTCCAAAAGTGCTCAATTAAATGAATAAGAATGCTTGGTGCAGATTTCCAAGACTTTACAGCATCTAATTTCCCTCCCCACCCAAAGGGAGAAAACACCACCTGTCTTAACAGAACAGTTTCTGTCTTTGCAACTACCATTTATTTTCAAGCCTTAATAACCTTTGTGCTGACTCTTAAGGAGCTTGGATAATTTTGAGAACATAATGAGGCCGTAATATCATAATTGAGGCTATAAACTCATAATTTTGAGACCATAATTGTTATAGTTTGACCTGAGGCATAAAAGTGGCTGAAGAATTTCATGAAGTGGCTCCTGAATCGAATTCATCTTTTCTACTGTAGAAACAGAGCCCAGGGTGATGGTTTGTGCTGCATAAAAACATACAGAATGTGCTAATGTGAGAAATACGTAGAGCATCCTTTCTGTTCACCATCCTGTCTCTTGCAAATCCCAAATTATGTTTGCTGTCCCCATGGCATTCCCCACAACCCTGGCACCCATCAGTGCTGCTGGAAGGACTTTTGGCACCCTGGTTCTCTTTCCTTTCAGCCTGCATGCCCAAATTTTCCTTGCACAGAGATAAGGATGTACCCAGGGTATGCACTTGTTAATGCCTTTGTGTCCTACTGATGGATTTACCTGGTAGCTTAATTGCCTCATTATGGATACTCAAGTTTGGAAAAAGCTGATGCTATGATTTTACTACTTTCATAATAAATATTATCCACCTAATTTTTTTATTTCTTTTCCTCACAAACAGATTTTCTACTTGAAGGTTTTTTTGCCCGTGGGAAATAATAATAATAAAACCAAAACCTTGCTGTTTTTCATATTCTCTTGCTTTTCATTTCAGCAGGAGAATGGGAAGGAAGGAAGGGCTGCAGATAGTTCATATTTTCTTGCTTTATTCACCTACCTTTAACAATGTTATTTTCTCTTTTAAATTGCTTAGTACAGGACCACAATGTAACTAAAATAAAATAATTCTTTTACCTTCCTCTTCACAAACCTTGCAGCTATGTGTACAGGAATCTAGGTAGACATCTACCCTGAAAAAGAATAAACTAAAAAAACGTTCACACTATTTCTCCCAAGGCTAGTTTTAGCTTAGAGTTTGAGAATTTCTATAGGAAGAAAAGGTTGACAGTATAAAAGAGGGGTTTTTTTTGGTATTTTTTAATAATGTCTTCCAGTGTCATAATTTGAAGCACCTTTCTTCCCTTAGGCATAAGATCTTCTCTGAAACGTTTCTCGAGAGGTTCCTTTTTTCTTCTAAAACTTAGAGTGGAATCAAAACTATTGATGAAGTCTAAAAACTTATAAAAGGCAGTATAGTAATTACTGTGCTGCCTTTTTTCTTCCCTTCAGTACTTGGTAAAACTTCAGCTCTGAGAAGAAAACACTTCGACATGATCAATATCCTAGTACATTTCCTGCCTTACAAAACTGGCAAAAGACCTTGTCTGATTTGACCCATTACAACGGAGTGCTTCTCCCTCCACCTCCACCCTTCACCCTAACTTCTTAATTCAGCTGTTTTCCTTCCAGTGGTGCTTCGAGTTGATCATTTGCTGACCAGTGACGTCAGTTGCACTTCAACCCCTTTCTTTTACCATCTGGAAAATTGCCCATTTGTATAACACAAATCACAAAGAAGCCATGTTATACTCAAATGAAACCAGTATCATCAACTGAAATTTAAACCTATAGCTTGAAAAAAATTTAAGAAAAAATGCTTATTTAAAAAAAATTATGAAAAATAATATTTCCCCCTGTTCATCATTAATTTTCAATAATATCTGAGCAATGCACAGTTACAGTCTCAGCTGCTTCTGTCACAAGATGAGAAGTACAGAAAACTCTCCAGGAAATAAATCTTTGAATAACTGAGATGGAATTTTTAATGTCATGTCAAACAGATTCCTCAGTCTTGGCTGCAGTAGTGCAATGTGTAAAATGTAATGAGCTTTATGTAAGTGTTCTATCACCTACATCTACTTGTGAATAAGAAAACCCAAATAATTAATCTGAAAAGCTGTGTGAATGCCTGAAAAGGTAGTTTAGTTATGTGGTTATGTCAGTGCTGATGGTTGTGTTTTCATATCTGATCTTAGCCCAAATTTATTTGCAGAGCACAGACCTAATCAATGTAATCAATGTAAAAAAAAAAAAAAACAAAACCTCCCTAAGAGATCTTCATCTGCTTATTTCAACCTAACTATTCCAACTTCCACATGACTTACCCGGCTGAAATTTTTAAACTTTTTTTTCCAGTCCATGAGTTTTTTCCCTTAAGCTAATAATAAATAGTACCAGACTGAGATTCTAATAAAATTTATTTCAGATTCAGAAGCTTTAGTCAAAGCTTTTTTTAACAGTATTATATGACTGTCTATATTATATTATATGACCAGTCAAAGTACAAATACTCTTTCTCCATATACAATTAACAGCAGTAGCATAATTGTAACATTAACTACTGGTAGCAATCAATAGGGAAACTGGGAAAATTAACTGCTGAAACAGGAAAATTACGGTATGTTAGTATGCCTGTATATGAGCAGAGGGAGAGCTTATTTTGTGTGGGAATAGCATCAGGAAAGCAAATGCACATCTGGAAGCTGTGGTCCTTTTGTGCTTGACCATAAATTCTTCCAAAGTCTGGGATCAGACAGAGCTTCCCTGTAAGAAAACTAGCCAGAAACCTCAAGCATCATTCTATAAATGAGTTTTCTATAAATGGGTTTGGAAAAGGCAGGTCCAGCCTGGTCTCTGATGAGGGGTGATCTGCCTGGCTGATGAGGGGCAGGCTGTGGATGTGTCTGACTCCAGTAAAGCATTTGACACTGTCTCCTATGGCATCTCCTGGAAAAGCTGCAGTCCAGGGCCTGGACAGGTTCAGTCCTCTCTGGGTTAAGAACTGGCCAGGCCCAGAGAGTGCTGGGGATGGTGCCACATCCAGCTGGGAGCTGGTCACTGAGGTGTCCCCAGGGATCTGTGATGGGCCCAGCCCTGTTTAAAATCTTCACTGGTGATTTGGATGAGGGGATTGAGTCTACCCATGGAGGACACAGAGCTGGGTGGGAGTGTGGATGTGCTGAAGGGCAGGAAGGCTCTGCAGAGGGATCTGCACAGGCTGGCCATGGGCTGAGGCCAGTGGTGTGAGGGCAGCAAGGAGAAGTGCCAGGTGCTGCCCTTGGGTCTCACCAACCCCTGCAGCTCCAGGCTGGGGCAGAGGGACTGGAAAGGGCCCTTTGGGAAGGGCCCTGGAGATGCTGGTGCCAGCAGCTGGACAGGAGCCCAAGGGTGTCCAGGTGGGCAAGAGCCCCATGGCCCCTGGGCTTTGCCAGCCATGGTGTGGCTGCAGACCAAGAGCTGTGATTCTTCCTGTGTAATCAGCACTGGTGAGGTCACACCATGTCGAGTTCTGGGTATCTCTATTCAGGAAGGACATTGAGGGGCTGGAGCAGATCCAGAGAAGGGGAACAGGGCTGGGGAAGGGTCTGAAGCACGATTCCTACTAGAAGGAAAAGCTGAGGGAGTTGGGGCTCAGGGGGCACCTTCTGGCTCTTGACAATTCCCTGACAGGAGTGTGCAGCCAGGTGAGGTTTGGGGTCTGTTCCCAGGGAACAAGGGACAGGACAAGACCGCAATAGTCTTAAGCTGTGCCAGGGAAGGTTTAGGTCGAACAGGAAGAATTTCTTCACATAATGGGTGACTGGGCTTTGGAATGGGCTGCTCAGGGGGGTGGTGGAGACACTTGCCCTGGAGGTATTTAAGGAGAGACTCAGTGTGGCACTCAATGCCATGATCTGTTTGACATGGTAGATTTGATCTCAGAGGTGTTTTCCAACCTAACTGATTCTGATAAAAATGATGCAAATAATATAAATATATAATGCTATAAATAATCCAATATGGACAGAATGGTATAATTCTATTAGAATAGTCTGTGAGCTTTCTCAATTTATAAACACCTAGTTGAAACTTGGATGTGGATTTCTTCCTTATGGATACTAGTACACATCTTGCTGCTCATTCAGGAATTCAAAGTATTCCACAGTGCTAGGCTCTGAAAACTTACTTCATAGGGATTGATAATCTATTCAAATTCTCATAATTATGGAAGGAAATAATGAAATTAATTACAGGGATTTGGAGCTAAAAATCAGAAAGCAATGCAGTTAGAGTTTCTCTTAAAAAGAGGCAATACTGTGATATGAATAAGCACAGCCATTTCAGGATTGTAGGGACTGAAACTTGTAGGAAAAGGAGATGAAACAGATACTTCTGCTATCTGCAAAGTTAACAAGAAGATTAGCCCACTTTGAAAGTCTCCTCTAGCAAAATGTATTTTTTTCAAAAATAAAAGTGTGGTCTTTATTCCCATTTGCAGTGATCTTGTCAGGAATATCAACTGCCACATCCCAACTGAGGTTTACATTCCTGAAAGGAACTGTGACCTGGATAAGGGAGGTTTGGAGCCACAAGCTGGTCCTTTGGCTTCCACAGAGAAGTCAGAGCCTGTCACTGACTCAACAGCAGCAGCTGGCAATGCTGGGCATTAGGGATGTGGAAAAGGCTGACATAACTGTGGAGGTTTCTGTCAGCTTGGCAGATTTGGAAGAGCAAAGATATGGAGGCTGCTGACAAAACCCATTAACCCATTAAGCCTGGCTTAATATTTTCTTTTTTTTTTTTTTTTTTATTTTTTTGTTTTTTGTGGGTTCCCTCCCCCCTNTAGTGGGTTCCCTCCCCCCTCTCCAGTAAATACAGAAAATTTACATTTGCTGCTGATGCATTATTGAGTTTCACATCCTGTTCAGCATCTTTATAAACTGCAAACAAGACATAATGGTCAACCAGCAATGCCTCATATGATGACACAGTCAATAATGCTAAACAGTGGCTGAATAAACCCTCTGCATTAATCTTAAAATAATTCACCATAGAAGAACATAATTCTTATACAAAAAAGAAAAAAAAAAAGAAAAAAAAATTTTAATTCACCTTAGGATCAAGAAAGATTGGTCTTTTATTCAAGGCTTACTGATAAAGCTTTTTAAATGTTCCCCTTGTGATTTATAAAACCCGACAGACAGACTTTACTCTGAGATTAAAAAAAAAAAAAAAAGTTGCATAGACTAGGATAGACAGCAGTTTTATCCAGCAAGGACTTCTGTAGATCACAAGCCCTCAAAAATGGAGAGATACCTATGGCTGTTGTCTGCTCAGAGAGAGCAAAGGCTGGTCAGCATGGTGTGGCAGAGCATGGCATGGCACAATGTCCCAAGGATTTCTGTACACAAAATGAGCTGGGTCTAGGATACAATAAAATAACAATATCTCTTCATAGAAAGATAAAGCTATTACCCATGAAATAAAAAAATCCGATGGCTGTGCTATATTATAAACTCTTGACACATCCAGGCACGCATGAATTTTCCTAAAGTGCTTAAATAAGGCTTCATGCACTTCCACAAAGTGTCAGAGATTGGCTTTTGCTTTGATTTTCACTGAAATGTGACAAACTTTGTTTGCTATGCAGTTCTACTTCCCATTGCAAATAATTGTCACTTTGGTAACTCTAGCGAGTGATTAAGGCTGAGACTGGGCTCTGTTTTACCTATTTTGCTCATAATTCGCCAGTACAGCTGCCTCATTTTCACACAAAAATGTCACTGTTTTGCTTTGTTACCCAAAACAGCTCTGTGTCAGTTTTGATGCACTTGTTTCAGCCATTGCAGCTGGAATTACGGAAACAGGCAATGCATTAGCAAATAACTAAAACCCTGCAATTTTCTGCCTCATGTCAGAATCAGAAATGATAAGAAACCACTATTTACATTGCATGCCATCAGAACTCTGCAATCAGACAGAAGCTGGTAGATGATATTTAGCCTTTGCATTAAAAACCACAATTTCTCATAAAATCAAACTCCAAGGTCAGTGTTGTCCTTCAGCAAACTCTGGGAAAGCAAGCAAGCTAAGTAGAAAAAAAAAAAAAACATTAAAGTTATTTGCATTATAAAGATTCACAAGGTTTGCTTGGAAGGGAATACAATCCATTCATACCTTTAGGTTAAAAAATTTAGCTTATAACACACAGAATCTGGACATAAGAATGTCTTCTAGTCCATAGTGGGGAAGTGAGGCAAACAGAGCAGCACAAATGGGCACAAAAGGCTACTCTAAAGGTCAAAGGGAGACTTACTTCTAAAACTGAAATGCAGCTATGGCACACTACTTTTTTTTTTTTTTTGGGGGGGGGCAAAGAAGGCAGGTCTTTTTTTCTCTTGTTTAACTCAGTGGCAGAGATCTCAGGACTTTCAAGTGTCTGATGTATTCCAGACACACAAGACCATCCAAGGTGCCCTCATGAGGCCAACAGATGTGACACAGCACCTGCTGGTCCTCTGGCTTTTGAAGCAGCAGCTGGAGACTGGGCAGAGCTCTCTAAAAATGGTGCCTGAAAAGGAAGTGGCCTTTTCTTCAAAAGGTAGTGGCCTTTTCCTCAAAGAGACATGGACTGTTTCTTTAGGGGAGGGATCCAGGACTGGGTTCAATGCCAACAGTAATGTGTAGTCAAAAAAGAGTAGATGAAGCTTGGAAGCCTTTTGATTCCTTCCTCAGGTGTTAAAGGCAGTGAAAGGCAGCTTCTTGAATAAAAGGCTCAAATGAATGATTTGTATGCAACCAGAATATGATCCTGGGAGAGATCAGTGCAACCCTTTGTACCTGTATTCACAAGCATTTTAAATACACAAGATTTTTTTCTGCTGGGTTTAAGTTTTTGACCTTCTGTCTTTTCTGTGTGCCCTTTTTCTCTTTGTTTGGGTTTTTTTTGGGGGGGAGAGGGGTTTGGGTTTGTTTTTATGGGTTTTTTATTGGGTTTTTTTGTTTGTTTGTGGGCTTTTTTTTCTTTTTTACTCAATTACTTAGTTTCTTAGAAAGCATTTGCTGCCTGCTTCTGAAGCAGAATACAGCAGAGCTGGACCCATTTCATGTGACTTTTATGTATTTTACTAGATATTGTTTATTCTCCCTCTTGTTTCCCTGAGTTTGGCAGTGGCATCTGAGAACACAACTCAGCAATTCATAATACCTGTTCTTGCCTCTTCAGCTAGAGATAATGTCACCAGCAAAAATCTGTCCTTAGTGCAGAAGGCAAAGAAGCAACAGAGGCAACAGCAGAGTCTGTGGCCAATCTGCATCATGTGTCAGACTGTGCAGTGCACCAGAAAATGTAGCATTAATTAATTTACTCTAGATCACTTTAACTTCACAGTAGGGTTTAATGATCAGTGTTAAAACTTGATGAGTCTGATTTTGCTTATTGCTCATACAGGAATAACCAGATGTTCAAAAAAAAAGAAAAAAATCCAACAAAACCCAAACCCCATGTAAATAAGCTGTGAGGTTAGCCTGGGCTTTTATTAGAGGACAGAAACACAGACCATACTTTTTCTGGATGACAAAAGATAGCTTGTTCCCACAGGGGATCTTTTATAGTGTCATAAATCCTCCATCTGGCATTTCATTCAATTCATTGTTCAAATATTTGCTATCTGCTGATGCATTGAATTTTCTTTGCTTTGTTAATATCTATTAATATGTGAACTTATTTTCTAGATCCCATAGTGGAAGAAGGCCCCTGGTGTCATAGCACTCAACCACTTCTTGTCTGAGAAAAACGCACATATTCTCTTCTCCTTTGGAAACTTTTTATCTTGAGCAGTGAGTATTTTCTCACTAAACTTGTTTTTTCAGCACTGGACTTTAGGTTTGGGAATGTGATTTCCACAGACTCATCAAGGAATTCTCATTATCCCTAAACTGTCTGAAATATTTCACAAGAGCCATGAACACTGACATTGGGAAGGTACCATGAAAGATGTTGGAAGTGTAATTTATTTTCTCCATGTTCTTAAACTATGCTCCATGTTGCCCAAATTTATTTGTGGTAGGGATGTGTCTACCAAATTGTCATGGTTTAGCACAGCTTTTAGTTAAAGAGGAAATAGTTACCTGAAAGGACCTAAGATTGACACCTGGTTCAGCCATTGAGAAAGTGAGTTCAGCTTCATGAATCACCCATATCAAGCTGAAGATTCTCGGAACTCCCTCTTTCTTTCCTTTGCCTCTGAAGAGGTTAGAAGCAGCCTGGCACCCTCCTTCCCGGGGGAGGGCGGAGCCAGGGCTTGGGCCCTGCCTAAGCTTTTCCCGGGCAGGGAGAGGGGAGGAAGATACACTCTGACCGAGTTCCAGCAGCTGCCGGTGGGGAAGGAGAAACTCTCCCCGCCTCCATCTGGAGCAGCCCTGAGCCCAAACTGAGCCACCCTGAATGAGACTGAGGTGTGGAAGGGGAGAGAAAACATCTCTTGGCCACCATTCTTGCTCTCCCAATGTGGCCTTGGAACTTTTTTAGCTGCCGCTGCCTGGCCGAGATCATCTGCAAACCTGAGCTAAAGTTAACTCTTTCTTTGCTAAAATGAAACTCGCAGAACATTACTCCTCTCTAGAGAGAAAAGAGAGCCATAGTGGACACATTTTTATTTAGGCCGCATATAAATACTGAGGTCTGTGAAAGAGACATTGTATCTTGAAGAAGAAGAGATGAGAAGATTCCTTAGGCTGAAAATCTTTTGTGAATTAGGGTAACAGACTATNTAAGCTGGATAGGGGAAGGTGAGTGTTTTGAAAGTTTCATTTTGATTTTTTTTTTCTTTTAGTGTGTCGGAATAAAACTATCTTTATATCTTTTAAGTTTGAGCCTGCTTTGCTTTCTCTTAATCCTATCTCACAGCAGAAAAACACTAAAACCACATTAACTGGTGTGTTGGCTGGGAAAGCAAAATTAGTGAACGTGAAACCACTACATCTTTTGGTGTTTCTGCCCTGTTTGAAGTTAAAACTAGCACACTAATGAAGCCATTATTCTAAAATAAGTTATTCTAGACAAGTGTGTAAATTACTCTGGAGAAGGATTCTGTCTTGTCTAAATTAAGGCTCTGGCACTTTTCCCCATTCACCAGAAGCTCTTAGACTGTTTTACCTGACACATTAAATGCAAGGGTGAAAATACCAGTTTCCTCAGTCTGGAGAAATCACAGCTGCAGTTTTACTCTTGAGATATCAGGATCATACCAGATTAATCAGTAACATTGCCACCACCACCTACTTTGGTTCACTTCTGTTCACGAGAAAGAAATCCTATTGTCACCCTTACTATTCTGAGCTACCTTCTCCTCTCTGAATTTACCTCTCTTTTCCTTCTTTTCTCCTCAAAACTGCATCCAGGAGCACATTTTCTGCCTCGATTCTGTAGGTCGCAGGGAAGGAGTGGAATACTCCTCCCTGGAGATACTCAAGGAACAACTGGACACACATACATACAATGTGTCAGTGTCAGAGCCATGTTTTTATCTTTTTTACATTTTTTTAAATTTTATTTGATTCTTTTTATTTCATCCCTAATGTTTTCTTTAGGTTTCTCGGTTGTCTTTGAGGAAATG
Source organism: Alaudala cheleensis (assembly GCA_013398995.1). Classification (NCBI taxonomy): domain Eukaryota; kingdom Metazoa; phylum Chordata; class Aves; order Passeriformes; family Alaudidae; genus Alaudala; species Alaudala cheleensis. Next base: position 437,560 of record VWYE01011247.1, read on the forward strand.
TGATCTACCAATCTAGAAGTTAGTTAAGTTATAGGAGATTTTCTGTAAAGGTTTTGGCTTTTGAAAAGGAGATACAGTTAAATAAACTACTTTTTCAGTGTTTTAACTTTCTAATTTTTTAAGCTGTTCTTTTCCATGCTCTTCTGTAATGGGAAGTCAAAAGTCTTTTGCAATGGGAGGAAACTAGAAGCAATCACAAGCTAGGAATATCCTGGAGAGGATTTTAGGAAGTCTTAGAGTCCCTTGAATCTGTCATACTACATGACCCATGGTTTTTTGTCCCCTCCCTGCTCAGCTGGCAGAGGCCTTTCACAAGCACACAAACCTTTGTTGCCTCAAAACCTTAGAATTTGTTTTACCATTATGTGGTATAACAGCAAAGAAGTTTTTAGTTAACACTTTGACCTCACTAAAGTCCAAATTCTCCTTGCCAGCCTAAGGAAAATAGTGCTTTATATCAAACTTAAGCCTTTCTATTTGATGCAATATGGTGAAAAAACCACTTTGCTTCAATAACACTAGAAACATCATTTCAATTGAAAATGTCACATCAAAACATCCAGCATTACCGTGTCAAGTCTCTTCATATTTTTTTCCTTTCCACAGTGCACCTTAATACTGTAGTCTTCATCCTGGCTTCTGAGATCCCTCATAGTGTGGAAATTCAGATTTGTAACAGGCATAATAATAATCTTTCCTATATTTATTTTTTCTGCCTTCTCTGTTTTGTCTGTGTTCTCTTTGAGGCAGAGGCTTTCTCTTATTAGATGAATGAATTGCACATAATAAAATAACTGCATGTAAATGTGTTCCACTGGTGCTTAAATGTTAATGTGCAAAATAGTACTTTTAAAATAAGTGTTTTAAAAATATGAGTGTTATTTTTTTCCCACATATGAAGGAATTCCTGAGAAGGTTGTGAAATATATGAAGAATTAATTTGGGGAATATTTTCCATTCAGTGATTTATAAATACAGTCATATTCTTTATGGAAATCCCTTGCAAATGGATTTATAACTGGGGGCTAAAAGTGACTCCCAATCCATTCCCATAATAGCTGGGGAATATTAATATACATATATTGCAAAACTATTCCAAAAACCAAAAAGGAAGAAAAACATAACTCTTTCTTCCTGATACGATTTTTGAGCAAGCTTTGGATAATCACATATATGTTTGGACATCCCTTTGAAGCAAAGCTTTTCTGATGTTTATGCCTCATTAATCACAATCAAGAAATTGGAGCAGTTTATGTTATCTGCAAAGAATATTTCAATTCCTTTTATATGGTTTTCCCCAACTGTCATGCAATATTGTCAGTTCTGAAGAAGGTGAAACAGAAGAAATAGATATTAATTAAATTTTTTGCTCCTAGTTATTCCCTGAAATGCCATACAAGCACACATATGTATATATCTATATGCTTATATTTACATACACATATTATTTTGTGTGTATGTACATATATATAAAGTTCATGCATAAATTATTCTTTCATACTTGCAAATAAAGTGATTTCTTTGCAAATATGGATTTCCTCCCTGCCATAAGATGGAGTTACCACCTCTGAATCTAAATGAAAGCTTCATTCCCAGCACAGCTTCTGTTGAGGCATACAGCCTCAGCCATCATCTGTATCTAAACTAGGATGGACAGGAGCCATGTCTGCCATCTGGCCACCACTCTGAGGGCTCTGTGAAACAAGCTGGTGGTGCCAGAGCCCGTTCTTGCAGACAGATGTGCACCTTCCATTGACATCCGTGTCTGGCATCAGCCACCAGCCGCAGCAGACAGGTGAGCTGGCACAGGGAATGGGATATTCTCTGAGCCACAGAGTTGTGCCCTCGTGGGTTTCTGCACTGGGGGCAGGTTAAGGGAGGGTGGGATGTCCTGCTAACACAGGAACATTAGGGCATGTCCTAGGGAGTCAACAAAAGGTGTCTGGCTGGCTTCAGGTTTTGACCCACATTTTGCGTGACAAACAGTTGTCAAATATTGCAAACTCAGGTCCACTCATCTGACTGCTGGATTAAGTTTATCTCACTTCTCCCATTCCCTTGTCAGCCCCATGGACCTGCCTAATGGCAGGGCTTGGTAATTGTGTGCGTTGCTTTCTAACTTCCCATTGCAAGCTTTAATGATCTCTTTTCCTTATGGCAAAGTTTTGCTTCCAAAATGTGATTTACGGGCTGTGTAGGGTTTTCAAGGATCCTTCCTTCCTTCCTGCCTGCTTTCCTGCCTTCTTTCCTTCCTGCCTGCCTTCCTTCCTGCCTGTCTGCCTTCCTTCAGGATCCAACCTCATCGTCCAAGTCTAGGAAGGATGAAGTTAAGGAACAGAGCATGTAATTGCCACACGTGTAATTAGGGTATTAAAATTCATTACTATAAACTTGTGGTTCTTCAGCATAAGCTCCTGTAGTGCAGACTTTCAGCTTTAGTTCAGGCAAGAGTCTGCCTACTCACAGCACTGTGCAAGATTGATGGATACCCTGGACCAAATTCATCCTGCACAGGGGAGCACGATGAAGAGATACCTAAACAAACAGCATATCCTTATATACATGAGAATAAAACACCTCACCTGAGATTGTGTGTCATAATTGTGTAAAACATGATGTATTCTGAGTGACCAGGGGTGACTGGCACCAGACTGAAAGATCTGTGGTGTCTTGGAACACTGTTAGTGCACAGTGGTGTTATATGATGGGTATGTAAAGATGATAGGTGGACTCAGATATCTCAAACTTTTGCCCTTTCAATCTAGGAGTGAAAAGCCTGTGCATTTAATTAAACTCAGGCAGATCCTGGAAAAGCTGAGCACGCTGCTGCACACACACTTTCCTTAGGAGAAATAGTAGGGATGCATAGCATGAGAAGTTACTCCTGGGAGCAAACCCCCAGAAAGTTTTGCAAGGCCAAGTAAAGCCAAGATACCAGTCTATATGGAATAAAAATAATAATTAAAAGAAATGCATAAAATCGAGAGGACAGTCATTGTATGAAAGTGGGAAGGAATTCTCTAAGTGCTGGCTAGCACAATCAGATAAGAAGGTTATTGTAAGCCAAATAATTGAGATGGATACTTACATAAAGTAGCTATAGGCTCCCTTTCAGATTAAAAAAAAAAAAAAAAAAAAAAAAAAAAGAAAAACAAAAAAAAAACAAAAAAAAAAAAGGAGAGAGAGATAAGCATTCATTTTAGTCTCAGATTGAAAACAGTGTTAACTTGCTGGGGAACCCAGAGCTGTCCTATGATAGATGGAGCCTCACAGAGACAGATTTGAGAGAAGCCTGAACACAAACACATAAATCAGGGATACATCAAGCTGAGATCATGATAAATATGTTCTGAACATTTCTACTGGGCAAACTTCAGTTTGAGATTTAGGGAGCATGTAATAGACCAGAATTAAAAGACAGCAGCACTGAAAACTCGCTGTACCCTGGGGGCATGGAGGGAGTGTTTGTTTTTTTTTTTTCCCTTGCTGCTGCTGAAGCACCATGACAGGGTGCACAAAGGAGCACTTGCCCTGCGTGCAGGTTGATATAGGTGTGTTTTATCAGAGCATGGCTGTGCTACACAAAACTCACAATGAAGCAGGGAGCAGGGTGTCTTTGCCTGCACTGCTGAACCTCAGCAGTGTTCGTGCTGATATTTTGGATGGGAGGCTGCTGCTCAGTGATGTGATCATTTGGTTCTTCATGCTGAGGAATTAAAATGACAAGCTCAACACAAGCAGTAGCCAGAAATATCTTCTTCCTGTGGATTTCAATGTGATATAAAGATATCTAATGTTAATTTGATAAGTAGCTTCTCTGTCTCTATTCATAGCAGCTTTCTAGGCAGTAGTTCTTAGGTAATGTCAAGGAGGGAGAGCAAAATACAGGTTGGAGGGGAAAATAATTCCCAAAGCCCCTTTAGCAGCTGCTTTTCTTGGTTAAGAGAGAGTTGCAGAGTATGAAGAATGCTAAAGACATGAACACAAAGAGTGTTTCCAACCTATGAGGCTTTAGTGGAATCTCTAGAATTTAGAGGATTCTCAAGAATCTTCAACATCTTTTCCTGTAGCTTCACCTAATAATAGTTTTTAATAGGTAGTGAAGACTTAAACTTTTTTTTTTTTCTAATTTTTATGTTATTCTATAGTAAATCCACACGAAATTGAGGCATCAGCAGAGAGGGATTAACTTGGAGCTCTTTCAGCACAGGGTGCTTCAAATTAGCCCAGTGAAAGCAGTGTGTAGAGATAACAACACTTTGGGATATCTCCTAAAGATAATTCTTACTAGTTTACCTATTTCAAATTTGAATGAACTAATGGCAGCCTGAAGGAGGTTTTCTCAACATCATCTCTGGCTGCAGAGAAAGGTTGGTGAAGCCACCATGCTGGTTCAGGGCTGGTAGGAGAGACTTCTTCATGACTTAGGCCTTTATGATGGTGGGTGACAGCTCTGCTTCAGCTCTGATGTTGTGTAGGGGGGGCTGGTGTGCTCCAGATGCCCTTTCCCCTCTCATTGCTGTCCCTAAATTGAAATGCTTCCATTAACATAATTTCATCAAAGAATGAAACACAAAGAGCACTGCAGGAAACAAAAGAACCTGTGACAAATTACAAGAACATTTTTACAAATTCACCCACATCCACGCTGCTCCTCCGGTTCATATTGACAGTCCCTGGAACCAGTCAGTGAGAAGTACACTGCAAGGGATGGAACAGATGGAGAACATTAGATAGATCATCTGGCACAATTCCCAGTGTGGGATTGCTCCCTTAGGTTCATTTTCTAACATTTTGTCCAGTCTTGTATGACTCAATGAGAAAGCACGACAAAGCAAGCAAACAAAAGGAAAAGCAAAAACCTAAGAATGGTAGATTAGAAGCAAAAGCAAATCTTTTGGGAATTAATCAAAAACTAATAGCAAACAGGAAAGTTTCAACTTTTTATTCTGTCATTTTTGTCCAAACATATTTTTTGCTGAACATTGACTTCATTTTGAATGTATATCCAGTATGTGATGTTTGTTTAATGAAGATAGATCTAGCCAGAATGGAAAAAAATATACTTTCTACTATGTTTGATTTCTCAGTTTTCCCATCCACTCAAATACCTGGATAAAACTGAAAGTCAAAATTTTAAAAAGATTGGCATCCCAGCATGGAAAAAATCCTTGTGAAGCCAATGAACATGAGAATGCTATACATTTGAATATACGGGTCTTCTTTAGAAAGTGGTGAATGTACCTCAGTGTCTTTGTCAATGGTAATGGAAACCTTCCCTCTCAGAGAAGAATATTGAAGGTAGGGAAGGCAAAAGTTCCAGCCTTTATTCCAGCCGGGTTTAAGGTATGTCATGGACTGAACAAACCAGGAACAGCAGCAGAGTGAGATCTCCAGAATCTGAAATGTGAGAATGTACTTTCACTACCTTTAAGGATTTTAGGAAGGCAGAACAAAAAAGAAATAACTTTTTTCTAGACTCCTTCCATGTATATAAGACCTAAACTAACACATAAAGTTGGGCTAATTAGCTGCTGCCATAAGGTATGGAAAGTTATTCTGACCTTTGTATAGCATCAGTGCATCTAAAAGTCATTATTTTTTTTCTTTTCTTAAATTAGTCATTGTCATTTCTATGCTTTACTCATGACTTTATTAGTGTAAAACATGCTGAATGTCTCAGTAGGACATGGGAGTGGATAAACTTCTCAAGCATGTTCATGGACAAGAAAATCTATCATGTTTGTTTAAGCTCCATTCCACTAATCCACCTTTTTGGGAAAGATTGGGAACAGGTTTAGTTTTCAGAAGCAGATGTTATCTGCTAAATGCCAGACCAGCAGTTGGTGGGGGCTGCAGAGAACACAGGGTTCTGCTTCTACCCAGACACTAGCATATTCTTAAGCAACTCATTCACATAATTTTGCTGTTTTCAAAGCCCTCTGACCCATTTCTGGGTCTGAGTTGATGTTAGCATCCCCAAATCAGGACTTTCAGTAAACCCCAGGCTCAGTAGCAAGTCAGGGATGAGCAGAGCTGCTGCCTGCACACCCTGCTGTGTGGGGAGAGCATGGCAGAGATGCTCCACATGGTGTAATTTTAAAGCCTTTGATTGTACTCTTTACTTCTTTGAGGCAAGAATGTGTGCAATCATCATCACATGGCATGAATATTAAGGTCAGATGCAATCTCCTGCTGTTAGAGTAGGAGTTGGCTTACTCACAGATCACCTACTTTTCAGAGCTGATTACAGCAATTACTGGAAAAACCACAGCTCTCTTACAGCCAGGTCCCAAGCATTTTCCTTCTTAAGAAAGCAGGCTGCTAAGGTGCTCCACCTCATCAATTATAATTAGCCATCTCTTTTCTTCCAGTGGTTTGTATAAATGGAAATATATTAAAGTGCTGAATCATAAGGCTAATTGCAAAGTTAATTTTATCCAGGCAGACTATTAAGCCACTGGCATTAAAGGAGAATTATTATTATTTTTTCACCCCTGCAACTGGAATGTACCATGCATTATATTCTCTTGGCAACAATGAAATCTCTTTGGGAGCTTGAGCTGTGTAGTGTTGCTTTACTTTCCCACAGATCTGTATCTTTTTGTGTCAGACTGAAAGTTCTCAAAGGCAGGAAGATTGGCTGGGATTATCTAGCAAAAACTTCAATTTATATTGATTCATATCGGTTCACTGTAGACTCTCTAGGGTTTGGGGATTTACTTTCCCTAAGCTAAATTTGTATTTTCCACCATGGGATTTCTAGTCCTCAACAATGTACTGGCTGAATTATTCTTACTCAACAGACTCATGCTATGTGTCCCTCACAGAGGGTAGGTAATGCTGACTCGCTGTGATCGCTGTCATAACTGGATTTCAGAGTACTCTAGTAAATTAAAGGAAGTTAAAAGAATGTAATTCAAGGCAATGAAATTACTTCAGGCTTTCCTAAATGACTGGGTTTTGAGATACTTGAAGGGTGTAATGACATCACAGAAATGTAGGTCATGATTTTAATATGAAGCAGTCACTGGCTGGTCCAGAATCACTGCTGCTGGGATTCCCTTTTCCTAAACAAAACAAACCAACCAACCAAACAAACAAACAAACAAAAATCAACCAAACAAAAAACAAACAAGCAAACAAGCAAACAAAAATTAAAATTCAAGTGAAAAAAAAAAAGAAAACAAAAAAAAACACCCAAGAGGTCCTCAGGTTTATAATAATAGAGGAAGATTTTGTGTGATTTTTGTGAATGCTGTAGCTTGACTGCTGCACTGATTGCATTCTCTTGCAAACATATCCTGCCCCAACTACAGACATTTATTTTCCAATATGCTTCTTTCTTTTCCAAATACCCATTGATCTTCATGGAATCTTTCACCTGCCTCTCAGTCACAGAATCACAGAATCATTTAAGTCCAAAAGGACCTCCTAGATAATTGAGTCCAAGCTTCATCAATCTCCACCTTGTCAGCCAGAGCAGAGCACTGAGTGTCATGTTCAGTAGTTCCTTGGACACCTCTAGGAGAGATGATTTTGACATCTCCAGGACTGATGACTTCAACACTTCCCTGGGCAGTCTTTTCCAATGATTAGGCACCCTTTCCATGAAGAAACTCCTCATGATGTCTAGCCTGCACCTCCCCTGGCCCAGCCTGAGGCCGTTCCCTCTCCTCCTGTCCCTGTTCCCTGGCAGCAGAGTCTGAAGCCCCGGCTGTCCCCTCCTGGCAGGGAGTTGTGCAGAGCCACAAGGTCCCCCCTGAGCCTCCTTTTCTACGGCCTGAGCCCCTTTCCCAGCTCCCTCAGTTTATGCTCATAGAAGTTACTCTCCAGAGCCATCAGGTATCTTGTTGGATATTCAATTTTGTGTCAATGTTTCTATCAAATTACTTCTTTGAAGATGGCTTTTTACAAAACTAGGTCATTGATATCTGGGCTGTGATTAGACTTGCAGGGGTCTGAAATCTTAGTCCGGCTTCTGTCATTAGTTATCTCAACAGGAGCAAGGGATCTATCCAGCCAGCCCTCATTTTGATCAATTATTTTATTTACTCTCTGAACCATTCAGATACAAACAAGTTCCAGTCTAAAGCTGTGTATACAGCCATCTAAACGACAACATATTTTTGCCCAAGTTCATGACTGATTTTTGTCCACAAATGTCTCAGAGATGTTCTGCTTGGTGCCTCTACAGAGAAAACATTCCTCTGCATGCATTCAGTGGTAAAAGCGGGCACTGTGTCTAAGGCACCAGAACCAGCCTTCCTGGACAACTTCCTTCAAGGAGAGCTGCTTAAAGAACAGGCAGACACATTTTATGTCTAACTACTCTCACTAAAGAATTTTCAGCATGCAGAAAGTTACATCTCCTGCCTGAAACAAAGAGATTTTCATTTTTGCTTTCACCATCTCTAATTACTTTTACACATTCACATATTTATACATATATTTATTTATTTATTTGCATACTCAGTCTATTTAATTGAGTATCTAAGCTGTAGTTAATTTTTGGGCACTTTGTAAAATAGTCTGTAAATCAGTGTTGTGCTGTCCTGATGAGTGAAAGGGAAGTAGAAAATATCTTCTAGACCTGCACTTGGAGATCTCTCTACCAAAAGGCTGAGCATCTGAATCAGGAAAATAATTTGTTATTGGGGTGAGTGCCAAAAAGTACCCTGCTTCTTAGAGGTGCAGGCTCTACACCTGCAGAGATTCTTCCAGATTTGTTGATTGTTTCCACAGAGCTTTTAGTAAGTCCTTACCCACGTGTTTGGTTTGCACTCATGGTTCCCTTCTCCAGTCTTTGTTACATTTAAGACACGACAGCTGAGAATTTCTACTGCCTCATCCACAGCATACTGCTTAAACTGACTTTTCTTCCAGAAGCCAGACATTTTCCAGTTAAACAGAAGTCTTGAGCAGCTAATGGCTTCAACTGCCACCATTTTATAAAATGGAATACAATTTTTTTATTAAATGATTTGTGGTTATTCGGTGGTGAACAGTATTGATTTCTCTCTGTGTCCCTTGCTTGCTCGATTTCTTCCATAATACTAAATGCATATTGTTTGTTAAACAGGCTTGGCACAACTTGAATTTTTTTGTTTTTCCATACTTGCTAATATATTGCTTACAATTTGTCTCTGTAAACCAGATAAATCTTCATAAGTCCAACTTGTAAATTTTTTCTGTAGTGTCTTTGAAGCCATTTCATGTTTATTTACAGATGAGAAAGTAAGACAACAACAAAAAAAAAGCAAACAAAAAACCAAAAACAAAAAAAACCCAAACCAACAACAGAAGCAAACAACAAACAAACAAAAACCCAGCAAAAAAACCCCAAACAAACAAACAAACAAAAAACACTAAAAGAGGAAGAAAACAGAAACCTGAGAAACTTTTCCTGAGTAGCTGGAGAAGAGATTTGAGTTGCATCAATATTTTATTATATCTTGGTTCTCTCTCTTTTGGTTTTTTTTTCTTTCTTTTTTTTTTTAATTGCCTAGGTAAAAGGTTGCAAAATCAAACAAAATTCCAAACATATTTGTATAACCACTTTGAGTAAGGACACAAGAAATAAGGTTTCGTTTTTCTTGCTCTCTTTCTTTTCCTGTTTTATTTTTCTTTCTTTTTCTTGTTTTGTTTTTCCTTTTCTTCCTTTTTGTTTTTTGGGGTTTTTTTTCAGCCAACATAGATTCACCAAGGGAAAAATTACATTATCTTCCAGGTCCATTCCAGGGACCAACTCCCAGTTCCTGATCAGATACATCCTCAGGATGGCAGTGTCCTGGAGATGGATCAAGAAGAGTATGCTATCTACTTACCAGTGGATTGCCAAAGTGCTAAAGAGTTCTCATCAAAAGTGAATTGCAACTGGAATTAATGTTGGATGGAGGAAAAAAACAAACCTACTTGGTCTGCTTAACTCTGAAAATTTTACTTAGATATATTTGTTTGGAGGCTGGTCTCTATCACCTTTATATATATTCAGTAAAGAGAAAAAAAAAATCACAAATCAAAGACCTTAAATTAGAATTTTACTACCTCTCTTTTGTCTGTGGAGCCTGTGTCTACTAGACAACTAACACAAGCACGTAAAACAAGTGTCCAGAATTTTTTCCTGTAAATTTTCATTGTAGTTTCTTAGCTAAGATTATAATTTCCAATGTATCCATTGATTTTTATATGATTTTAAAGTGTGATGATGGCCAAAGATACACGAGGTATTTTACCAAGAAAATGACCCTCATGAGGATTTATAAGACCAAAACTAAGTGACTTCAGATACTGGTAAGTATGAGAATTGGTTTGATTTGCAGGCTTTGTAAATGGAGAAAGCCAGAGAGAATGTAATTTAGATTTTAGTGATAGATCAAAAGGGTGCTGTGAGCATGCCTCTAATAGTTAATGATGATAAAGAATTCAGGGAAATGTTCACATCATCCAAAGGATTTATTAGATTTCACCAGTCTACTTTTTCATCTTCTGTAAAACTCATTTACTAAAGGCTTTAAGTGTGAAATTGCTTGTTTTCTAAATAATGGGGATAAAAGATCGAACTATTCCGTATGATGTAGTATGGAAGCAAGAAATAATGCACCTAAAAGTAAAAAAAAAAAAAAAAAGGAAAAAATAAATAAGGTGAGGCTTCAGTGTTTTTCCAAATATAATGGGGAGCCCAATTGTCTCTCCTATTATGCAACCATAATAGGAGAGATGGAGAGGAAATTCCCTGGAGTGACAGGACAAGAGGGGATGTCTTCAAACAGAGAGTAGATGAGATACTAGGAAGAAATTCTGCCCTGTGAGGGTGGCTTCTCCATCCCTGGAAGTGTCCAAGACCAGGTTGGATGGGGCTTTGAGCAACCTTGGAAGGTGGAAGTATCCCTGCTCATGGCGGGGGGCTTGGAATGAGGTGATATTTAAGATCTCTCACTCCAAATATTTCAGCCCTCTGCATTGGATTAGTTCCACTGGTAGTTCCACCCCTGCAGTTCTTCATTCTGGGAGAGTGTGGGAACAGAAATTTAAAAAAAATATAAGGGAAGCAAAGTTGGAGGCTTTTGTTTGTGCATTTCAGAGTGACTTTCAGCTGCTATGTGACTTGAAATTTGAAGTGAGACTCTAATGATCAGTCTTGGGGATAGAGACCCTAGACATGAACACTTGCTTGCTGCACAACAAACCAGAGTCTTTTGTTAATAATTTCTAGTAAAAGGGTCCAACCCACATTATTTGCAACCACACACTCTTTGAACAGAAAAGTGTATCTTTTACCAGCAGCTCATTAGCCACTAAAAGACCATTTCCAACAGCAAAAGCAATTTGCAAGAAAGCTATTTAATTCTCCCTGCTGAATCTGATGTGGGTTTAGATTTAATAAATGTCTACTAAAAACAAAATACTGATCATTGAGTGTTTGAAGCTTAGATACCAGGGGGTCAGGTTATTTTCATGTCACTATAAACCAGCAGAGAAGTGAGACCTTCCTAGCAAAGCTGATAAGCAGTCTTGGGGCTGATAATGATGTTTCGTCCAATTTGACTTGGACTGAACAGGAACTACTCCTTTCAGAATAAACGATTCTCCATTTGGGATAGATAGAATTTTTAGCTTGGGTTTTCTTTTTGGGTTTTTTTCCCCCTTAAATTGCCATTTTAAAAGTAGGACTTTTAACTTGTAAATTGATTCTTTTCTTGCTTGTTTAAAACTATCTTCCTGTTCCTGACCTTTATAGTGCACAGCAGGATTTAGGACATGTTCTAAAATGAGTGAAATAAAAAAAGTAACAACAGCAGGCCTGCTTATGAACATGTACTAGGATTTAAAAAAATATCAGCTCCAAACTTTCCAACCACCATAAAACCAACCAACAGATACAATGAAAAAACAACAAAAATAACAGTATGCTGGAGAGCCTTTTACAATGGCAACATCTGTCTTAATTATGTAAATGGAAGGCTATCATCAAGCATCAAGTTCTCTTTAATAAAACCTCAGAGACAGCCAATTTGTATCACTTAGACAACTGCATTTCACATATACAAGCTGCATTTAAAAGTACACATCCTTTATGTGCCAGTTGTGAACGGAGAGTTACAAAGCTGGCATTCCCTGTTAGGAAACATGATGGGAAGCACGAGGATTCCCGGGGGAACTTTGACAAACTGCTTCATAATGGTGGGAGTTAGAGCTGCTTTCCCTGCCTGATGCTACTGCACATTACATTTCCAATGCAAGAAGTTATTTTGGCTGAGGTAACTGAGTACAGCTAAGCTATCACCACGGTGTGTTACCTGCAATTTTGAGTAAATTCAGATGGAGAAACTCTCATGATTCAATACATTCTTGTGCTGCCTTATGACTTTGAGGAAAATATTGTGCTCTTACACAGTTTCTGATCTCCTGCCCTCTAAACAGGTTCCTATGGAATCAGAAACCTGCCCAAAAATATGGGTGGCTGCACTCTGACAGGTGGGCTACTGGTGTACATGTAGTAAATTAAATGCAGCAGTATTTGCATATTGTGTTTGGGTACTCAGGCAGATTCTCATCTGCTAAAAATTAACTTCCCACCATAGAATTTGTGCTGTTCTCATAAGCTACAGCTCAACATTGTGGCTGAATGGGAAAGACAGCAGAGTTGTCCTGAGCTACTTCCAACTGCTGCTCCCTAGCTAGTCTGGGATTTTGTGACATGCGGGAGAACAATGTGTCACCCTGCCTGAACCAACTGCATCAGTTTACACCGAACAAATTGATTTATTTATGAAATCTGGAGGAACTCATAGTTTATGTCTCTGGTCCTGATATCTCAGGTTAAACCTGTAGTTGGACCGTCCTGCCCTTCTGACAGGGTTGACTCCTCTGAAGTACATTCCTGGTTCCCCTGGGCTGCTTTTGGAACTGCTACAAGCACCTATCCCATCACCTGCTGAGCAGTGTGACACAAACTGATGATCTGAGGCCAGGGATAACTCCCAGCCTAAACCCCCAAGTTGTGTTTTCCTCCTCTTTCCTTTAGACATGAATATTTTCCCAAATTAAGGGGGTTTACAACCAAGGGATCAATTAATTCCCCCAATGGATTGTTGTGTCATATTTGTGTTTCTTTAAACATCAGTGGGACTGCAACCTGAAGTCCACAGTTTTGTTTTAGGTCATGACTACTACTACACAGTCTCTTTGAATCATGTTTTTCTGGTTGTTAGACCACTGGTTGCCACACTTCCTCATTTTATCTTGTTCTTATAGGTATTTTCTGCAAAATTTGGTCTCTGGTCACAGATATTCTCTCCTGCGTTTCACAACCTCTGTGAAAACCTGGACAATTTCTTACCTTGGTGTTAACTTTGTACCTTCTCTCTTGTTTCATATATCATTGATTTAGGAAAATGTACCAGCTATGCTGGGTTGTATTATTCATCCCTCACGTAATAAGGATTAAATGTGAGAATTCCAGCAGCTTCTTTTATATCAGAGGAACCCACTTATCTGTAGGTCTCTTATGAATCATTTTTGATACCTCCTTCAGGACTGATTCCTGTAGAGATAACCATTCAGTTCTCTCAAAATTCAGAGTATATTGGTAGTGTGAGCTCCTAGAGTACATCCTTAAAATTATTCTGGTCACCCATATTAGGATCCTCCCTTGAATTATACTCACATCCCTGTTTCTGGTCCCTCTCTACCCCACTCACAACAAAAACTCTGCATCAGTCCCTACTCTGATTTTTAGCCTCTCCCCCTTAAAGGTATTTAATAATCTAAATTACCTAATAAACAAAGCAAAATTATTATAATGAAACAAAAACAATAGACAGTCCCCAGTCTGCTCTACATTCTCTCTTTCTGTTCAGGATTCCTGCTAATAAGCAAAACTGGTGGTTTTATATTTCTGTGACAAGACAATTTGTGGCTCAGTGTTTCCTGCACTGCCTGAGCACATTTGTCATAGTCCAGAGTCCACTGCACTTAGACAGGAATGTCAGGGGAAAAGCAAGTGAATTATAGTTTGACTTAGGTTAAGGTTAGACCTCTAAGTTGGCAGAGAGATAAGTCCTGGGTAAACTAGACAGCTGTGGTCAAAATGGACAACTGAAGTGCCGAGGGACCTTCAAAAAAACCTGTACAGCTCCTAGAGTTAACCTTTACAAGGCAGCAGAAGCACTCAGGAAAATACGAGGGGTGGATGAGGAATAGGAAAGGTGAATCACAGAGCAGGACTAGACTGCTTAATCCACAAGCTCAGATAACACAGAGGAATTAAAGTCTGTGCTGACTAAAGCGGGTTGCATCTCAGAACTGAAAAGCAGATGCAATTCCTCTTGAATGAAACAATAAAGTCAGGAACTAAATGAAGGGAAAAAGAAAATCAGATTTTGCTTTCAGGCCCAGTTTCCATTACAAAGCCTAGGAAGGGTTCCTACGACATGAATTGAGGAGAGAGGCACAAAAAGTCTGGCATTCTGTCAGCAACTGGTTTTTTGCTGGAGAAAAATCTGGAAACAAATATGTTAAGGAGCTGAAAGACCTAGACTTAGAGCCCAGATGCTTAGAGTCCAGATGCTCGGGTCAAAGCATTTTGGATGAATTTAAGGAATTGTAATTACAACAACATGAGGTATTTACATATGAATGTGCTGATTCAAGCAACAAAGGGAGATAGACTAACAAATAGTACCCGTGCTACAGAGCTGTGAATATGATTAAGTGAGTGAATAAGAAATGGTGAGCTGTTATTGATAATCAAGTCCTTCCTGGAGGTCTGCAGATCACTCACCTGTAAAGAGATTTATTCCTCAAATATATTCATCTTTAAGAAGCAGATATTTACCTACAAAGAGCAGTCTGTAAATGAGTTAGGTATCCAAGCTATTATTATCATCAGTGGAGATCAAGTCAATGTATAAAATGAAATATAGACACACAGCTGGTCAAATTTAGGTTCGGCCTACTTTGATTGTCTGCCCATAATGCAATGTTTAGCTATATGCTTCTGATAATGAACACACTTAGGAGAAATTTGTAGCAGATTTCTTAAGAGGAAGGCTACCCATCTTGGTTCAAACCTAAAATTGAGTTAGCTAGCTGGTAATTGAGCTAATTATCCGTGCTGTTATCCTATTCCTACTAAAAAAACTGCAAGTTTACTGCAAATACTGATAAAAGAGTCAAGCCAGCTCCATTTCCAAGGTCTGATGGTGTAGCAATGAACAAGTTTAATTCTCCCTGGCAAACTGCAAGAGAAACTCTGTGTGGTGGGAAATGGAACAAAAACAAACAGAATTTGGGACTTGACCCATTAGAAAGGTTAACTGCAAATTTACAGAGTCTGAGGTAGGCTTCCTTTCACTCCACATCTTATGAGTTCTTTTCTTTTCTTTGTTGTTTCTTTTTTCCTTCCCCCAGCTACTAGAATGCATCACTGGGGTATTCTTCAGCCTATATCTGACAGCAAACCACACACTATAGCAGCTATTTTAGGAAAACATTAAAATATTTCCCTCTGTAACTGGAGGAAACGGGTGCTTTCACTACATTCCTAACAGTGAGAGTTTTAGCACAGCCTCACAGCAGCACTCCAGGATGTTTTCTTTAGAGAAAACAAAATACAAAATAAAATATAGCTGTTATAAACTGTTAATTATAGTTTATAATAGTAATAATCCCAAAGAACTTGATCATTACGGTAGTTAATGATCAGTTTGTTAGGGTTTAACTGCCATTACTTCCATCTAGGGATACCTAATTAGCAAACCAGTCATTAAATACTAGTAATGACTAATTATTTGGGGATTAAAAGCTTAAATATAAATAAAAGTGAGATTGAGACTCTTAAAATTAATTCGTTAATGTACCCCTTCCTCAGCATGAGTTACAGGCTACATCCTTTCCTTATGACTAGCCCACTTTCTATAGGGTTTTAATTCCTTCTAAATGAGTTTCTTTTTTGATAATCTCTCCAGATGCCTAATTCACATACATATTAGCCATGGATTCAGGAGCCCAAATCTTTCCATTTAATAGCATGCCTTCAATATTGCTAAAATTGTTGACTTTAGTGTTAGGCATGTTTTTTGGGGGGGCTTTTGATCTCCCTGTGTTTCATATTCCTAGCTATATCAAGTCAAGCTCCTTTCAATTAGCATGAATAATAATATTTCCCATGTAAGATACCAAGTGTACTTACACAACTCTGTCAGGATGACCAGGGAAAGCCAACACAAGACAAATATAGCATGGACGAGCTTGAGCCTTTTAGTTAGTGCAGAACCAGGTGCTGTGTGTGTGGTGGCAGAATGAAGAAAAGGCAAAGGCAGGATATGTACGGTTTGTCATAATAGAGAAAAACCTGGATGCATGGATGTAGTCCAGCTAGGATAAATGTCCACAAATATATGGGTTTATCCAGAGCACAACATGTAGAGTGTCTGCAGGCCACTGAAGTCTTAGAAGTAAATGTAATTTATGTAGGGCAAAATATGTTCTCCAGCTTGCACATCAGTTTACTTTTAACTCATGTCTATTTAACAGAACCTATCTGCCTTACAAATGAACCATAAACAAACTACACAGTGTTTCCACAAGGGACCTCTCAGCCAAAGCAAAAACAAAGTTAAATTTGACAAACCAGGAAATTGCATCATTTGTCCTGAATCTAACTACAAAGATAATGGTAAACTACGTAACTCCACTATTTAAACATGATGGCTGAATAATCCCAAGATTAATTCATACTTCAGGAATGGTTACAAGTGCCAAGGCACTGCAGGGAGACAGCTGATATATCAAGAGAAAACTGTTGTGCAGGATTTGTGCAATCCTCCCTTCTTTCCCTGAATTATTCTAAAGTATTTCAGCGGGAGTCTTTTGGGAATATTTTGTGTCAAACAATATAGTTTCCCTCACTCTTTTTTCAATATGGTATTTGTTCAATAAACCCCAGGACATACTCTGTTTATAGAAATTATAATTGCTCTATTGAAGTCAGTGAATCCATAACTTCTTCATCTAGTTTTTAACCCAAACCCTGGGAGAAATCCTCTTGAATAGACACATATTTTTTTTCCATGCTTCTGTTGTTGGGACTTTTCCTAACAGAAGCATAATTCACCATGTTTAATGATACAGATGAATTAAACCCAAGATCTATTTTTTTTTATGAATCTTGAGTTAATGTTTCCAGCAGCAGAAGGCCATTTTTCAGCTGGTCAGTAAGAACATACACACACACAAATTTGTGCTCTTTCAGAGAGATTCTGGTTATTAAGCCTCCCTTGGCTGGGTTTCGTGTGAACAAATGTAGACACAAAACTCATATGAACTATATTGCCAAAATACCCATTTTTTCCTATATTGACTAGAGTAAATAATGCAAATGCATCCATATCCATAGTACAGTCTGTGTTTCCAAAAGAAATTCTATTGATCAGACATGATTAAGTAAATTTTATCTATTTTCTTTCTGTTTAAGTTTTACTTGCTCAAAGTTAATTCTGAGATATTATTGGGGAAATGGGAAAGAAGGCATAAATACCAAATAAAAGCTATCTTTTATTCTTTTGGCCCTGAACTGTGGCTTTTTATTCCATGCTGGCTTATGGAAGCTCCAGGCTGCTCCAGGCAATGAAAAAGTGTTAGGAAGAGGCTTTAGTGGAATGACTCCATGTTTACATTCACAATCAACTGGCAGGTAAAACCAGCATGTGTGGTGCTGACACCCAGTGAAAAACAGTCAGTCACAAAATCCTGCTTGCCTCTGAGTTTGCTGACTCCAATGTATGAAAATAACTCAAAACCCCCTAATTTTTCAGCATTTGCAGTCATAATTGTAGGGAGGCTGTGTGCCTGTGAACATTTCTGTTTTAAACAACTTCCATGAGAAGAGACTGACGTTGTGCTATCCTCCCATCTTCTGCCTGTACAGCATTAGCTGGGGGCTCAGAGAAGGAAAAAAAGATCCTTTCTTACTCTTAACGGTGGATTTGTAGCTTTCCATTCATCAGTGCTCAAAATGGAGCTTTCTTCTGGTGGTAGCAAAGAGTCAGGTTTCTAATGGAGTGCACAGCATTTGTTTCTTTCTGAGAAGTGTGTGGTATCACAGCAGTTCAGCACCATTAGCATTCACTGCTACAGGGGAGAGAGAACTCTTCTACATTCATTGATCTCTGTCTGATATGCTTAATGAAAAAATACATCGAATATGATAACACTGCCTTAAGGAGCAGAGGTAATTATTCAATTTCTGTGTGTTGAGAATAACTTGCTTCCTTCTTTGGTATCCATCAGAAAAGGAGAATGCTATAAGCACATTTTCTTTTCTCCTTTTTTTTTTTTCCCTCCCAAGCTCCCCCCTTCAAATAAAATATCTTAACCACCCTCTGCTCTTCTGTGGCCAGGTGTTATTGAACTGTGATATATGAAACAAGGGAAATGTGAGTAGTAACTGATTTGTGAAGGACTCTGGATTGCTATGGCTGTTCTGCACAATGTGGTTGGGGTGTTGTCCATCATGCTGTAAGGAAGCAGAGGGCTTTAACCTCTTCCTCCCTGTGCACACAGATTCCACCATGCTTCTTTAAGTCATTAATAGTTCTCTCCTGGGGTTTTGTGCACTCCACAGGTGTTCAAAGCCCTGTTAACACACCTGCTTTTGAGCCTCAAAATACTGTCTATGGCATGGAAATCTCTTTGCCAGCATGACCAGCACATCAAGGGGCATGATTCTCCCTCTCTGCTCTTTTTGAGACTCCTCTCAGCAGTTCTAGAAAGGATGTGGAGCTGCTGAAGTGGTCAGGAGGAGGGCACAAAGTTGTTCAGAGGACTGGAGTCCTTCTGCTCTGGAGCCAGCCTGGGAGAACACCTGTAGGTGTTCACCTGGAGAACGCTCCAGAGAGATCTCAGAGCCCCTGCCAGTGCCTAAAGGGGCTCTAGGAGGGCTGGAGAGGGACTTGGGACCAGGACATGGTGGGACAGCACAAGGGGGGAGAGCTGTAAATCAACAGAGGGCAGCATTTCATTAGATACTGGGAAGGAATTATTTTCTTTGAGGGTGGTGATGCTGTGGTATGAGTTGCCCTGGGAAGTTGCTGATGCCCCATCCAGAATGATGGGGTTGAATCTGATGAAGTTTGAGAAACATTTCACCTAGGGGAAGGTGATCCTACCCATGGAACTCGATTGTCTCTAAATACCCTTCCAACACAAATTATTGTATGACTTTATGATTCTGTGGTTGGTAATGCTGCTGTGGATGGAAGAAGCACAAAACACAAAAACACAGCACAAAGGGTAAATGGCTGGAACCATGGTAAAAACTGAGTTTCTCTTGTCCTCCCAGAGATGTTTTTGTCTTGATTCTCTATTTATATGATAAACCTTGGATTTTGATATATATCATAGCCACACAGGACAGAGAAGCAGCTCAGCTGAAAGGAAAAGCAGGGAAGTGATTTGCCAGATCTTGTCATAAAAGACATTCTGGTTTCATGTAATGCTGAGCTGAGATTTGCCTTACAAGACTGAAACACTTTAAGGGAGATCATCTTTAGCTACAACTTCAGAGCAGGTTCCTTTCCCTGCAAATATGCTTGGGAACTTGGTTTCATTATCAGAACATGAGACTGATGTGGGCTGAGAGGTAAGAAAGTCATGGGTGGGTGTTACCTTCAGAATGGGCAGCTAAGGACATGGCCTGAATGAGTCTTACTTATTTTTTCTCAAGTGTCCTTTACTACCCAGAACACAAATAGCAGAGATTAAAGGATATGTTATGAATATCCCTATTTGTCAACCCTGAGAAACACTGTTTTATTCAGTACTTGTGTTCAGTCACAAATAGGCAGATTCAGCTTCAGACTAACTTCACTTAGTGCAAAGGCCTAGTGTACCAACTTGCCTAGTGTAAAATAGGAACCTACAATCATTACCTCAGCTTTAAGGACCCATAATCTTCCCAGGCTGAGGATGAAACCATCAGGCTTCATCTCTGAAAGAACAGGGAGCAGTGGAAGGCATGAACCCTGGGTATCTGGTAAAGAGAAATTTCAGCACTAAAATGACCCTAGTCACCAGTTAGAAGTCCATAAGCCCTGCTGATAACCCATAAGAGGATGATAAAGTGAACAAGAAAGTCAGGTTGGTCATGAGATCAAGAAGAAAGGGGAAATAGTGAGACAGACAGAAGGTAAGGCTGAAAAACTGACCTAAATAATGGAAGAAGAGATAATGCAGAGGGGCAAAATAGGAAACAGATAAGTCATCATCATTGAAGACTAAAACCAAAATATAAGAAAGAAGTCTTGAAGTTTCAAACTCATTCTAATAAACAGCTTCTTTATGTGGGTGCAATTGGACCTCAATTCTCTTCTTGGGTTTGAAGTATAAGTCAAACCTCTCCTGTACAGATGTATCTCTGATTTCAGAGAGGTGCAGACACAGAGGGAAATGTTGCCAGATCTGAGAAAGACAGTTTTACATATCTGGAAACTCCTCCTCCAGGAGACCCTTTTGGAAAATTTGACCAAGCAAGACAAAATCAAAAAGGATGCTCAAAGAGTTTTAGGGACATTATTCAGCAATTCATCCACCAAGCAGAGACAAAATTCCATGTCCTGTTCACCACTCATGCTATTCTTAATCCAGAGCAGTATGAGTTATGTGAACCTGAGTATTTGTACCAGGACCGGATCATTTTCACTCAAAACCCTAAGTGATTTTCACAACCAGGCTGAGTGGGGCTCTGAGCAATCTGGTCTAGTGGGAGGTGTCCTTGCCTATGGCAGGAGGTTGGAACTGTAAATGATCTGTAAGGTCCCTGCCAACCCAAGCCATTCTATGGTTCTGAGCTTCATGACTCCAATTACACATGAGAGGCTGGCCTGTTCAGAATGGAGAAGAGATGACAGAGAGGGGACCTCATCAGTGTTTACAATTCTCTGAAGGTAGGGCTCAGAGCAGGGCCCAGGCTCAGCTTGGCGGGCCCAGCAATGGCACCAGAGGAACAGGCAGGGACTGAGCCCAGAAAGTTCCACCTGAACATGAGAAAGAACTTCTGTCCTGGGCAGTGACTGAACCCTGAACAGATTGTCCAGAGAGGTGTAGCATCTCTCTCAAATGGGTGATAAGTTCTTTCACGAGGCCAGACTGGACTGAGCCACGTGTAGGTGTATCAATTCTCTCTGAGGGTGCCTGCACCTCACAGAATGGCTTAAAAATAATTTGTGAGACAGCTCCTTGGGTATGTTTTATAAAGCAAAAGTTTAATAAACTTATAAAATAATAAACAATAAAAGAACCCAAGCACAGGTACTTACAAGCGCTGTACCTTGCTGTGACATCCCAAGAAGCTCTGGGAAGTTCTGTGTTCTGCCTTAAATACACAATTACTTAGGTGGGGCTTTTGGCAAACTGCCCAATAGACAATGGCTACATTTCTGAAAGACAGGTAAACAGACTGTCTGTGTTTCTGTCTTGGCATTAAGCCAGTGGCTGCCAGGAGAGCAAAGAAACTTCTAGGTCTTTTCCTTTTAAGTCTTATGGCAAAACTGAAATCCTTTTTCCTTATGTGGAAAATACCTGTTTGGTTTAAAGTTGCACTACTACACCGGGGATATTCCAGACCCCTCTGGACACAATCCTGTGCCCTGTGCTCTGGGATGGCCCTGCTGGAGAAGGGAGGTTGGACCAGATAACCCCACTGTGGTGCCTCACAATCTCAAACACCCTGGGTGGCTCTGTGTGTGACTTGCCACAGCACTATCTCAAACAACACACATTAAGCTTGGCCATTCGTCCTGACAACAAACAGGAGCAGTAACACACTCCGAAGATGTGATAAATATTTTTTAGTGTCCCATTACTGCGTAGCCATCTGCTATTTATTGCAATTTTTCAGAGCATAATGCATCTATCTGATATTTATATAGATGCTGCTTTTGTTACCATAAGAAGTGTATTGTAACTTAATGTGGCATTAGCTTAATGTTCCATTAAAACAGAGTGCTGGCAAGTGTATGCATGTGCATATGTATATCTAAATTACTATTTTCCTATTCACGTTGAGGCAGTGCTGAGAAGTCATACAGATACTGAACTTCTGCTAGGCAATATTTTCAATACTGAAAGTAAATAATTTGTTTGTGCAAAGCCACCCGTTTCCATAATTACAGCCACTCCTACTGTAAGAGAAAATTGTTAATTGAGTACAACAGGAAATAAAGAGACAAGAGTTCTATTGTCTGTTCCATTTTTACTAGTATTATTAACTCGTTCTTATCCTTGGACAGAAAAAAAAAAAAAAGGAAAAGACGTCTCTGATCTGATTATGGCTTGGTTTCCTCCAGTGTGAAACTATACCAGATAGAAACTGCCAGGCTGTATATAGTAAAGACCAATAAAAAGAATTCTTATAAGATCCCAAGTCCTCAACAGAGACAAAAGACAGAATTCCCACAAAAATGCCTTCACTCTCTGTAAGGGATTTAAACCAGCCAGGACTGTAAAGGATTGCTTGCCTGTTTTAACCACTTCTGAATTTCATAACAATACAGAAAACCTTGGATGAAGTGAACTAAACTGGTTAAGGCATGTCAGGTGTCCAGGAGATGAGAACCTCTCCATAACTCTGCCAAAGCTGTTGGAAGCACCTCGACTGATGTGTTTTCAGACCACATATGTTAGCACTCAGCAGTATGAGGGTTTCTGGGTCCCCAGGGCAGGTGCAAATGCTGCTCCATTATCAATAACACCCTGTGTGCAGCTCAGAGTGCCAGCAGATTTCACAAGTGAGCTGTGGAACACGTCATGGCACTGGGCATACTGAGCTGAGTGAGTGTTTCAGACTATGGGAGCCCTGAGCAGTGAATGCGCTAATGTCAAACCAACCTTGAGAAGGTGTGTGTTTAAACGTGTTAACCAGAGCAAGGCCTGCTGAAATGCCACAGAATATCAAAGGAGAATGAAACTATGTAAATGCAGTCTGAGAGTTTCTTCCCTTATGGAAACAGGGTTGTTTTGTTTTGTTTTCACAGCCCTCAAGGTTTTCTACCAAGCCAGAGAGATGGTGGCTCATTGCATTGATTTACCACTCGCTGACAGATGCTGCCAGTTTGACTTTTCCCATTCACTCCTGGGTTGACTTCTTTATTGAGTTAACAAATGCATAAAACTAGGATAATACATCCATGAATCATTCCCATAAATGTAGCTCAGTACAGGGCAAGGCTGTGCTGGTAGTACTGATCCCCTCCAGCACTACAGATATCTGCTTTTCTTTCTCCAGTCAGTCCCCTTTCTATTTTTATTTCATGGGTTGCCTGTAGACATTGGATCTTGGCAATCTGAGGCACATCCCTCCCTTTCTCCAGGTCCAGTGTATAATAGGATGGAGTCATATCTGTGTATCAGGGCTCTGGGACACTAAAGTTGTGGTGGTGTATCAAACAGCATTTATGGGACCAAAATAGTCTTGGTGACTTTAAAGCCCATCAAAACCTTACAACACAACAGTGTCAGGTCAATGTGGGGATCCCATATGGAAGTCAGGGAGACTTGTACATGGGAGACATAGGACAGTTTGGGTTGGGAAGGACCTTAAAAACCATATAATTTCAGATTCTTTGCCATGGACATCAGCACTTTCCACTAGATGAGGTTACTCAGCTCCCCCATCCATCCTGGCCTTGAACACTTCCAGAATGGAGATGAAACCTCATCTCTATGCACAAAGCACCTCTCCAGACCAGGGCTGATGGTGTGTTGTACTGGTGAGCTGCAGCTCTGAACAACTCTGCAAATAAAAATCTCATTACAGAATAGCAGGGCTTTTGTTTTGCTTAGAGATCCACTGCAAGGACACTGTTTTTAAGGA
>VWYE01011247.1:461535-495874 GCA_013398995.1 Alaudala cheleensis
AGGAGAATGTAGCTTTCTCAGGATTAACCACATTTTTTTGTATTCTTGCTTTTCCTTTCCACTCATGCTGATTACTGCACTTTCCATCCTGGGGGGAGGTAGGGCTGGGTGGAGCGGGGGAGAGAGAGGGGTGTGTAGGGAATGACAATAATAAAAAGTCTGTGGTCTCTCAGCAGGCTCAGCCCGGGGAGCGCCGGCAACTGATGCAGCCGGGATGCTGGGAAGAAGCCGGGATGCTGGGATGCAGTCGGGATGCTGGCATGCTCCTCTTGGGCTACTTCGCAGTGCCACCTGCTGGCCCTGCTCCGTCCCGCGCGGAAATTTCCAGACCGGTGCTTGCTGCAGGGCAGGTGGGAGCTACTCTGGTAGCTCTGATTCCCGGACTGCGTTCTAGCAGCCCGCTGCACTGCAGGGAGGGCTCGGCAGTGCCCGGGGGCCACCCTGCCACAGGCAGCCCATCCTCACTCCCACTCTTATTGACGGGATCTCTCTATTTCGCTTGCCAAATGACATAGTTTATTAATATTTTCTGCCGCTTCCCTTAGACATGAAGCTCCCACTTTTTTTCCCGTTTGCAGAAGAGCCTTTCCAGCAGATGAGAAGCCTTTGATTTTGTGCATGTGCAGCAGGGAGCCACTTTAAATAGGACTTTTATCGTGAACTTATAGAAAGGTTTGTATTGGAAGGGAACTTAAATATCATCTAGTTCTGACCCCCTGCCATGGACAGGGATGTCACCCACTAGATCATGTTGCTCAGGCCCCACTTTTCTTCTATTATCCCCTTCCCAGGAGCTCTGTTAGCCTTAGGATTCAGCAAGGATGCTTGGATAAGAATAAATGGACTGGAAAGACAGCTTTAAAGATGTATTTTCTTCAAAATTTTTTGAAGATTTGACCCGTGTATTAAGCTTGTTTCCAAAGTTAAAACCAAATAAAAAAACCTCTTTCCCCACTCACCATACCCAGGATGCAGCAGACAGGTTCTTAAGCTACCCCAAACGGGTAACACCACACACTGTGAGTGCTGTGGAGCTGTGGCTGCCCCACCCCTGGAAGTGTTCCAGGCCAGGCTGCATGGGCTTGGAACAACCTAGTCTGGTGGGATGTCCTGGTCCCAGCCTGTATCAGGGGGTTGGAACTGAGAGATGAGAGGAGATGTTTAAAGCCCCTCCCAACCCAACTTAGTCTGTTAACTTGTTATTCCATAATTCTATTATTATAGCTGCATTAGCAGCTCAGAACTGCACTGTTTTTGTGAGGAAGGACCATGCCAGCTCAGACTCACTGCTCCAGGTGGGAATAGCTATCTGCCAAAATTTGTGATGAGGACTCTACACAACACTCCATTATTCAGTGAAAGCAGAGATTATTAGTCACAAACATGTGGTTTATTCACATTAACAGCAGCAGCTCTTGAAATAAAATCCACTCCTCTTACAGGCATCTTTTCTCTGATTATTTCCTGATGATGGATTCATGGATCTGGCCAGGAAGACCTTCTTAGAACAAGGATGACTGGAGAGGAGGTCAGGAAGGATGTGCACCAATAGAGAAGGTGTTTAGGTTATGGTCTTGTGTAAACCATGAAGTATATTCTCAGAGAGGAGAATAAAATTAATAAAAAAAACCTGGAAATGGTAAAGCCCTTCACTGCCATGGGAGATGCAAATCTGGCTGAAGCACTGCCATTATCCAAAGTGCTCCCATACCCCTTGTACATCAAGTCTGAGATTTCAGCCCCTACAGGAAAACCATAGGAAGGCATAAGAAATATGCAGGGAACTTAGCAGGTTTTCTCCCCTCCTCACTTTCTGCTGTAATATCAGCATTTTCTCTATACTTTTCAGGAATAAATTATGGGTAATTCTAGGCAGCAAAATAAATTTAGTTTTCCTAGCTGCCTTCTTATCACGAAGTCTTTATCTCTGAAAAGGGTGAGAAAGTAGGAGTTATTTCAGCAGGGCTTATCACACTGATCACAATTATTTTGCTGTTACCTAAGTGTTCACTGCTCAATGGTTGTATTGTTTCATCTTCAGCTGCAATAACTTTACAGCAAGGGGCTGGGTGGTAATAAGGACTGATCTCTGTATTAAGTGTATTATTTCTCAAAGTTTAAAAGGTATATGCAACCATCCAAGTTTTCCAGGGCTGCAGTCATGATTCAGGCCTGAGCACCTGAGTCATTTAGCTGAATCCCTCGTGGCTCCCATTCCCATGGCTCTGTGAAGAGCTGACACACAGATATGCACCTTTTTTCCCAGCTGTAGCCTGCATCAAGAAGCTCTGCAGCCTGGTCTGGAAACATCTCTCCCACACAGACTAAACCTGCTGTTGTATTGGCATTGTGCACTGGGATGCTCTGGAAGATAAGAAATCTGACCACAGGCAGCATAAAAGCTCCCCATTTAGAGGAGCATCCCATGCAGGACACTCCTTGTTTCAATTAATTTTGCAGCAGAGACATAACCTCACAGAACTGCAGGTGGAGAAGGAGCAGACTGGTCCTGTTGTTGAAAGGCTGAGAGAACCACACCCCAGCTCAGGTTGGGTGCAGGTGGGCGAGGCTCCCATCATACACAGCCCCACTGAGCTTTCAAGAGCTGCCTGCTCTTAAGTAAATCCCTGCTGAGTCAAGGAAACTTCATACCAGGCTGACTGAGGTAATGGGCATATCAGGATCTCTCCCTCCCTTCCCCTCACACCTCTCCTTCACCTGAGAGCACCCTGCTCTTTCTGTCTCCAAAACCCTGCCCACAAGGCACCAACACTAATTAATTTGGGATGTCCACTAGGGCAGCTCAGCTGCTTTCTTTCTCATCACAGAGGTTTCTGATCAGGATCTTGTTGCATTGTAGTCACCACAACATCTACAGAAAGGCTTCAAACACCCAGAACAATGTACTAAAAAATACAGGGGATTTTTTGGTGCTGGAGAATATTGAAGATCTTGATGAGCTCCCGCATAAAGCCAGAGGATGCTTTGCTTGAGAGAAGCAGAAGTTACCTCAAAGTTCCCCATATTCCTTGGGGTACCCTGTTAATCCTTTGGATGTGAGTAACTATTCTTCATTCTCTCACTGCAGGAACCCCTTGCATCTTTCTTTTCATGGAAAATGAGGTCACCCTGAATCATGCTGGATCTTTCCAGAAGACAGTGAGATCCACTCACAGCACGGCAGGGGAACTGGCTTATCTCCCCCTGTTCAGTGATTCCTGTGGGGTCTGCTGTAGAGCAGCCTCTGCTGTAAAAGAGCACAAATATCATGTTTGGGGGTTAAAGAATGAATTTCTCTAGCAGAGCAGGAACAGATACTTTGTGAAGAATAATATAACAATAGAATATTTTCAGATAATAATGCAAAGAGCCAGGGATGAATTCTTTTCAAAAGGTCCAATTCCTATTTCAGCTACTGAGGAGCTTTAGTCATCACTGTAACATGAATGTTTCATCAGCATTTATTTTAAAAGCAATCTCTATCATCGTTCAGGATTTCAAGTTTCTTTTAACTCTTTGCATTTCCTGTAAAATACATAAAAATGCATATGAACAGACACAATTATGCTATTTAAAGCCATCACTATAGACTGAGAACAGAGAAAGCTGTTTTTAGCTGTTCAACTAGCCAAAATTTACCTTATGATTTATAAGAAGAACAGATTTATGTTTCTGTGTCCAAAATCCTAACGGTGGCAAATTAAGAATCTCTCCCTGCCTAGTTAGTTACCAAGGCATGGGTTTTTAAAAGCCCCTGGTATTCCAAGCCAAAATTGTGAGTTTTAGCTCAGAGGACTGGCAATTATCCAGGAAGTTGTATAAATAGTATTTCTTACCCTTCTGCCACAGACACAGACTGTATTTCTGACTCCAAGAACTTGAAAATGTGTGCTGGCCAGTGATTCCTGACCAGCAAATGGCTCCCATGTGGCAGAGGAGATGGCTTTTATTCTGCTTCATCTCTTTAGCTTCTTCTTCGCTCCACACCAGTTTTTGTAAATCTTTGTGGGGAATTCTTTGGTGTGCACAGGGGTTTTTATCACCATAATTACTCACAGCACAGTAGGTTACTTGGTCCAAAATGCAAAGTGCAAGTCCAGGAATGACCACCTTATTAACATTAATATTAAACTGCTTCATATATAAAGGCATGAAAAAAAAAGATGATCCCAATCTTTGGACAGAGTCAGCCTCAGTTTTGTCTAGTGGATAAAAGTCTGACCTGAGTGTTTGTTTAACATGGAGAACAAGCTCTTTATGGTTTTCCATACATTTGAACCTGTAAAAATAAAAAAAAAAAAAAAAAAAACCCAACAATGAATTATTTGTTAAAACGCTGCCAGGGGGACCTCCAGCAGACACTTATCATGTGAATGTGTGATTCCTGCAGATCAGCATTGCTTCTCCCTTTGTTCTTGTTCAGCTCATCTGAAAAAAATACGTATGAATTTGCTGCATTAGTATTTTGTTGGGTTTGGTTTTATTTTTCTTGAGAAACAAACAAGTATAGAGTGGTTCAACACACCAGAAGCTCATGAATCTTATAAAAGCATCACAGGACCTTGAACATCCATCCATAAACCAGAAACTACTGGCTTGTAATTTGTAAAAAACAAGTGAAAGACCCCCACTATTCCAACTATAATTGCATGAAATTCAATTATCTCCTTCAGGCATCAGATCATTGGAACTCTAACTGTAAACTCTGCTTTGAAGGGCTGTAAGCTTCAACCCAGTATCAAGAACAAAAAAGATGAAAAAGAAGGATTGCACTTGGAGGACTTTGTGACATTGTGAATACCAGGTGATATTCCTGGTACACCTACATTCCCCCTGACTCTACAGCCCTACAAGGACACCCCCAAAGCCCCTCTGAGGCTGTGCTGGATATTTATCCTTGCCCTTACATGTGCTCAGCTCTTGCATAATTGCTGCCCAATGCCTCTGAGCTGGGCAAGCTGTAAAATCCACCAGCAGATAGCTCAGCAGATATATGGCTGATTGTTTTGGATGGAATAATTTGCTCAGTGCCTGTCAGTGGGGTTTATGGCCAGAGTATTCCTTTGTCACAGTTTATCAGTAGCATTCAGCAATCTTCTTGTGCCCTTGCTAATAGTGGACAGGTGGATGCTATCATTTCTTATTTATTTATGTGTTTATTTATTATTTTACTTTTTTTATTTCTATTGGGGTAAAATGCTCTGCATAACCAGCTGACATAAAATTTAAAATGCACAGGGGCAGAACTGTAAGTTAACTTTATCTCCCGGATTTAGTTTTGCACTGAGTGCCATTTGCATGCATCAGAGATTCCTGGACTCTGTGTGTGTGTCCAGGTCACTTATTCATTATAATAATTTATTTCTAGCACAGCAATACCTCAAGACCCCAGGGAGAGGCAGTTACACATACATGCATATAATGAAAAGAGAGTTCTTGCCCTGAATTGCTCAGTGCAGAGCTGCCTGCCTGGTACAACAGCATCCCATGCAGAGATGCCAGAGCTGCCTCTAAATGAGATGATACATTTGTGTAGTATAGTATAATGCCATTAAGAGACACTCTCTGTCCTGGAAGCAGTGTAGTTACATCAGTACAGACCTATATCTGGGCTAAATTTGCAGTAAATAATGTATAAACAGACAGCTACAATGCTTCCAGTTTTAGTTGTCTCTTAAAGTGCATTTTCCTGTGCAGATCTGTTCTTTAAATTCGCTGCATAAACAGAATGGGTAAAATAACAGCTAAAAGTTTAAAATTGTCGCACTCAGGAGAGAATGCAGGTTTTTTGCCACTGTGGCTTTATCTGTCAAAGTAGGATAATGTTCCTTGAGAGCATCTAAATGAACCTTTCTTCACTGAGAAAAAAAAAACAAAAACCACAAAACTACACAAAAAACTGACAACCCCTCCCCTCTATCAAACCCACAACCCAAATCCAATTTATTTAGCTTTGATAAGTCATATATTTTAAGTTCTCCCACCTTGCACACAGAGGTAGACCTGGCTAGAATGACTTATTCAGAGTGGTAATGAGCTTCTTACGATGACAGATGAAAATTAATAACACTGGATGATGATTTTTTTTTTTCTTTCTTTCTTTCTAAAGCATTTTACTACAGGCAGGAATTAGTGCAAGGCATCCCCATGGTCTGTGCTGTGCAGGTGGTCAGATTACATTAACACAGTGGTCCCGTCTGACTCTACAGTCCATTAACTTAAGTATGAAGTTAGAGGAGAAAGGGGGATAAAACTTGGCAGTGGAAGTAATTGATTTTTTCAGGTCAGAAATGAAATCAAATCAGAACAGCAAACATCACTTAGAATCAGCATCTTTATTTATTTATTTATAATGTTCAGCACATTGAAACAATTTAATTTGGGTTGAGTATCCACATCAACCTGAGATAATCTGATTAAATTCCTTTAAGAACATGTTTAATAAAAACACATGTGGAATTCCTAAAACCCAGGGGGAGAAGTGAAGGGTGTCCTGGGAAAAAGGGAAGTTTATAGCTTTCTAGTCCCTTGGAGGAAATTTTTTGTAAGCTTGATCCTCCAATCTCTTTGTAATCTATGTGGCCATATGGATTGCTTTCTTTTTTTTTTTTCATAGATATGTAAAAATATAGGCATTACACTTTGTTTTATGTTTACAAGGATGTTTGAGGGCTAAATTTGCAAAAGCAAGCTCAAGCAACATAATGATCTTTGTTACATGGTTTATTTTACACTATTAATGGCAATCTGGAGCTGCTAAACAAAAATCAGAATAAGGAATACTGTCATTATGCATAAAAACACTGCAAGGGTCCTCAAACTACGACATTTTGTTCTATTTTGGAATGAGAAAAAACAATCAGGTGTCTAAGTTGCTATGAGATGTTGATACAAGTATTAATTACATCTGTGTTTTATCTACTCTGACAATTGATATCTCTTTCTTTTGGGACTTTTAGTATATCAGTTTCAAGGGTTTTGAATCTTTCCCCATCCTCAGAATTCAGTTTATTTCCCCAAAGGCCAGGTGTATTTGAAATGAAGATGCCAAACTAAAAATAATTAAATAAATAAGTAGAATTAACAATAAAGAGCAGGCTAGTATCTTCCTTTTCCCCATGGCTAATTTTTTTTCCCGAGAGGTCATAAAAACTGCTGGAGCAATTATCATCCTGTTACATTCTGGAAGAGCATTTTTAAATAATTTAAAAAGTAATCTGTTTTTTTAGCATAATTACAATCATTACATTTTTTTTATGTGGGAATGAACTAAGAGATAAGTACCTTCCAAGTCAATAAATATCTTAGCCTGAGGCCCTAGAACTTTATCTTTGAAGTGTTTATCTTATTAATCCTCCCTAGAAAAACAAAATAATTATTGCCTAATGATAGTAGATGTGAGTTTTCTGTTTCAATTACTAAGCAGGATGCCAAAATATTTTTCAATATTAGAGGAACATCTCTTGAACCTGGTTGGAAATGGAGTATAAAGTGAAAAATGGGACATAAATCCACAAGTATTTTTTTCCTGTTGCCCACAAAATAAGTATCAACATAAGAGTTTGGCTACCACCATGAACCTTGCAGGAATCACTCTTCTGCTGTTAGGCAATCAAGCCCCTAGGGAAGGAAAGATCCCATTTACTAATAAGATTTCAAGGGTTGACAAGGGAACACTTTTCATTATAATGGTCTTGTTTTCTGAGGAATGGTTAAAGACTTCCCAAGGTGAAGTACTGAGAGATATAATCTCTTCCTAATCTCCAGGAACTGGCACATTCTTTTATTAATATTACTTCCCCACCATGGGCTACAGCTGCAGAAAGTACGCAACATATTCCTGACATTAGGCACATTTTCAAAATCCATTGATTTCCATGAGCATGTGTCTAAGGAAAAATTATGATTCCTTCCCCCTTGGGAAAAGAAATTATCCCCTGATTTAAACAACATCATGCCTACATATCAGTAAATAATTTAAGTTCAAGATCCACAAAAAGGTATATAAATAATCATCTCATTCCCTGTGCATATTTCAAATTTCATTTTCAGGGCCGTTGCTATTAACAGCTACTAATCATGGTTTCATAGAATAATTAAGGTCAGAAGGGACCTCTGAATATTATCCAATCTAGCCTGATACTAAATGCAGGCTTAATTAAATCAGGTTGCACAGGACCTTGCCCACTTGAGTTGTGAGTATCTCCAAGGATACTCAATGGAGTGCTATTATTACTTTTTGTTGTTGTTGTTGTTGTTCTTAAAACAGTACAAAGCAAAAAGAGAAATAGAAGTTGAGACACTGAATACTCCCAATTCTGTCATAACTGCCCCTATATGAACTTTTAATCCATCCTTTGAGGGGGATCTTTTCTCCAAAGACGCAGTGAAAATTTATTATTCAAGCCAATATAACTGGAGCAAAAGAAGGCATTGTGTCATCTGGAGCTGCTCAGAGGGCACCAACCTTAAGGCAGTTGTGCATTTGGAGGTCTTTGCCCTCCCTGCTCCCTTCCAGGTAACTGTAAGGACAGAAAATTCTCAAACTCATGGCACACCTCCCCTGTACAAGGAACAGACGTGAGGTGGGTGATGAGGGTAAGAAAGAGCAGGAATAGTATAAAGGAGGAGAGGGAATCCATAAAAATGCCAAACTGGAATACCAGTTAAGGCCAGAACACACCTAACAGCTTGAAGACAGAGATATTCATACTGGCTTTTGCCATTGTATCAATTTTTCTGATGGGTGAATGTGGGAGGACGGATTGTAAGAGAATAGGGATGGTTCTGAAGACAATCTCCCCCAATGAATTGCAGCTGTGCTGACAACTAAAGAGTGGGAATAGCCTTGCCCTTACTGAGGTCACAGTCTAGGTCCAAGGAGCGTGGGTGTTATAAAAGAGTGGGTTGGCTGGCTGTGAGTCAGGTGGGATCTGCTGGCTGTGCTGTGAGGAGAAAGGATCAAGTGGTTGTGCAAATGGCAGGTAAGGTAAGATGCTACATGAAGGACAAACAGTGTTAGGGGGTTGTGTAAGGGATAGGAAGGAGTTAGCTGGTCCTGCAGAGGAAAGACTTAGGAAAGGGTACAGAGAAAGATTCTGTGTTGTGTGGGGCTGCCCATGGACAGGGTGCAGAGAAAAGGTCAGTGCACTAAGAGTTTGCTAATCAGCTGCTGCTTGGAGCCCTTGTGGGTGTTGGTTGTACCTTGTCTGTCACAGGAGGGGCAGAAAAAAATGATGAATCACCACCAGCAGGATGGTGCTGCAGGTGAGACACAAGTACATGGGGATAAAGGGAAAGATTCTGATCAGGAAAATAGGGCAGGAGGCTGATTTCCTTACTGACGGATGGGAGCTGGTGTTGGCCAGCAGCCTGGAGAAACTCAGAAATCAGGGACATAAGTGGTCAGATTCCCTGAGGAAAATAGTTTCTAAAAAAAGACTGAAAAATACAGGTGAGAAGCTCACTTAGGAAAAAGAGATGGGAGCAAAAGATTGAGAGGACAACACCTGTAAAATCTGTAAGGATTATTACAGAAACTATTCAATTGAAGATACTAATTTTTTTTTTCCTGTCTTGAAAGAAGCTATGTGGGAAGGGGAATTGTAGTGGACTAAAAATCACCCACCGATCCAGGAGCCACATCAAGCAGTGTCCTCATGCTCTCCTGGGCCTATCACAGAAACCAGACACTATTTCCATTTCCTTAACTCCTTCTGCTGCAGCATTTTATAATCCCATTCTATTGTTCTGCTTCTCTCTCATCTTTTTGCTCTGTAAAAAGCAGACAGGGGATATATTTACAGAACTTATTGTTCCTAAAGTAGCACAGGCTGTAAGTTATTCCTGAGTATCTGCTATCAGATTCTGATGGGTGTCCTCAGCTGTTTGATACAATCTCTGTGAAGTCAAACTTGAATATGCTTTTTCACCCTGTTCTGGTCCAGCATTAGCGCCAATCTCCTCCCTTATATCTTCATCTCCTTTCAGCTATTCTCCCTTGAATGACTCCCAGATCTGGGGCCTTTTTTTTGGTTTGTTTTTTTTGTNCTTCCCAGTTCCAAAGCAATATTTCAATTATCAAACCATGTTTTCTTCCAGAATGCTTCTCATCTATCTCCCACAATCCTAAAACAAGACCCTAGATATTCAGCCCTCATAACAGCCAGTTTCTTTGTATTCATCTTGAAACAGTTAAACAAAATAATTATCACTTACAGTCCTAGATTTGGATCTAATGTCTGACTCAGCAAAATCCATTAGATGAGGGAAGGTAACTTGTGCGGCAATGGACATCACTGATAAAGAGTCCTTGTGTTTCAAGAACTGAACTGGCTCTTTAATGAGAGAAAAAAGAAAAATAAAAGAATAAAAAGCTAATTACATCCCCGCTGTAATTATATCCCCATTGTAACTACAGTTGGCAATTCAGCTCATGTATGCAAAATGCTCACAAACACACAGTAAAAGACAGGGCCACTTCTTCCTACAGCATACAGTCTGGCACCCAAAATCCTCAGGGGCTGCACCAAGGCAGACCAGAGTTGTGTCCTGGGGCCTGAGAGGAGCATATTCTATACAAGCTGGGTCTTTGCTGGAATTTAGAGAAAACCTCTGTACAGAGCTGTTGGCTTTGTGTCTGAGTTGCTGTGTGCACTCCTCCATTCAGAGCTGAGTTTCTGGTGGGTTTTTTGTGATGTAAACAGAGCCAAAGGGACACATGACATTAGTGTGACAAACAGTGTGTCAAACTCACCACCTGAGCATGTAAAATCATAGTCCATTCTGCTTTCCATTTTGATTCCTCTGAATTTTCAGGTTATATTTTATGCAAATGAGGGGCAAACCCACCACTTTAATGCCATGTGGATGTTGTTAGTGTCACTTTAAAAGCTGTCTCAGAATAATGTCTTTCTTCCTGAAGTTTATTTTCTTACATTAGGACATATTTTTGTTTTGACATTACAGCTCTGTGTATGCTGGTGAACTAAAAGAGCAAGCATTAAGTACACTCTAATAAATTCAGCTCCACATGGGAAGTCAGCCATTGATTTTGCTAAAACTGTTGGACTCATCCTGTGCATCTTGCTTTGGTCACTGCCATTTAGGGCTCTTGTAAACAGCTCTTTCATAATTAGTAATGGAAATACTTTATTGGAGAAGCAGGGAGTCCAACAGCATGCGTACCACGCATTTTGTACCAGCAGGTCTGAGTGGAAAAAAAATCCAGTCCCTCATCACATTTAAATCACTTGAATAAAACTACTGAAACCAAACAATGCTTTCCTCCAATATTTTAAGAGATTCACAAGATATGAGTTCCCTGTGGATCTGTAACACACCTCTTTCCCCAAATCTGTGAACAGAACACCTTGATTTTCTTGAAATACTTATGTATTCCCTTTATCTCCTGTGATCTAGGAATTATTTCAGCCTTTATTCCATGCCAGCAGCTTAAAGGGTTTAGTACCAATCTAATAAAAAGTGAGTAATATATCCATTCTGCTTGGCAACTTCTTCAAACGTCACTACATATAATCCAATACATTGCTGCTTATCCTGATTAGCAGAGGACTTGTTCAAAATGTAGAGGAACCATCTAGCAAGCTACTGAATGAGGCAATCGTGATGCATCTATCCCTGCAGAAGTAAGAAAACTCTGTTGGGGTCAATATCTCTTGGCAGGTGGTGAAGAGAACAGGAACATTAAAAGGAAAAAGATCTAAAAGAAAGATTAAGCCATAATCACTGAGAAAGTTTCCTTAATAGGAAATCAAGGCATTGCTTTGCATGGTTCCATTCTGTCTGGGTTGTTCAGGCTGGCATTAAACAATATAAGATTAAGCACTTGTCAGATGAACTAATGAGTTTTGGATTGATTTCTGTCTTCTGCAATGCTACTAGCATTTTTGACAGATATGATTTATAGGGCATTCTTTGGGCCTGTTCATGAGAAAAGCTGTTTATTTTGGTTGATGGACAGGGTTTC
Organism: Alaudala cheleensis; assembly: GCA_013398995.1. Classification (NCBI taxonomy): domain Eukaryota; kingdom Metazoa; phylum Chordata; class Aves; order Passeriformes; family Alaudidae; genus Alaudala; species Alaudala cheleensis. The sequence continues at coordinate 473,525 of VWYE01011247.1, forward strand.
TAATGTTCCCAGTGGAGTGTGCAGATGGCAGGAAGGACAGTAATCTTTGAGACCATCTCTCAATGTCTAGGGTATGTCTCTTATAAATTTGTAATCAAGATCTCAAGAAACTAATGTGGGCAGGCTTCCTCTGAAATTGTTTTTGTGACCTTTGGCCAATATAATGCTCCCTGAAAAATGTATGTCTGGTACTTTTGCTGTTTAGTAAATGGAGCTTGTATAGGCAATCAAGAAACTATACTTTCCTTTTTAACTGATGTGACACATACACAGAGTTTTGCACATTTACAGTTCTACTCCCTCCAGTTTAGGAGACCGTTTTTTGGTGCATTTTATATCTGTGGATATTTAGTGCACTGGAAGACTACAAAAAGAAACCAAAAACAAAACAAAAACAAAAAAAAACCAACACCAGCCAGGCAGTATTGGAAACTTAATAGAATCTCTAGGGCGTGAAGATAACAAATCTAAGCAGTTGGACTGCTGAATAATTTTTATTCTCATCTGTTGTTCTTGCCATTGTTTGATATTTTTTTCTATTTGTCTTGCTCATAATTAGATTGTACAGTCTTGGCATGGAGGCTGTGGTCTAAGCTGATATGACTGCATTGACTGAAAAAAAAGCTACACCAATACAGAGAAAACATGGGCCTGTCTGCTGTCACTTTCTTACTTCTAAAACTAAGTAATCAGTTTTTAAAGAGGGTTTAAAATACATTAAGTAACATTCATTTAAACATCTTCTGAAAGCTTCAGAGGGGAAGACCGATTGTGGTGTGAGTTCAGACATCCAGGATGGACTGTGTCCACAGTGTTGATGATGAGTGTGGGTGGCACCATACTGAGATGATCCAACAGTCTGACTCGATTTCCAGTCCTGCACAGGTCAGCTGTCAAAAATTTGGCTCCCTAGCACTAGGAATTTAGTAAGTTTGCTTTTTGGAGCATGTAAACTGCAGGCATATTTAACCTTGGGCCTAAAAGTTTGAAGCCTTTGACCTGTTCAATTACTCAGATCCTTTTGGTCTCTTGAGTCCTACTACTAGTCCCAAAGATGGGACTTCTTTCCCCAATCCTCTTTTTTAAGTGTGTGTATGTCTTAAACCCTAAATTTTCAAGAGGACCACTCTGTCTCTATACCTTTGTGCCTGTAGGTTGATTTTTTCCCTCAATAAATGCAGAATCTAGGTTGAATATCAGCAGAGGCATAATGATGTTGGAGAGCTGAGACACTGAAGAATTGACTGCCTCTGTTATCTCCAGAGACTTTTGGCACAGTGTGGGGTGGTCTTGGGCACACAGGGCATCCACACAGGACAGACAGAGGTGACACAGAGCCTGTAGAACAGTTGTGCCCTTCTGGATAGGCAGCTGCTTAATATCTGTGATTAAGCACCTAATTCCATCCTTGAACCTCTGGGAAGCCTCTTTCTTCAATCCTGGCTTCCATTTTTCTCTCATTATTCTTCCCCAGCATGGCCACCAAAAGCACTTTGAGTGATGGAAGAAACACTAACAAGAGTGTCAGAAGAGCTGGAAACCAGATCTGTGAAGACAGCTCAGCAAACAAGGGCTGCCAAAGCAGCAAGAAGCAAACAACAATGCATAACTGATGGAAATCACAGAAACATATTATTTTACAGAATATGTTAGGTATTAGGAAGAATTAGAAATTAAGAAGATTAAAGAAGAAAATCTTGCCTGTGAGGGGGGTGAGACCCTGGCACAGGTTGCCCAGAGCAGCTGTGGCTCCTCTATTCTTGGGACTGTTTAAGGCCAGGTTAGATGGGGTTTGGAACAACCTGGGATAGTGAAAGGTGTCCTGGCCCATGGCAGGGGTTGGAACTGGATGAGCTTTAAGGTCCCTTCCAACCTAAACTGTTCTGTGATTCTTATTAGTGACATCATTGATTACTAAGGCAATTTTTATATCGGGCAATAGGGGCCAGAGTACAGAGAAAAATTAAGCTCCCAGGTCAACACAGGACCAGAGAAGCCCAACATCCAAACAGCTTTTTTGTACATTGGATGCACATTATTAGGTGCCAGAGTTGTTCCTTGGCTCAGAGGGCTTTACCCTTTTCATACACAGCATCGTAAGTATCCTGAGCAGCTTTTGCTTCCTGTTGGCTTCAGCTAAACAACACAATCACTTTTCAAAGGAATTTGTAGTCCAAGCACCCCTTTGTTCTCACTTTAGGGAGATGCCAGGTCTCTCTGCTGAGGCTGCAAGTTATTGCATTACATTACTGAGCCATCAAATCTGTGCTGAAACACTGCCACTTGTAACCTCTGAGCTGCTGCCTCGTTATCTGTGAGCACACAGGTTGTGCTGGGTTTGGAGCTGGGCTCTGTGAGCAAAGTGTGGGCACAGTGTCAGCTTCCTCATTTACAAATTACACCGTCTTCTTTCTCTCAAGGTTTATCACTAAATGTGTTCCAGCTTATTCCTTCTTATCTGAGCCCACATGTCAAAACTGTCTGTATGATTACAGGTGAGTTCTCACTGCAAATCTGTGCAGGAAAATTAGTGGTTGCTTGCCTCTAGTGAAGATGCTTCACTGAGCAATCACAGCTGCTTTTTCCCACGTCTGCATGCTGTTGAACACTCTTCTACTACTGTCAAGAACATCTTGATCTTCCCTCCCTTAAGATGTTTCTAAGTGAAGACCTAGCAGTTTGCACAAAAACTTCTTACTCCCTCTGCTCATGAACTTCCACATTGCGGTAAAAAAATTTAATCATCTTTAACCCTGACTACTGCATTAACTGCTTCTTCCCGTTTTATCCAAATTTTCTTTTGCATTCATGATGCCTTCCTCCTTCAAATGATGAGCAAATTTCATAAGCAATCTCCAGTAGTTCATGCCAATATTGTTTAAAGAACTAATAATGCGTGACTCCAGTCTCTTTAGTAATAATAGTAGGCTATTTCTAGCCTTCTATTACCTCTTTTAATACAGTTTCTTAGCTCTTTAAAGAATGTCAAAGGAATCCCCATTTTCTACTCCTTAACAAAAATGTCTTATGTGGCAACAACTAAACTTAATATTATTATTTAGCTCTATTGTACTGATGACAGTTTTTTAACAAAAACTACCTGATCTGAGAAAGATATTGATTTTTTTCTATGCCATTTCTCCATTGTTTCCTTCATTTGACTATTCATTCCTTGGAGAAGTGCATATTATTGAGATCAGCTGGTGAACCTGAAATGTAGTGGATAATTTGCTTTCCATTTGCTATTTATGTTGCCAAGTTTTTTTATTTTCTTTTTTTTATACATGATTTTATTTTCTTTTTCTTTTGCTATATGTGATAACACCTAATGTAACCCAGACATGATGTGACTCACACATTATATAATTCTTGAGACTTTCCTGTGCATGGCCAGGAGTTGGACTTAAATGGTCCTTTTTTGTTCCTTTCAACTCAAAATATTCTGTAATTCTCTGATTTTGTGAAATATTTTTTCCTCTAGTTGCTATTTTAAGGGAGTTTATGACAGCATGTATCATACCCAAGGACATTTAGAAATAAAACTTATGAAACATTGTCTCTATGTTGTTCATTGTCATTTTAGGGCCCATATTTTTATTATCATTCCAACCTTATTAGGAAAATTATTTAAAAAGAAAGAAAAAAATATCCAGTTTTAGGACCATATGCTGGTAACAGTTTCTTTAGTCTCAGAAAATGGAAAAATAAGGGTTGTGCTGAATCCTCACTCCTTCCCCACCATCTTCAACTCATGCCCACTGGAGGATGTCCCAGCTGCCACAAGCTGTGTCCCCTCTGCACCAGCAGCAGTACAAGGCAGATTTTTCTCACACAAGTGTGTGAGGTTTTCCTTCCCTCTATGTCTGCTTTGGCTTAGGCATAGTTTATACTCACAGATTCTTTGGGATATTAACTTGCTTGAGGCACATTCCTGCCAAAGTTCTTTGAGTCAATTCAGGGCTTAGAATGAAAACTCACTTTGCGCTGCAATTTTATTGACCCCTGCAGTCAATGAATCTCCCCTCCCTCAAATGAGTGAGAGAGTACAGCACAAAACCCATTTCTCACCACTGTTTTTCTTTGGTTTGATCTGTTAAGAGCAAAAGTTATTCTGCTTCCCTTATTTGGCCCCCACAGGTTAAAAGGACAGATGAATTTTGGTGAAATAGTACAGCTGTCACCTACTGGTTTCAGATGAGGGTCTGGGAAAGGATTGCTCAGGACTTCAGGTGGCAGATGATTTTTGTTTCCCCTCACTCTGCAGATCAAAAATTATTTATTGGAAGAAAAAAATGTTTCTTAAAAAAGTAATCCTTTTGATGTGATATTATAGGCACTCCAAACTTCACCTTCTGTCCTCAAAACTCCACTGTTCATACTCAGTGTCAAATGAATCAATCCCAGAATCTAATGAATGATTATTTCTTCTGTGTATATAGCAATTAAATCTCATGGACATGACTCTTCTCATTTTCCATCTGTTCTGTGTCAATGAGCTGTTCCAGTGACCTTTTCTGCAGCCATGGCCATTCTCTGTTTGTACTGCAATTTCCCCACTTGTGCAGTGAAAATAATGACAACTTTCTCTCCAAGGGCATGGGAAGATATAACAATGAATGATGTCCCCTGAGCCTCATTCAAAAGTCCACTGAAGTAGCTGAGAACCTTTCAGCTGACTTCAACATGCGTTCAATCAGGTGCTGTAAAAGCCAGATCGTTCTAGTGCATGCCAAATCTCAGGGCTGATGTAGCCCCATGCTTCAGCAGCAAATCACATAGCAATCAGCCCTAATATCTGCAAAGAGATTTTTTTATTCATTTATTAATTGTTAATTTTTTATTATGTAATTTTCACCCCTTGGCAGGTCCCCAGTAAAAGTACTCAGTGCTTGTTGTCCAGAATGCTGTTCTGTGATTGCCTATCTGAAACCTGTGTCAAGGGCTTTAATCCCTTTGGTGTAATTACTGAACAAGAAAGACACAAGTATAATCAATTTTTCTTTCTTTCTTTCTTTCTTTCTTTCTTTTTTTTTCGTTTTTTTTCTTTTTTTTTCATCTCCTCAAATGATGAACTCCCTTAAAATTTTTCAAGCTGGTACAGAACTCTGGATAAATTTTATTTACATAGATTTCTTTATGTTAAATGTCCAAATATGACCTTTCCCTGCAGCCTTTCCTAGAACTTTCAGAATTAGGCTGTGCACCACAGGCTATGTCTGTCCTGGTAAATTAGATGCTTCTAGTGCTTCTTTCTGACAGTGAGGCCAACAGGGAAGGATCAAACCAGTTCACACAAACAACATTTTTTTGCGGACCAGAGCTGAGTGGCTGTATGTTAAGTGCCAGATGAGGTTGGCTCCCTGCCCATGAAAACTTCCAGTCTATTCTGGGACCTGTTTGTAAGACTGAGAGTCAGCCCAGGTCAGTGCCACATAAGGTAAAACTTCTACAGAAAAAGAGTTTGAAAGACCATTCTCCAGAATCTGGGAATGCTTAGGGCAATTAAAACCTCCGAGGAGAGCAGAATGCAGACTGGAAGTGGTGCCTTTTGATGAATAAACCATTTCACTTAACATCAGAAAAAGATGGTGAGTCCAAGAAAATTCAGGCACATAATTTGGTCACCTGATACCATCTTCAGCTATCTCTGTTTATAGCTAATGAAGAAAAACATGTGCCTCCAGAGACTCATCTGGAGAAATGGCGTGAGGTGTGAGGAGTTTTGTTGCCTTTACATAGTAGGAAATCATGGATAGTTTGAGCCACATCAGACTTGGAAAATTCTACTCTTCCTTTAATACATAAAAATACATAAAAACCTAATTCAAAACTTCAATATTTTAAAAATCTATTTAACTCCCAACTTCATAATTGGTTTTTGAGAGAGCAAAAAGTATATCTGAAACTAGTTGATTTTATGCACAATGAAGACTTAAGATCAAATCTCATGGCAAAAGTGAGGAAACATTGGTGGTTTACCTGGGGAAGTGGTGAAATCTCCAGCATGCGAATATTTTAAGAACAGCCTATGCAAACATGTGCTTGCTGATATTTTCCTGGAGCAAAGAAATGGACCAAGAGACCTACTGAGCCCCTGATTATTTTGTTATTTGGAACCCAGGGTTTTATAGAGTAGTGGTGGTTAAAATCTCATAAATGGAATTTCATATCATTCTCCTGGAAAATAAAAGTAATTGAATTAGAGTTTTCAGTTTTGAAGAATGTAAATTTATCCCTATTTTCTCAATATACAAAATGTCAGTGATTACATTAGTTGACATTTTGCATAATATAAAACTTTTAAATAAAGTTGTTTAATAATTATATGCCCTTCTCCAAAGCTTTTTGTGTTAAGATCTAAAAGTGAATGAAAAAATTTTTATCCACTGTTGTTAACTTCATATCAATTTATGGGTAGTGAAACAGAGGTAATGAGGAGAACAAAAAAAAAAAAAAAGATTATTTTGAAACACTTGTGAATCCTGTAAAGCCATATTTTTGCCCATGTTTCAACCATTAAGAACCAGTTTGACATCAACACCCCAAGTCAAATTGTACTTGAAATACAAATTTTGCTGCCAATTTTGACAATATACTGAGTCCTGCGTTCCATAGAAATGCCTAAATCAAAATATTTGGACATCCAAACATCATCATGGAAGAAGGAGGCTGGTGGACCTGAAGAGTAGATACAGTTTGCATTTGCTGACATAAATTAAAACTGCTTCAAAGACAGCTTCAACATATGTTCCTGGCCTTTGCAATTCAGTGTCAAGGACTCAGAACAGTGACACTGTTCATCTCACCTTCTAACCACAAGATGCGCTACCTCTTATTTCTGAAGAATTCAGCCACATTCCACCTCACCTTGTGATTTAAGGTTCCCACCTTCTAATTTAAATCTACTAAACCCATTATTTATTACTGGAATTAAATCTTTGTGGTTTTTTTGTTTTGTTTTGTTTGGCTTGGTTTTTTGTTTTTTGTTTTTTTTTTGCGGGGTGGACTTCACAGATGTAAGCAGAAGTGACTTTCAAGATGGGGAGCCTCATTGGATTTACCACCTGCTCCACCAGTGGCCTACAGACCAACATTTAAGGTGTCCAGAATACATTTTGGTAGTGAGTACAATTTTAGCAGAAATTTAATCAACTGGCTCCTGTTAAATATTTATCCAATTATGCAAGTGACAAGCGAGAAATGAATGAATTCCTTTTAACGTAATATAAAATAGCACATAGCAGAAAGGAATTTTTATCATTAAAGATATAATGAGATCATGAACACCTCCAAAGGGGTGAGTTAATCAAATAAGGCCATAATATGACAAGCAGCCTGTCAGAAGAAATTCTATTTGCTGCAGTACGCGAGTTGCATTTGAGTTAATAATTGAGTCGTGGAACCACCACACCAACCTTGTTAGAGGATGTCACACTCAGCCTTGCTGATGAAGGAGGACAAAAGTGGATGGTTTGGAAAGGGAATTCCCTGAGCTGATATTGACGGTGGGTGTAATTACAGGAACTGCTGACTCTGACTGATACAGATCTTTCCCTCAGGTGTACATAGTGCGTACTACCCTCCCTTCTCCAAAATAATGATGCCCCAGGCATTAAGTGTTTATATATACATATGTATAATTGAAGAACTTGCTGTTTGAGAACAGTCTGGATCATATCACTGAAAAGACTCAAGATTTATATTTTCTTTTCAGAAGAATTTAGGGCCCATACCCTTAGCTGATCAGAAATCTTACAGCTCCACTGACATCAGCCGAGCTTTCGTGATTTACACAGCCTAATGCTCTGTCTCACAGTATGTAATCCTTCTCCATTAATATTTACCTGCTGCTCCATAATGACTACAAAATGCCTGACAATAGCTAGACAGTGGGAGTTCTGTGACTGCCACTTACTACACAAATCATAATCTAGCTACTGGTACCTTGAGCTTCCTCCATTTTTCTGTCACATCCATCTGGTGTCCCTCCCACACAGACTGAGAGTAGACACTGCCTTCAAGTGCAGTTATCCTGCACTGGGGACGAGAATAGTATTCCAAGAGCAACAGGCAAAAATTAGCATGTGATTTCTAATAGCAACAACATGCTAACATACAGGCTCCTTCCCTACAGAAGCTCAAGGCACTTGGAATAATTTGCAAGTTGTGCTTTGTAAGGTACTAAGAGATCAAAGGATTAACCTGAGATCGTAATGTTGGCAGATCTTCTTCCAGCTGTAAAAAAGAGGGAAAAAAAGAAAGAAAGAAAAAAAAAAACTAAGACAGGAAATTCATTTCATTATTAAGAATAACTTCAGTACGGGTAAAAAATATTATTAAGTCTAAAGCTGTACAGAAGCTGTTGTAATAAATCATGAATCCTGTCAAAAGTAATTGAAATTCATGTCTTGTGAACTTTTTGAAAAAACCAAATGACTGCTGACACAGTTTGCTAGCTTTGGATAAGTTTCTCTTTTGAAAACTTCAAGAATTGAAGACACAGCTCATGCAGGAGGAAGTGCCATTGATTTAATCTGAAAATCATGCTAACTTGTCTACAATGACCTGTGTTATTGATCATCATACTATCTTACTGGTCCTGTGATCTTTGTGAAAAAGAAGACATGACAATGACACCTCTGAACTTTTTCCACTTGAAACACAGCTTCATCTGAAAACAATAATTTCCAGGAACTGGGATGTTACAATCATATATATCTGAAATGTCTTGAAGAAGAAAATACTGTCAGAAAATACTGTTTCTGGTGGGCAGAAATAACACCAGTAACCATAACACAGACATGGATATTATAAAAATATATATTAAAAAAAAATCAATGTTCTACATTGGATTTCAGATGATCCTTATACAAGACTGTCTTTACCACTTATCTTGTGATTCTACCATAAACCCATAATTCACTCACTATCTGTTCCCCGTTTTACTGAGCCTTGCAATGTTTTATTTGTGAATCAATTTCCACCTGTCAGCTGAGAACAACTGTGCTTCACTTCCACTGTCCTTTGTTTCTATCTATTCCTAGCTCCTTTGATACAGAGAAAACCTCTCTTTTATGAGTTATTGCTACACCTGCTGCAATGGGAAACTCACCCTCCTTGGCTGAAGAAACAGGCATCGTTTATTGCAAGCACTAAAGCATCCTGCTCTCCTCAAACAGTGAGTTGGGCTGCTTACAGGACACTTCCAACCCTGTCCCCAGAGGGGGCCCAGCACCTCGGTCTTCAGTCAGATGGTGCTGACAGCTGCTCAGTGTTTCTGCTTCAACTCCCCCCTAATTTTGCATCGCAACCCTTTGCTGATCTTGTTTCATTAGTAAAATATACACTAAGCCAGCTGCTGGGGATGGGGTGGTGTTTAAGTAGCTGCCATGTGCAAATGGGTTCTTTGTATCCTCCAGGAAAAAGCAACAGCTTCAGAGAGGAATATTAAGTGGCACCCAGTAAGATCATGTAGCAGATGAAATGATGGACATGATGTAGACGGCAATGCATTAAAATGAGTCTCCTGTGTGTCCAGGCACTCAAAATTCTAAAGCACTGAAAGAGCTTCTGCTAGCTCAGACTGGGAAAAGAAGCAGCAATTTTAGTCTCAGGAACTGGCTGAACCAACTTTTGTTCAAGGAATCCCAGGTATAGGATGTAGGTACAAGCCATATAGGGAAAAAATATGTGTAGGAAACCACCAACCACAAAAAAAAAAAAAAGACTTTATCTCCTAAAAGAGAGCCTAAGGTGGAACCTAAACACCTGCTGGTTCAGGCTGTGCAAGTTGTTAAGTAAAGTTGTTCAAGCAACTGAGTCTGTGATCTGGTCTCAGCTGAGTTCAATTTACGCCTCCAGATGCAGGTGTCTCTATGTGGGGCAGATTTCTGGGCTATTTTATAGTCAGTGGAATGAGATAATATTATCCCATTGACATTCATTCCATAAATTAAGGATTCAGGTTGGGCGGGGCTTTGTACAGCCTGGTCTAGGGCCAGGTATCCCATCCATGACAGATGGAACTAGATGAGTTCTAAGGTCTGTTCCAGCTCAAGCCATTCTAGTGTTCCATGATTCTCTAAATTTAGATGAGTAGCCAGTTTGTGATGGTGATTTGTTCCACAGAACAATTCAACAGGACCAACTACCCTGACAAGGTCTCCACTGGCTGTAGAGACAACTTCACCATCCAGCGCAAAAGTAGCCACTTATATACAGGCACTTAATTTTGGATATTTTAGCCAAACTCTAGATCCTAATAGAGGGTTTCTTGGAGTGGGGTTTCAGGGTTTGTGGTGGGGGTTTTATTACATTTCAAAAATAAGGTGAGTGTTATGTGTGGACTTGTCCAGACTAAGGAGGCACATTCGATCAGGTTTTGGAGATGGTTCTCTTTTAGTCTGTTAAGCTGACAGTGTTGCCCGTAGCAAAATACGTTAACCACATCGAAGTCTAAAACACCACGCTTTATTCCTGATGAGCAGAACTGATTCACTCAGGTTCTCCTTTCAAACACTAGGTCAAGGATAGCAACATACCAAAATAGGGTGTCAAACAGGGCACCAAATCCTATCAGATTCTCATCTTACCCATGCTAAATCACAATGTGATTGCTACAAGCACATTCCCTATTTCAGTCACAAACTGAGCTTTCAGTTGCTAGTGAGGCTGCCTATGAACTTGCATATTCAGTAGGCATTCTGGCAGGATACCACAGCATGAAGACACAGAAGGCTAAACAGCAGAGCTATAAATAAAATGGGACCCCGCTTCCAAGAAATGCTAACACCTACACAGCTCACTATCTGTAATTTAACAGGGTATTGAAAGACCAAATCTTCCCCTACTTGTCTTCAGACTGGGCAGGGAGAGGAAAACAACTGGAAGTGAATCAAAAGGCGAAGAAATCCTCATGAGCAAATAAAAAAATGCAAAAGAAATAGACAGTGTGTGTCTTAGGGAGATTTAAATTAATTAACTCATGGTAGAGAAGAAGAGACAATTGGTTATTTTAAAGTGCTTCTTTTGCAGGCAGTATGTTCCAAACAAGGCATTTTCTGAAAGTCCATGTATTTTCAGAGCTCTGAGTTATTGCCTGTGCTTAAATTTAGATGAGCTGCAGGTTTTTAGATTGCTTCTTTTTGTTTGCTTATTTCCTAACATGTAGAAACTTCTTCAGAACAAACTTTGGAAAGGGATCTGGGGATAGTACTTTGAAACTTGGTCAGTCTGATCCCCCTATTTTCACATGATGGCCCTCAAAGATTTGTGAAGGCTGCAGAAGGTGTGGGATAGAGTGAAAAAGCTGTAATTTTTAAAGTATCATTTACTTCTCCTTCCCGAATTGGGACACATCATCTCTGTCATTTCAATAAAGATGCTAACAGCAGAGAGAATTTTTTCCTTTATTTTAGAGTTTGAAGAAGGCACAATTGCAATTCTAGTCCAGATGCCATAGTGCTGCTTTGAAGAGCTGTGGTAGACAGGGATATTTTAACAGAATTACAATTCTGTGGGTGTATTTGTGCCTGAACCACAAGTCTTCATTAGTATCTATCATCTCACTCAAACACCAAATGTAGAGAAAGATCTTATATAAGTTCTAACACCTATAAAATTAATTTTTTTCTTCTGTTGCCTTAAGAAAAAAAAGGAAAAAAATTGATTGAATTCTAGAAAAGCAAAACTTCAGACTTTTGTTTTCCCTTCTTAATTTGGGATTCTCTCTTGAAAAGAGAAACCACAATGCTTACCTTTAACAGAGTCGGGGAACAGTAACCTGTACTGATTTAGCTGAAACTACATTCCCACGAAAATGTTAGAATAAGCAACTCAAAATTTGTAAACACCTAGCGGATAGTAAAAGAAGAGCAACAGCCAATTTACATTCATCAAAAACAAATCACGTCAAACTAATCTGATTTTGACACAGTAACTGGCTTTGTTCATAAGGGAGAAGTAGGAAATGTCATATTCTTTGACTTTATCAAAGCTCTGACACATGAAGGACTTAGAAAAAAGTTTGAGAAACACTATCCAGGTGACCCTTCAGGGTGTGGGATTATGTAGCTACTGCCAGAGCATCAGAATTAGATAAGATACCCCCAGTCAATACTGTGGGCTATTTAGGATTCTGTCTTAAGTCCGGCACAACTCATAATTCCATAAATTTGGATGAAAGGATAGAAAGCATATTTATTGCGGTCACAGGGAGCACCAGGGTGAACATCTGCAAACAGTTGGGAAGAGGAGCAGAATTCAAAACAATTGGAGAGAAGTGGAGATAAAAGTATAGTGCTGTTCAGGAAGGTCAAATGTAAAGTGAATCTCTTGGAAAATGCAGAACCACACACACCAAAGGGGAATTCTGGCCTGGCTGAGGTGTGGGATCTGAGTAATGATAGACTGAGCCAAACAAAAATCAAAAATGAACTCATCATAGAATCACAGGATATTTTGGGTTGGAAGGGACCACCTTGTTCAAACTCCCTGGGCTGGGACAGCTTCCTGAAGCCACATTGCTCCAAGCCCTGTCCAGTCTTCCAGGGATGGAGCATCCTTTGGGCAGGGCCTCACCATCCTCGAAGTGAAGAATGCCTTCCTAATACCTAATCTAAACCCCCTTCTGATAGTTTAGAGCCGTTGCCCCTTCTCCTGTCACTTCTTACCATTATCCAAAGTCCCTTTCCAGCTCTCCTGGAGCTGATTTAGGCACTGGAAAGTGCTCTAAGGTCTCCCAAAGCATTATCTTCTCCAGGCTGAACAACCACNCACCTTGTTCAAACTCCCTGGGCTGGGACAGCTTCCTGAAGCCACATTGCTCCAAGCCCTGTCCAGTCTTCCAGGGATGGAGCATCCTTTGGGCAGGGCCTCACCATCCTCGAAGTGAAGAATGCCTTCCTAATACCTAATCTAAACCCCCTTCTGATAGTTTAGAGCCGTTGCCCCTTCTCCTGTCACTTCTTACCATTATCCAAAGTCCCTTTCCAGCTCTCCTGGAGCTGATTTAGGCACTGGAAAGTGCTCTAAGGTCTCCCAAAGCATTATCTTCTCCAGGCTGAACAACCACAACCTTCTCAGTCTCAACCTGAGTCAAAAACTTTATGCTGGTGCATAGAGAGCACAGTAATTTAGAAGGATGGGGGCAATTTGTAAAGGAACCTCAATAGACAACTAGACTGATTTAGTCAGGTGCAGAAAGTATTACTTAAGAGAAAGGTTTAAAAATGTATATACTTCAATATGGTAAGAAGAAAAACTGGGAGAAAATGTGGAAGCAGTCTTTGATGGTGAAAGGAAGCTTGGGGAAAGAAATAAACTCTTTTCTCTGTCTACTGTTGTTAGGACAAGAAGTAATAAAGCAAAGAAGATTAAAATCCAACATCATGAAATGCTTTCATCACTCAAGATTTTTAAGAAAAATTGAAGCAGCATTTGTCACAAGTGACATAACTGACCCTGTCTTTATGAAAGGAGATAGACTACATGAACTCTTAGTGTCCCTTCCAGTCCCATTTTAATTGATTTCTCCAAGGAAAAAAAAAAAAGTTCTTTCTCTGAAAGATACACCTATCCTTAACTGAAGTATAAATACCCTGAAAGTAATAACTTTAACTCCTTAGGGTTCACAAAATGCACAAGAGAAACAGCTGTAAAGTAAAACTCTTGATGAGAAAAGAATCATCTCACTCACAGCTGAGTATTGGGAAACTCAAATGAAACATTTTTATTGTGGGAATTACTATATTGGTGGGAAAAAAAAAGAAAGACCAGTACAGCACACTAACCCTACCAATCTGACTTGGCTGATTGAATCACTGATATATCACATTTACTGATCTCTTTCTGCAAGATCCTGACAACGGAGAATGGGGCAAGGGAGGATTAGTGATGTTCTCTCAATAACCCTGAGAGATGCAAGAGGGACTCTGGGGGTGGGGGGAGGTTCATAAAACAGGTGTAGCTTTCAATGTTATAATTGTCATTATTCAGCCATAACAATGAGTTTGCTTTCATTGTTGCTGCTCTGCTAGCTGGAAATCCTGCTCAAAAGAATGTGAAACATAAAGCCCCACGCCTGGCTCTGCAACTTTCCAAGACTTTTTGGCTTCTCAGCAGCCAAAATGAGCTATTCCAACAGCACTGCTGTCCTTGGCAGATGTGATGCTCTCCACTCCCAGAGGCAAAGAGAGCATCAAAGCACACATGTCTTGACTGAAAATTCAGATAGATTCAAGAAGGAAGGAAGACAGTAGTAATTGTTCATGTCTTCCTACAACTCAATATCAGCCAAATTGTCAAAACAGGCCCCCTTTCCCAAATCTCCCTTGTCCTACCCCAAAAAAACCCAAATCAGAACAAGATATACCCTACAAAAGCAGCTAGAGTAATAATAAAACTATGTTTCAGAATTTCAATAAAACTATGTTTCAGAATTTCCATATGAGCTGCATTAAGCATTTAAATGTGCTGATAGTCTTTCAAAATCCAAATAGTCCTTCAAAGAATTAGAATTTCATTGCTCTACATTTTAGCCAGTATGGCAGTTCAATAGAAAAGATTCCTCAAGATGCCCCTTGCAACTTTATCTTGGGAATTAATTAAAATTTGATGAAGTGTTCTTATGGTGATCAGGCTTTCAAAAATAGAATTTTAAGGTTGCGCTAGAATCAAAAGAGTAAGGGGCCAAACAGATGTGTGAAGTCTTTGCAAAATGTATGGATTACCTGCATGCTATATCCATCTCATCAGATTCATCTCCTTTTTATGGCTGAGCAAATATTTTTTACTTCATTTCAATTACTAATTAAATTCAGTATTACAGGATGTAAATTGGAATAATATTCTGGCCCTTCTTAAATCTCGTTTCCTTTCACTTTAATGCCACTTTTAGGATGTAGCAGTAAAGTTTAACCCATACACAAGTTCTTTCAAGGGAAAGCTGCTGGCAAAGTTGATCTTTGGGATACTGCAAGCTGTGAGCTCAAGGTTTAGTAAACATTTCACCTTTTCACTTCTACATAACACTGTTTCATAAAAAATGAAACTTTTCATAAAAGAAGATGATTTATGTTGGGAGTGGTGTTTTAAGGGGGGTTGCTTTTATCTCCTGGGTTTAGCCCCACAAACAACTAAGCCAAGCAAAAGCAACCGGGCAGAGATTTCTGTAAATGTGAAAAAGGGAAAAAAGCAAAGTGGGGCACAAGTCCCTGAGCAGGAGAGCCACTTCTGGTGACAGCACTTTGCACAGCAGAGCTGCCTTGAAACATTTTGCCAGTGGAGCATCTTGGTCTCATTTTCCCTGATGCTTTAGTGACAATAAATGAGGTTTAACTTTCAGATAGATACCCTTGTAGGGAAAAAAAAAAAAAAAGAAAAGAAAAGAAAAAGGGGATGAGGGTATGATGCTGGAATCCCTTCCAATAGTGATCAGATGGTAGTTTCATTGTCATTGTAAATCTAGGTACGGAAGAAGGTGTGAGCTGGCTCAGTCTGCCCAGCATGCCACCCAGTCTCTGACATCTAATAGTAGAGAGGAAAACAAAATCAGATTGAAGGATTTCTCCTCACAAATGGACTCCCAGCCCCTTGTTCACTGCTACTCCCTAAATCTTTTATTCAACACTCCTGGACATCTTTGCTTTCTATTTATGAATATCCCCAATTGCTTTTGAATCCATGCAAAACATAAACTTCCATGATGCCCATAGCAAATGGGTTCAAAGCTCAGCCACAGTGGTAGAAAAGTTACCTTTTATCAGTCCTGTCTCAGAGTTGTCAATAACAATCTCATAGTCTTGGGGCTTAACATGGAAGGCAAGGTGTGGAAAATCAGCCTTACACTCCACCAGATTTTAAACAGGTACCGGAACAAAGATAATTTAGACCTTAGGGAAGAGTCCTGAATCAGGGTATTATACAAGTCCACCTGCAACATGCACTTTGCCCTGAAACTCAGAAATCCCAGTGAAAAAATCTGTAAAGGCCCAGGGGAGTGTAATAGGTGCAATTTTAAAATACAGTACCTTTGAAGGTCAGCCTTGAGCTGAAGCTACCACTTCGAGAAGTGTCTGGGGCCTGTCTGGAGGCAACAAGGTGAGCGGAGGACAGACACACAAGGGAGGAGGAACCTGGGGTGAGATATGGGACATCCTCTTACACAGCAAACTCTGATCTACTGATGACTGGCCCTGAGAGCACTCATTTGTTTCAGTTATACCATCAGAAGGTGTAGGAAAATGTAATGACACACATATATCACTGACCCAATTGGCATTCATTTTGCAAACATAAAAGCAAAAGGCTTAAAGCACATTAATCTACGATTCTCTGGCACTTCAAGAGTGCCTGAGACATCCATTCTTGGGGGCATGAAGCTGTCGATGGCTGATCTATGTCTTGTCAATTCTAAATCAGAAATAATGAGGCAAATCAGTTACATCTAGGCTGGTGCAAATCTTTTGGATTTTTTTTTCCCTCCTCTCCTTTGGAACCAATTACCAAAGTAACTCTGAAACAGCTAATGTGAAATACAGTCTTGCCAATCAGCAGATTTTCCAGGAGCATCCATCAGTCAGCTGTCTGCAGCTCTGAGATGGAGCTTAGCTCTCTCTAAATTAATAAAGAGAAGCCATCTGGAAGACACTTTTCTCCTGAGCAAGAGGCAAAGACATGTTGGCTGTTCACTAGTGTCATTGCAAAGCGCTTGTGAACGTCAAGAGCAATGGAAATTGTTTCACATATTTACCTGTCTTCTGAAAGCCCTTAATTGGAATGTTTTGTCTTTTGTGATTTGTTTGTCTCTTTTGTTGGGCTGGAATTCCTACCTTGAGGCATGACCACAGCATAGTGCAGAGGGCTCAGTTCAGATATGGGGGGGCAAATCCCACCTCTGCCCATTCCTGAGCCTATGAGGGAAACCACCACAGAATCCCAAATCAGTGCAGGGCAGACCAGTGAGCCCTCCTGAAGCCAATTGCAAAGAAGCCCAGAACATGCAATAAAGGAGGAGAAATAGAACAAGGATGACAGGGCATGGATAACAATAATGTAGAAAAGAGAGCTTAATTTGCAGATGGCGGTGTGACAGATGTAAAATACACATATAAAGCATACATTCAACTGCTGGTCCATCACAAGACAAGGCTGCACTCATGGGAAAGGAACTTTCTTCAAAGCAGTTTCCTGTATCTCCTCACTCTGGTGTGCAAGAGCAGCTGGAAAACCTCAGCATCCTCTTCTGAGGAACAGCCAACCCTTTTCCAGGGTTTTTGAAGGAAAGTGAAAATATGGCAAACTATCAGTGTTTAGTTTTATTGCCCTCCCATAAGTGTTCATGTTTTCATAGGTACTTTTTCAAGCATTTTCCAAGAGAATGTATGCTTTCTATCAAAACATGCCAGAAATGGGTTCACTCTCACACAGTTCTAGAAAGAAAGTAATTTTGATTTGAATATGTTCAACTGAAATTAATCACCAGTACATGCAAAGCAGTGGAAATGAGGTAAGACTTTCACTGTAAAAGCTCCTGGAGGTAACATAAAATGGACTAATGTTCCTATTAGGCTTATCACACTTGGAAGATTTCAGAGTCTGCATAGATTGATTTTCTTCTGGCACAAAGCCTGGACATTTAGATGGACAGTTAAAAGGATTTGCAATTCAGACAGTTTTAAGACTACTCAAAAATACCCCATATATGATGGGAGGTGCATCTATTTCTAAACCAGAAGTAGACTGAGCAATTTTAGTGGTCTATCCTCTATATTCATATGAGATTGTCATATGAAAGTCAAGTAAGTGACATTGTAGCTAGCTGTCCTTCTGTTTGATATTTTCCTCTTTTTTATGTGTGTGGCACTAGACACACTTTGAAACAGTAATCTACGGTTTAGCTATATTATATTTTCTATAAAATAATGCAGATTCTACTCATGGTGCAAAGGAAATAATTAGTTTGAATTGCCTCCTTATAAATGAGAACAATCAGTGTTGTTTCTCTAGGGGGAAAAAAAATCCTTTTTAGAGAGTAGGATGCAGGCAGGATGCTGTATAATGTTCCATTTAAATACATTCCACTACCCAAAATTGTTATTAGATGCAGAGTCTTTAGAAAATCTCCCAGTTGTAAGTCGGGTCAGTTTCTGAGACCAGAAAGGTCCTTTTTTTTGGTTTTTTAGTTTGTTTTTTATTCTGTTTTTCCTAAAGCTTAGTCTACCCTTTGGAGGGTCAAACTCGCAATTCACCTTTAAACTTCAGTGAACTCCAGGATTTTTGCTGATCCTCTGCCCAGCACAAGCCACAGTCTTAGGAACACACACTTAAAAAAAAAAAAAATACATGCCTCATAAGCCTTTTACTTTTTCTTCCTACAGAACACAGAAGACTGGGAATTATTATCATTCATTGTTTTCTACATCACTATTTAGCTAATATACTTGAATTTCCAGTTTAATGGATTTGTGTAACACAAAACCCCTAACAGACTAATAGAAGTACTTAGGTTGGAAAATCCCTCTGAAATCATCAAGTCCAACCATTCCCCCAACACTGGCAAGGACACCACTTACACAATGCCCCCAAATACTACATTCCACAATGGTGGAATCCCAGTCCAGGAACTGTGATTCCACCATTGCCCTGGGCAGCTGGACAACCCTTTGAGTGAAGAAATGTTCTGTAATATCCAATCTTAATGTCACCTATCACTGCTTCAGGCCATTTCCTCTCATCCTGTCAAGTTGCTAATAGATGGGTTTTCCTCAGCTGGAGAGGTGTTTTCTATTTCCTGAAAGCTCTTGCTCTCTGCTGGTGTTCTGTACCTCGTGGATAAAGACTGACTTTTTTCCCACATGCACGCCTAGAACCAGTGTAGACACAAACTAGATCTCCTACAGTGTCAGAGGGAACAACTACATCTAATTCATACCCACAGTTCTTTGATAGTCACTATGACCCAACTAATTTTGACAAAAATTCACCCACTCTGTGATTTTCCTCCAGGATTTTTAAACAACTACTTTTCAGTAGGGCTGTAGATGAAAGATTTCTCTTCACACAACACTATAAGTAAAGTCAGCAAACTGTCAGCTCTGGCAGATTGTGCCTGGTCTCTGTAATTGAGTTTGATTAAGAGTTTTGTTGCCATCACTGGCTTTATTCCCTTCCTATGTAAACATTTTACATCTTCTTATTGTTAAATATTGTTTTGCTTTGTTTATTTGGTAGAGCTGCCACAGAAGATGAACATTCAAATATAGAATTAATGAACATTGATGTCATTGTGTTGAAAGGAACATAAGGTTGGGAGGGGGGAAAGAGACGTTCTAATTATTGCAGTGTTTGGTAGGAGTTTATTTTACAAACACTATCATTATGTTGACAACAGTGAGTCAATATGTTCCACTAGGCTTTTGTAGCTTTCAGGAATGGGAGGATGGAGCATGGATGCTGTTTGCTTCATAGCATCCAGTCTATTTTGAGGTCAAAGGCAGGCCTGGCTGCCTGCAAAGTGAGGGA
Organism: Alaudala cheleensis; assembly: GCA_013398995.1. NCBI lineage: Eukaryota > Metazoa > Chordata > Aves > Passeriformes > Alaudidae > Alaudala > Alaudala cheleensis. The sequence continues at coordinate 493,046 of VWYE01011247.1, forward strand.
AAAATGAGAATTTCTGCTTCCTGGTATCTCACCACCATTTAGATAATGTAAACCAAGTGGAAAAAATCCAGCTAAGAGACATGGCTGTGCTGAAGCTGACAGCCACGGAATCACATATTAAATTGAGTTTTAAGGGACCTTAAAGCTCATTTTGTTCCATCCCTCTGCCATGGGCAAGGACATCTTCCACTAGACCAGGTTTCTCCAAGCCTCATTCCATCCTCCAACGATGAGCAGTACAGGAAGGTTTTCAGGGTTCTCCACAATAACTGTCATGTTCATGACCCCTTCCACATCAGATGCAACACTCAGTGCCACAACTCTGACACAGAGACCTCTTGGAGCAGCACCCAGAGACCAAAACTGACTCCTTTCCCTGAGTTCACTGCAAGAGAAATGAGTGAAGAGTAAAAGATATCCATCTTCTAGTTAGTGAAGAGAGGAAGATATTTTTGAAAGCACACATAAAAATATCCTTAAACTCCTGAAATAAAGATGGTGTAATTTCCTTTTAAGGCGTTGGAAACTTTGTCTTCCTTGGAAGGACAAACAGTTCCTTGAAAATGAATTGTTTTACCAGCAGTTTACTTAAAAGTTGTGTGTTTCTGTATAACAGAGACGCCCAAATTAGAAACATATCTTTGAACAAAGCTGCTCAGATCTCCTTTATAATGAAAAGAATTGCCAGAGGGGATTTCCTGGGAGAAGTAAATTTTTCCTTTTTAAAGTGAAAACTTTAAAATACATTTAAAACATCTGCAAGGCTATGCCTAAATTACATTTTTTTAGTGTCCGTCATGAATTAAAAGTGCTCAGACAAGTAGATAGGGGAGAGAAACAAAACCACTCTTACATTTTCTATCAAAAGTGCTCAACAGCTACTTTCAAACTAATTACACTCCATGACACCTGTGCCTACATCACCAGTCACTGTTGTCCACCCTCATGAATTATGGCCAGGTCTTCCAAAATATATTCTGCTAAACACTTCAATGAAGCCACAGGAATTATTTCGCCATAAATTTGTCCTCATGTCTTTTTTGTGCTTAATAAAAAACTAGGTATCCTATGGGGCTGTAGAAATAAACCTTACTGAATTAGCTCCTTTAGTTGTGTGGCTGAATAAATGGAATTTCTTACCCCAGTGGCAGCTCCATTACACCCAGGTTGAGGTCATACTTTCTCATTAATGAGGTGGCTGTAACGGGCCCCAAAACAGGATAAATAGAGAGGGAGTCTTCAATCAGCTGAAGTTTGTTCTCATATCAGTGCACTGCAGGCATACCTAGTTAGCTTTCCATTAGTGTTAATCAAGCATGGTAGTTGTGCATCAGCTGGGAGTTAAACCTTAGCCTGCAATTTTGTACCATTCAGAGCCTTTGATTTAATTTCTTGCACTGTGTATCAATCCATGGATAGGGCTGAGCTGATTTGTAGCCATAGTGATTAGACCACAGTAATTGATATATGATTAATCAATAGCTATGCTGCAATTCATCAATGTCACATTTATGAACTGCATGATAATTAATTTTGTCTTTGCCTTGATTTTTTAAGCACATGAGAGTTCACATTTTGATTATTGCTTGTATTTTTATCTATAAAATCTAAACCCAAGTGAGTGTGGTGTGACTAAGCAAGTCAAACAAGGAAACCCCCACAGAGATGACTGGCAGGACCTGTTTGATACTCCAGGATCGTGATCCTGACCCAGCTGCTGTTCACACTGGTGGGAGGGCAGACAGACCCAGAGCTTTCTGAAGGCAAGGAGCCAGACCTGTGATGAAAAGCCAGCTCTGGGGCAGCCAGGTCATGGGATGTGTCCATTTGCAAACAGCAAAGCCACCTCAACAACCTGGGCAGGGACCTCCTTCCCATGGCAGTGACATCTAGCCAGTATCTTTCACTGAACTCCATGAAAAACCCATTGTTTCACGAAAATAGCAGTTCCTCCCTTGGAATAATAATGGAAACACCACAGATGGCTGCTTCTACACGCAGCCCTTAGAGGGCAGCGAGTGCAATCAGCTTCCATTGTTAACAGCAGCAGCCGAACACCAAAATGGGCTATCAGACATCATCCAGGAGGACAAACTGCAGATTCTCCTGCTTGCTTTTTACCCTAGAGGAGTTTCATGATCACAGTTAAAACCATCACGGGTCAAAATCCCCTGTAAGGAGAGCAGGAGAAGACAGGAAAGAGGAACAGGGACCAGATGAATTTTTTTACAGCTTTGCAGCTGGAATTGTCAGTGGTGTGGAAGTGCTCTCCCCATCGTGTCTCCCTGATTTGTGAGTGGAAAGAGTGGCACACGTGGCAGCAGAATTGAGCACCCCCTACATTCACAATAATTTGTTTTTGCTCTTTCCCATCATTTATTTTAAAACGGAATACAAATCAACTGACAATGTTTTTTCAGAGTGGGAAAGAAAGCTCATTAGTAAATCGTATTTGGACTCCAAAATATTTCAAAGAAAAGCCTGAAAGAGCTATTTTGTTGATTTTTTTTTTTTAATTTGTAACTGTTACATGTCCCACACACACTAAAGGCACTTTCTTAAACTATTTGCGTTTTCTTTAAATTTAATACCTCACTTCACCACTTCTCCCGAGACAATCCAGTGCCCCAGAACTGGATTTACAATAATGTATAGATACAACGTAATTTTTTTTTTAATAATGTCTACAAGGCAAGAGGAAAAAACAATAATTAAAAAATAGCCTGTTGGGGGTGCTGGGGGAAAGTGCAAATTAATCTGAATTTATCTCCTGAGAGGAGGAATTAATCTCATTTGTATCCTGATCACTGTGCACTGTGCCTAGCTGGG
>VWYE01011248.1:0-43305 GCA_013398995.1 Alaudala cheleensis
GTTACACACATAGAGCAGCAAACGGAGGGAGCACTGCTCTTAAAAGTTGTGTTCTGCTGAGGAAATACTTTGCAAGTTCTGTGTGCCCCACCCATGAATGGTAGAAATCCACAGCTGGAAAAAACATCAGCCTTTCATGGGATCCAGCGCTTTGAGTTTCAGAAAGAGTGAAGCGCCTCCAAGAGGGGAAGTGGCTTTTTCATCTTGTATCCTCTTTCAGAGCAGCAAAATTTAGATGTGAAACACTGGTGTTTTCTGCCTGATAAGAAAGTTGGGGAAATCAGTTTCATTTATTGCCAATCAATCCAAAGCAGGATAAAGAGAAATGAACCACATCTGAATTTCTCTTCTCTTGCTGTGTGTGCACCTTATTTCTACTCCCCCCCCCCTCATCCCCCTTCTTTAGTATGTTATCCCAGCTTGGCTGATGGCTTATCCTTGCCCAGCAGTGGGTTCACCTCACAGTCAAGTGGAACTCCCACTATCAAGCATAGGGAAGCTTTGGCAGCTTCTCATTCAAGCCACCCCTGTAGTTCCCCACATGTAATGTAGGCAGAAGATCACCAGCTCTTTTCTTTGCCGTAGGGAAGCCATGAGCCACATTCCTGAGAGCAAGAGCCACCACAGAAAAATGTCAGCAGGTTTTTTTTGGTCAGAAAATGCTTAAAGAATAAAAACTATAAATTTTGACACTGTCTTGTTATTTGCTAAATTGCTGAGTAAAATCAAACTATTTTCCTCAGTGTTGTAGCTCTTAGTGGACTTCCCATGTCACTTTTCCTTCCACCATATATGAGTTCTATTATTGTTATTATTCCAACAAGTAATTGTAAGTTAGTATTTTGGTATTTCAGTTCATCACTGATATGGAGCCTGGCACCTTCAGCAAACCTATCTGTGCAATAATTACAATCATGCCAGTGTTGTGTTATTCAGATATCATTTGGGGCATTTGAGTATAATTTGGGGGATTTAATGGAGTCATAATGTTAAGCTGTCGGGTAAGTGAAACTTGCAGTCTGCTGATATATTAAAATACTTGAGGAACTTAACTGCCACCCACCTTGATGCAAGGCATGCAAGGACACCAGCAGGGAGACAGAGATCACCAGGGCAGCTATGATTCCATCCTCGACCGGCATTCAGGGTTTGCAGGGCTGGTTTTTGTATCCCACTGTCTCCAGTGACAGTTACTGAGTGTTATTGCTTCTCAAGTCATGCACCATAACACAATAAAGGGGATAAGGGGGGATCACTGGGCATTCAAGGACTTCAAAGTCCTTTGCAAACAATTCTTAAGTCTTTAGGAATTGTTTTCCAAATAAAAATGATACTATAAGCAACTACACCAAATTTCTCTGAGTACATGGTAATTCAGAGAGATCGGACCAGGAATTGGTGTTCCAATTCCTTGTCTTTGCTTTTTAAAACTGAGCTTGCTCTTAGCTAGAGCTATTTTACACTCCTATTCCACAGCTAAAAGCTAATAACAAAATCCAGAAACAGTACATTATGTGGAAGAAAAAGACATGGACATTTGTTATACTTACCACATTTTTAATTAGAAAGCCATTTTGGGGAGTTGTGTGGGGACAAAGAGTAAGGTGGAGGGATTTACCTACTGGAAGAAGGAATTAGATTTCCAGCAATTATATTTTTATGACTTTATGTTTGTCATATATATACATAATAAATTGGGGAAGGATTATAGAATATAGGTTTCTTTCAGCAATAAGCAAATTAATTAAAACATTTTAAGTCACATACAGCATTGTTGTTTAAAACAGTAAATAATGGCAGATGACTTCAAAATTGTGTAGATAATAGATATTTTTGCACTAATGTTACAAAGGAGGACCTATTTCAATGGAATGGCAATTGCTTCCTTGTTGGGGTTTGTGTTTGCCGGGGCATCCCGCTTCCCCCCCGTGCCGCCAGGGCGCGGCCGCGCCGCCCCCTGCCCTCGCTGCCTGTGCGGACGGCACGGAGCCACGCGGGACAGGGCGGGCGCGGCCGCATGAGGTGGCGGTGNTCCCAGAGACCCCACCAGCTCGAAAGTACTGCAGTGTGCTGCCGCTTTGACGGCCGGGCTAGGCCAAACTCTTGGACAGCGGCACCCACACTTCCTCTTTTGTAAATGTGAAAATGTTATTACCAGCTAAAATACCTGGTGAATTCTTTAACTTTAAATGTTTAACAGGACTTGAGTTCTCTTTTTCTTGAATCTCTGTTAATACACAGACTCTTGAGTAATTCTATAAAAATAATTAAACAATTCCTAAATGTTCATTTATAAGTTAGTACACAAAATAGAACGACTGAAACAATACTGTGGTAGGACAAATCAGGACAACACTGTCACAAAACTCCTGGAGGAAACACTTCTTCAGAAACACTGATGGAATGGAATTTACTGATCTCAATCCTATCATGTAGCTGGGTCCAAAATATCCAGTTTATTTGCTCACCAATTCTTGCAAGCATGAACAACCTCTAGAATTTAAAAAGCACAAGTGGCAGTCTATGGCACATTGGGCAATATGCAATTAACCAATATAAATACAGTGCATGGAAACAAACACACATTTACATGCACAGAGGGAATAAGAGGAGAAAGATGTTTTCACAATTAAACATTGCTCAAGTCTTAAAACAAGAGTAAGTATTTATCTATGGTATACAACCTTGGGAAACATGATATTTTTAACTGATGTATTTCAAGATAACTCTCTGTGAGAGGAGTTTTTAAAAACAGTCACTTATAAGAAGTTTATAAAACAGTCAGCTCTTAGAAAGCAAGCTGATAAAACTATTTAACTTATGACATGTCATACAGAAATCTGCAACCTTCAAAGGCAATGGGAATTGTTTTGTCATGTATTATTTCAGTGCTATGTTTTAAAATTCAGAGTCTCTAAATTTATGGAGTATGGATTGCAAATACGAGCAAATAGCAAAAATTTCGAATGAGCTAATGCAGATCACAACTGTGACGTCAAAATTAATCAAGCAACACAAATTCGATACTACCTGTTTCATGGAACATTTTTATTTTTATAAAATTCACCAGTAATGTTGTCCCATACATCAATGTAAAATGTAAGATTACACAGGCCCCACTTTATACAGGTCATATTGGAGAAGGGAGAGCTCATGTAATGCTGTAAAACAGAAGTGGAAATGAATTTAGCAAGAGCATTCTGGGAAGAGATGCACANGAACAACCTCTAGAATTTAAAAAGCACAAGTGGCAGTCTATGGCACATTGGGCAATATGCAATTAACCAATATAAATACAGTGCATGGAAACAAACACACATTTACATGCACAGAGGGAATAAGAGGAGAAAGATGTTTTCACAATTAAACATTGCTCAAGTCTTAAAACAAGAGTAAGTATTTATCTATGGTATACAACCTTGGGAAACATGATATTTTTAACTGATGTATTTCAAGATAACTCTCTGTGAGAGGAGTTTTTAAAAACAGTCACTTATAAGAAGTTTATAAAACAGTCAGCTCTTAGAAAGCAAGCTGATAAAACTATTTAACTTATGACATGTCATACAGAAATCTGCAACCTTCAAAGGCAATGGGAATTGTTTTGTCATGTATTATTTCAGTGCTATGTTTTAAAATTCAGAGTCTCTAAATTTATGGAGTATGGATTGCAAATACGAGCAAATAGCAAAAATTTCGAATGAGCTAATGCAGATCACAACTGTGACGTCAAAATTAATCAAGCAACACAAATTCGATACTACCTGTTTCATGGAACATTTTTATTTTTATAAAATTCACCAGTAATGTTGTCCCATACATCAATGTAAAATGTAAGATTACACAGGCCCCACTTTATACAGGTCATATTGGAGAAGGGAGAGCTCATGTAATGCTGTAAAACAGAAGTGGAAATGAATTTAGCAAGAGCATTCTGGGAAGAGATGCACAATGAAAAATGGATTAGTCAGGGAAAGGTTGTTACAAAAGTAACTGAGACATGAAATTATGAAAGCCCTGCTGAGGGTTTTTAGGTGTTCAGGTGGATAAGAAAGGGGGCTACTATGACTGTGTATTTCTAACATCACTTTATGTTTCATTGCAAATGCTTGACAGAATCATTACCAAGCTTATCTTTTGGATGGGACATCTTAAAACAAGAGTAAGTATTTATCTATGGTATACAACCTTGGGAAACATGATATTTTTAACTGATGTATTTCAAGATAACTCTCTGTGAGAGGAGTTTTTAAAAACAGTCACTTATAAGAAGTTTATAAAACAGTCAGCTCTTAGAAAGCAAGCTGATAAAACTATTTAACTTATGACATGTCATACAGAAATCTGCAACCTTCAAAGGCAATGGGAATTGTTTTGTCATGTATTATTTCAGTGCTATGTTTTAAAATTCAGAGTCTCTAAATTTATGGAGTATGGATTGCAAATACGAGCAAATAGCAAAAATTTCGAATGAGCTAATGCAGATCACAACTGTGACGTCAAAATTAATCAAGCAACACAAATTCGATACTACCTGTTTCATGGAACATTTTTATTTTTATAAAATTCACCAGTAATGTTGTCCCATACATCAATGTAAAATGTAAGATTACACAGGCCCCACTTTATACAGGTCATATTGGAGAAGGGAGAGCTCATGTAATGCTGTAAAACAGAAGTGGAAATGAATTTAGCAAGAGCATTCTGGGAAGAGATGCACAATGAAAAATGGATTAGTCAGGGAAAGGTTGTTACAAAAGTAACTGAGACATGAAATTATGAAAGCCCTGCTGAGGGTTTTTAGGTGTTCAGGTGGATAAGAAAGGGGGCTACTATGACTGTGTATTTCTAACATCACTTTATGTTTCATTGCAAATGCTTGACAGAATCATTACCAAGCTTATCTTTTGGATGGGACATCTAAGTGAAGCTGCATTGATTTTTAACATTTCCCAGATAGTTAGTAAGAGGATGGAGTACTTTTGTTGTATTTTTCACATAAATCTTCATCTGAATTAAATACCAAATATATTATTTTGCTGTCTGCATTTTCTCAGNACTTATGACATGTCATACAGAAATCTGCAACCTTCAAAGGCAATGGGAATTGTTTTGTCATGTATTATTTCAGTGCTATGTTTTAAAATTCAGAGTCTCTAAATTTATGGAGTATGGATTGCAAATACGAGCAAATAGCAAAAATTTCGAATGAGCTAATGCAGATCACAACTGTGACGTCAAAATTAATCAAGCAACACAAATTCGATACTACCTGTTTCATGGAACATTTTTATTTTTATAAAATTCACCAGTAATGTTGTCCCATACATCAATGTAAAATGTAAGATTACACAGGCCCCACTTTATACAGGTCATATTGGAGAAGGGAGAGCTCATGTAATGCTGTAAAACAGAAGTGGAAATGAATTTAGCAAGAGCATTCTGGGAAGAGATGCACAATGAAAAATGGATTAGTCAGGGAAAGGTTGTTACAAAAGTAACTGAGACATGAAATTATGAAAGCCCTGCTGAGGGTTTTTAGGTGTTCAGGTGGATAAGAAAGGGGGCTACTATGACTGTGTATTTCTAACATCACTTTATGTTTCATTGCAAATGCTTGACAGAATCATTACCAAGCTTATCTTTTGGATGGGACATCTAAGTGAAGCTGCATTGATTTTTAACATTTCCCAGATAGTTAGTAAGAGGATGGAGTACTTTTGTTGTATTTTTCACATAAATCTTCATCTGAATTAAATACCAAATATATTATTTTGCTGTCTGCATTTTCTCAGCCTTTCTGTGATGCTCTAATAGATAGTCCTTTCACAAAGAAAGGAAAAATGTCATTTGGTTGCTAAATAATACTCAAATGTTAAGTGCATCTCACAGCATGGGCATGAAGCAGAAAGTATACAGCACTCTCAATCTGTTATGAGGAATATTGCAAATCAAAGAAGAAATGCTTTACAATGAAATTACCCTTTGGAACAGAAATTCCACAAAACTAGTATTCTTGATTCAAAATTCTGCACTTTGTGTTCTGTATAACTTTTGGGTTCTTTCTTATTCATATTTTCACTGATTTTTGAGTTATACAGCATGAAAATATAAGACATTTTTAGTTACAGTCATAGTTTGTATCAAAAAATATTAACTCCTTTGAATCTAAGATTATACTTCTCTGTACTTTTTCTAAGAGATGTTTAAGAGGCTGGTACCATGTTTCAAAGTGAGGTTTTTTTCCACCAACCAGATCATATAGCTTCTGGTAACTGTTTTTTTAATTAAGCTTAATAAAAGTGGCATCTCATGTATGAAACATCTACCAAAGCCTAACATTAAAAAAATGGAAAAGAGTTTAGGGCTTTCAAGGCAAATGTGTTTTGAGAACAAAAAGAATAGTTTCTTATACCATATTTTGTTGGCCACTTATGACTATTTAGACTACACTGGTACTCTCAAGATATTGGTAATCTAGGACATTAATAATACACTAGTAGATAAGCTGTTCTTAATTTCTGCTTAAAATGCCATGACACTTGTCAAAGAAAGTTATTTAGCAATTTGAAATACCTGGTTATGAGCTATACTCCAGCATTTTCAGGGGTTTGAGAAGTTTACAGTTATTTCAGTGTTCTGTTATAGACTCATAAATCCTTAATTCATAAATCATTAATTATAAGAGAGGTGGAATTTTCTAAGGGGAAAACTTGCATTGCATTGATTCACAGTGTTGTTGCAGTACACACATACTTCTAAATGTTTTTTTATTCTATGAGAACACAAACTGGAGCACAGCACTCTGCATGCACTATAGTTATACCACACAGAAATAATGGTACCTTATGATAATTGAAATAATTTGGCAACCCAGTTTAATAGATCTGCACTAAGTATATACTCTATCCATAACTCTTTATCCACATAAATGCTAACAGTATTATCTATTTCATCCTCATGGGAAGACAGAAACAAGAACATCTTTGGCAAAACATTCACTTTGTCAGCGGCCAGTCTATTTCATCATGGACCTGCATGTTTGCTCTCCAACACTTCAGATCTCTGTTTACTAAAATGATAATTTACCATTTTCAGCCTCTAAGTTATTCTGCGCTTTGAATTTTCAGGTATGGGATAGAATTTGGAGCACATTGGTGATTCCACTTGAGTGTGCTTACCAACAGCAGTTCAGCGTTGGTGCCATGACCCTTAATGTCAAGTACTTTTGTGAAGTTCTAGAATTCTTTACCTATTTGTTTCAGATCATGTTAAAGTTTATCACCATATAAACATATTTTTGTGTCATTTTTAATTATCTTATCACAGACATAAAAGCCTGCATGGTTAATAAAGGCAATGGGTTGGAATGGAGATTAATGGACATCCTTAGCTAATTCTGCAATTTAATGTAAACAGCATCTTTCAGCACTAGAGAAAAAGCCTTTATTTATTTCTTTTAAATGGGGGACAAAGGGATGTGAGACTAATAAGAAAATCCTTCCTCATGAATTGCAGGAGTTTTTTAACATGAAACCTCCTGAGAAACATCAAACTTTTGAGCTTATAATGGAGTTTTGCTTTCCTTCTATGCAATGCTTCAGAGAGACTGGCTTTTTTTTCTAAGGCAGAAAAAGCATGGACAGTTTTCCCCACTTCTGATATACTTCCAATGATGCCTGTATCAACTATTGAACAAACTAACTTTTGGTAACTTAACATTTTAAAGATTTTAATTAAAACACTGTTGTAAATAACAGATATGGATCACAATAAAACAACGAATCTGGTTCTTGTGTTCCGTTTCTTTCCAGCAACTAAATTTATTGATGTACCTGTGTCCTTTGCTATCTCTCATGCCCATTTTTTAAAACAAATCTGTTCTGATAAAGAATCAGTACAAAATTGAATCAATGTTGAAATCCTTTCCCCTAGAGATCTGTGACACTTTAAATAAACAATATCTTTTGTCTTAAAAGTGTGCACTGAGCTACTGCTACTGAAAGGAGAGAACAATTACTGCATTTTTAACATTAAATAGACTCCTTTTCTAATTGACTTTAAATCTAAGCAGGCACAAGTTTAACAAACAATTTATGTTACTTTTTCTTCAGAGATAGCTTAATATGCATGCTGAAATCTGTCATTTTTTATATCCATAATTTGCCCCTTTTGGAAAGTAGTCTCTGAAATTAACAAGTGGATAGGTTTTTTTTTAGTTCTACCAAAATTCTTTTCCTTTTAAGGATCTGATTTACAACCTGTTATGTTGCAAAGGGCAAAGGGCAAATTCAGAGGGACAAGTTGTTTTTTTTAAGTAAATTTTTTAAATATAAGCCATTGTGCAATAAATTTCTCCCATTTAAAATACGTGAGTTTACAGCTGTGTGCATGAAGAGCTATCAGAAACTTCCAGAGCTATTTTCTGTGTTAATTCCCAGTGCTTGCTCAGTGCCTGCACACCTTTAGAGTATGCAAGTAAGATACAATTGATTTTTCAAAAATCAACTGTTAAATGAATTTGTGTCAGGGGTTGGATGCTGCCCAAATGCCAGTGCCCCCACAAAAAGCATTCACTCATTCTTCTCTGCTATAGTTAAGTAGAGGAGGGGGAAAGAAAACACTTTAATGGTTTTCATGAGTTGAGGTAAGGATTGGAAAGAAAACACTTTAGGGGCAAAAGAGGCTCAAAACTTAAGAGGTATAAAGAAAAATTCATAAACAGAATTAAAAGAATATTATGAGAACTAAAATAAACCTCCAGAACACCTTTCTCAGCCCTTCTTTTTTTCCCAACAACAGCACAGGGAGACAAAACAAGGGATTTTTAGTCACTTCATTACTTCTAAGGATCTTGCTTCAGTTTGCTTAGGGAGAGGAGTCTCCCTGGCTATACATGGGGTCTTTCCCACAGGAGACAGTTCTCTGTGAACTTTTCTAACGTGGTTCCAATTTTCATAAGTAGCAGTCCTGCCCAAAAACTGGCTGAAATGTGCGTCCCTTGCATGGGTGAAAACGGTCTTCCCACAATTTTTTTTTTTGTGGGTCATTTAGTTCATGGGGTTTTGTTTTTAAGGATGAGCTGTTCTAGTCTAAAAGCAAGGGCCTTCTTTTTTTCTGTCTCTGGAAGCAAGAGTTCTCTCTCTTTCTGTTCAAGCCTCTCACCTGATCACAGCTTCTAAGCATCTGTAGTGGTTTCATATTCACTGATTTTGCTTTCCTGGCCAATGCACCAATTGGTGTAGTGGTTCCAGTGTCTTTTCTGCTGTGAGATAGGATTAGAAGAAAACAAAGCAAAGCAGGCTCTAACTTAAAATATATAGTTTTATTCACACTAAAAGAAAAAAAAAAAGAATCAAAATGAAACTTTCAAAAACATCCCCCTCCCCCACCAGCTTCTTTTCTTTCTCACAGACAATGTATAAAGACAAAACTCAGAATTCAAGGACAGTATCACTTATAAAATAATCTTTCATCAGTCCTCTTAGAGAGAGAAGTCTCTTCTGGTTATGGTTCCAGCATGAGCACCTTTTCCACATGGGTTGTGAGTGGATTTTGCATCCCCCCATGTGCTTCATGAATTATAAGGAAACACTTTGTTGTGTTACAGTCCTCACCATGGCTTGCAGAAGAATCTCAGCTCTGATGCTCAGAGCACCTCCTTCTCCCCCTCCCTCCATCACACTCACCTTAGTGTTGCCATGTCATTCTCCTCAAGTGTTTTCACCTTTTCCTTTTCTCTGACTGTGCTGGTTTTGCACAGAAGTGGTTTTTCTAAAAAAAAGCTGTGTCAACCAGTTATTAGCTGTGTCAACCATCTTAGCTTTGAATATTGACAAGCTGTGGAACCAGTGAAAGAGTTAGATACGCCTCTGTGGCCACAGAGGTTAAAATCAGAGGAACCCCAGGAAAAGGTTCTCTTTTCTTCCGGCCTGGGAAGAGGTAACTGGGTGCTCCTCCATATAGCTCCAGGGCCTGGTGTGTCCTGGTGGGGCCCTGCCAGGGCCAAGCCCGGTGGCTACTGGACAGGGGGAGGAGAGGAAACAATGCCCTGTCCCAGCTGGATCGGCCCCAACAGCTGCCAACATCCTGCCACTAAAGCCACCCCCATGGTGGCCCTGGGAGGCTGCAGGGCTGGGCTGGGCCCCACAGAGGCTGCCAGGCAGAGGAAGGGGGTGTAATATATGACCTGAAGTAATTATTATCTTTTTACTGTATTAATAGGTAAAAAATCATGTGTGCTTGGAATGGGTATACAGAGATTTCTATCAGCTCTGCCAGTAAAGGTGGAGGTACAGACTTGCAATAGAAAGGATGGGTGGATCTGTGGAAGAGATGGATATCAGCCAGAGATGATGGCAAGAACGACTGGACACTTAACGACACAACGCCAATATGGGTCTTATTGGTGTCATTGGACACTGCATCAGAATGCCAAGTTCTTGGAAACCTAATCAAGTCTACATCACTGCCCAGAAAGCTATTCAGTGAACCAACTGCACCAAAAGAAGATGACATGAATATGCAAAAGGAGGTGGAGAAAGAAAGGAGTGTTGCAACTTGAAGTCCAGTAGAAAACCTGTATAAAAATCGGCCCCACCAAAGCGGCCTTTGTGAACTGTGAGGGGGTACGGTGCGATAGAGGCCGTGCCTGCAGTTCACCCAGTGCCGATCCCGGGCTTGGCGCTGCCTTTTGTTGGCGGCATTCTGGTATTTTGTCTTGTGATGCCATAATAAATTATTTTATTAATTTATTATTGGCTGTTCATTTATAACAGAGGAAGCCCCCCAGTGCAACTTTTTTCCAGCCGCTTTAGAGATCATGTGGCCAAGACCAGGGGCAGCTCTGCAGCTGTGCAGAGTGGCCCCGCAGCTGAAAAACTGCGTGCAGCCAGAACCCCTGAGATCCTGGTTCAGCCCCAGCACGGCCTGAATTTACCACCTTCAGCCACTGCCTGGGAAAATACCGTCATGACCTTCTGCAGACCTGGGTGAGATGTTAACTCTTTCCTTACTGTACTGGTTTGAAAGCAAAACCAGTGAGAGACTAAGTCAGAAATACAATTTAATAGGAAAACTATAAAATAAATATAATAGTAAAAGGAACAAACGAGAAGACCCTTGTCAGAGTCAGAATACAACCTGACACCCTGTTCGTTAGGGTAGTGGTAGCAGTCCAAATAAAGCAGTCTTGTTGAAGCAGGGATCCTGCAGAAAGATCTGGCAGCTCCTGTCCTCCTGGGAATCCAGTCGGTGCCTGTGCTGTCCCAAACTGCAGATTATATCCAGGTGGGAATGTTTGGCTCCTCCCCACTGGGCAGAGCATCTCACAATGGGCTGATATCATTCTATGAGTCATAAAATGGGTCCTTGAGTGCCCATTAAGCAGAGATGGCTCCCGAGGGGAGTTACCTGTGAGTCATTGGCCAGGGCATTGATGGGCCATTAACAGCAGATTGTCCGGAGGGAGGGGGCAGGGAAAACACTGCCCCACCTGGTTCCAACAACCCATGAAGATGGTAATAGAATACATACTTTGGGCACATCTTACATTGCAACCTAGGACACTTACACAGATGAAACTTGCAAAGCACTAATCCTTTCTTAAGTGAGAGAAAAGGACAAAGTGAAGACACATAGAGACAATATAAAGACATCAAGGTTAGTAAAGGAAGAGTCAAGGCCTAGATGGAAAGAGAACAAGAAGATGCCTTAGTTTTAGTCTGAAATTCTTTTGTAAGCCGTGGCAATGGACTGTGATATACTAGAATATCCCTGTAATATATCCATGGAAGGTATGGATGGGGTGATAGGAGTGTTCAGATTGCAGATATGATCAAAGTGTGGTGGAATAAGTAAATACCAAAGTAACTGTGATCTTATGAGAAACTCGAACACAGAGAGGGAAAAGATGAAGACAAAGATCTGCTCCCAGGAACAGAAGAGAAGATCTCTGTTCCTAAAGATGAGGATGATTTTAAAGATAGATGAAAAAACTTTTGTGTTTGAACCACTCATCTTTAAAATGGTTCCCCAGGAGTTTACATGGCTCATAATGCAGCTGTTGAGAAGGCTGTGTGATATGGGAGGGACTTCAAAAATGCAGATTCCTGGGCAGCTCCTTTTGTTAGAATTAAAAAGCCACAAGAGGATTGTTCTTTCTCGTTAGGAAATTTCCATGGCAGACCAAAAGAGACTTCTTCCTCTGACAGAACTAATGAAAGACTATTTTAGAGGGGGTAACCCACCTAAGGTCTAAGTTTTGTCTCTGCACATTGTCAGAGAGAAAGAAAGGATTTTGTGGGGAAGAGGACAGGTGTTTTGAAGGTTTTATTCTGATTTTTTATTAATTTTTTCTCTCTTGTAGTTTTGTTAATAAAGCTTTCTTCATAACCTTTAAAGTTTGAGCCTGCTTTGCTTTTCTCCTAATCCTATCTCACAGCAGAAGAGTAAAAATTCTAGTGGGCACTCAAACCACTACACTAAGTGGTGCTGCGACTTGGATACAGAAATTAGCAAACCTGGAACCACTACAATGACTCAGGAGAGAATCAGTGCTCCTAGGTTTGTTTGCTCTCAGGTTCTGTTAGAAATGATTAGCCAACTTTGATTAATAAAATAATTTATTATAAAATTGCAATATGAAAATCCGAGAAAGCCACAGACAAAAGTCAGTGCTGAGCCCCGGGTAAGTGCTGGGTGAACTTTAGACTCGGCCTCTATCGCACCGTGTCCCCCTCAGTTCACGAATTCTGCTTTTGCAGGGTCTATTTTTATACAGTTTTCCAGCTGGACAGTGGGTTGTTACATTTCTTTTCTCCTTTCTTGTTCTTCTTACATATTCACGTAGCCTCCTTTACTGCAGTTGGTCTGTTGAACAGCTTTCTGGGAAGGGATGGGTGCTTGATTCGATTTACGGGAACACCGTATTGGGATGCACGTCCTTGACGATGTAGATTAGACACATATCAGGTGCTGATCACTGGGTCATTATCATGCCCATCTCAGAAGGCTGCCCATCTTCTCTCGGTGCTACCCTTCTTTTGATTGCAAATAGGTCTCTTCCCTTGTTACTGGCAGGGGCAGCACAACCTCTGAACATACTTTTCTTAGGCATGAGTGATTTTATACCATATAACATATATCACACAGCATGCAAGTTGTGCCAGCCCCTGCCTCCAGTCAGCAGCCTTCCTCATGTGGAGAGATCAAAAAAAGAAATAAGCTGCCGCCCCTTCTGTCTTTTCACGTGTGGTGCGGCAGGTTCAAAGTGGCCAGGCAGGCAAAGTCTATCGCTGGCTGTGCCACGACAGTGGTGGCTGCATGGCCACTTCTGCCTTGGGCTGCTCTCAGTCTCGGCTGGGGCCCGCTCCCGGCACGGGCTGCGCGGTTGCTCACGGTGCCGGGATTGCCCCCAGCAGCACGGCCACCCGAAAAGGGACTGGTGGGCTAAGCCGAGGAGGGTCCCAACCGGCCCCCTCACCTGTCCTCAGAGGTGAGGGAGAAAGAGATACCTTCTGATTTATGTGCCGATGTGATAGAAAACTGTTTCTGGCTCTGTCATGGCCCTTGTTGGGGGTTAGATTTGTTTATTTTTCTTATTTAGAGGATTATTTCCCTTAAGTTGCTAGGACACTAAATGTCAAGTACTTACTGATACTTAACCAAAGACAAAAGAGGTGGCCAGGGAAGAGAAAGCCGAACCTGGCTACACCCTTTTTTTGTCTCCGGGAGGTTTCCTTCAGAGGAGGAAGAGAATGCGATATTTTGGGGGCAGAAAACGGAAGGGGGCTGGGGATGCAGTTCCCTTTTCTCTCAGGATCTGGGGAGAGAGGATGCCCAGGCTGTTTGCTTGCTGCGGAAGGAGTTTCACTGTCACCACTGACTCTGGTCCTGGGAAATCTACCACCATTTGCTTGTGTGCCCGGGAATTCTACGCTCACCTCATCCCTGTTGGAGCGGGGCCGTCCCTGTCCCTCTGCCGCCACTTCTCCAGCCCTGCTTTGAGGCTTTTGGCTCGACCTCACACCCCCTGCACAGCTGAGACATCCCTGCTGCCATTTCAGCCACCGCTACAGAACTTCCCATCTACCTCATCTGCCAGCCCAGGATCTTCTGCTGTTCCAGCTTGGTGCCTCAGGGCTACCGGGATCAGACTGCCCTGGGCTTTGTGGAGCAAAAGCCCCTTGAGGTTCTTGGTTCTGTTTTATTATTAATGCTGTAGCTGTTTGTTTGTTTGCTTGCTTTGTTTTATATATATATATATATAATTAGAGAACTGCTATTCCTATCCCCATACCTCTGCCTGAGAGCCCTTTAATTTTATAAATTATAATGATCCAGAGGAAGGGGTTTTGAATTCTCCATTCCAAGGGAGGCCCTGGCTTTTCCCTAGAAACACCTGTCTTTCAAGCCAAGACAGCCCTATTAAAAATTTTGAGTAATAAAATTTGAGCAAAGAAAAATTAAAAAAAGTACTGTGTGCTGTTAAAAAACATAGTTCTACCCAAACTGAGATATTTGGTTATCTAACTCACTTGCTATAATTTCTGGAAATCACTCTTTTCACTGAACCTAAATCTGCCAAATTTCCTTCAACACTGTATCTTTCATATTGCATGTTCAAATTGTTTATTTATGTATCCTTCTGTCAGCTTCACTTCATGTCAGCTATTACACTGCTAGGGCACTTTTCCAGCACTGTTGCTCAGTTAGCAAGAGCTATTAATGGAGGCTTCTGGATGGTAAGAAGCCTGATATTCCACTGCTTTGTGTGGAGCCATTCAATTGTTCATCATCTTTCCCCCGGGACTCCTTGTGGACTGCACTCACTGGAAGAGCTGGCCTTCTGTGAATCATACCAGAGTTCTCCCATACTACTTTTGCTTTTGATGGGGTAGTGACTGCAGCAGCAGAGGCGTGGATTCCTGCCTGATGACAGCTGTATGTGTCCGGACGCAGCTGTAGCAAGACTCTGTGCCAGGCAGGATACTTCTTGTCCACTAATGGTCACATTCAGGGAGAGCAGGCATCTGTAGAGATGGAATGATACCAGGCTACCTCAAGCCAAAAACTTGCAATTGTTGTGCTTTGTGTGGAGAAACTACTTGCACCTGTGCAACAGAATCAGGAGAATCCAATTATGAACAATGTACTCTGAGCTATTTTATGCAAAATCCTATATTTGTTCTACAAAACTATATATCATTCAATTTATACCAAAACACTGTTTGTTTTTCACATTTTATCCTTTTTTTTTATTTTTTCAGCAGTCCAAACACTTGAAGACTACGGTTTTGAATTATTTTTCAGACCCCAGAATTGCAATTCAATTGCTTTCGAATTGGTATTTAATGACTTAATAATTACAACTTACTGATCACCCAACGAAGAAAATACAAGTGATTAAAAGCAATGTAAAACAAAATAACCAAAAAGCACACAACTATTTGTGTTCAACTACAGAAGCACAGTTTTAAAAGGGAAAAGATGAGAGACACACTGGAAGGTTATTTGCCAGGATCATTTGGCTGGAACAGATCACAATGCAAGTTCTGCCATTTGCACAACTAGGCAATTCCCACTAATAGGTACCTAGGTACTCCTTAGGGGTGCAGATATGAGGAGAGGCTGGGGAGGTGTAAGAAAAAGGCCACAGAAGACAAGCATCTGCACCATAATACAGAAAGAGAAAATACAGTGGTAGGGGAGATCTCACTGGCTGAAACAGCTCTTTTATCACTTTCCTTAGTTTCTGCTCTTCCTCCCACTGTCAAGTTGGTAAAGAGAACATATGCAAGCAGGACAGACTGCCAGTGCTGCTTGGCTTCACTCCAAAGCTGCTTGGAATGCTCTCCTCACTCCCAAAGAGCATATGTTTGCTTTGTCACATCTTCCCTCATGACTTCAGCTTACTATTCACTGCTCCCATGCACCGGCTTTCATGATAGATTAGCCATCCTCGTAAAGGTAGCGTTTGTAGCAGTGTGCGGCTGCATCCACACCTGCCATGACTCTTTAGACAGGATAGGAAAATTACTACTGTTCTAGACAAACAAATAGGTCTTCTTCCAGCAGAAGTAACTTTTGTTACATGATTACATCCTGCTGTTTTGGCCAGGGCCAGCGATTGCCAGGCTCTTACCCTTACTGTCTGTGGGAAGGGAAATAGGCAGACAAGTTCAGTCAGGGGGAAGAACGAAGACACCTTGTTAGTGACAGTTATAATGAGCCTGCACATTCCTAAAAGACAGGCAATCCCTGTGATGGGAGAAGGGCTTTACTCCTTACATGAATACAAACAAGGGGTCCACAGGGGAAAAAAAATAGAGGGAAGGATTTTTTGCTGATGATTTACTTTTTGTCCCAGAACAGATGGACCACAATAGAACTAAAGGGAATAAGAAGAACAGTAGCATCTAATGACTCCACTGAGGACAGCTTATACTTTTCATATACCTTTGTTTCAAATAACATGACATTGAGCAATGTAATTCTAAGTCAGCAAAAGTGATTCTTTATTGAAGTCAATACTGGCATGAGTTTGTTAACACACAGCGTGCCCTTACAGCACCTGAACATAAGTGAAATCAGTTACTTCAAGAAGCAAATATAAGAACTTAGTTCTCTGCTGTAAACTAAAGTTCAGTTCTGATCCTCCTTGAGGGGCATGAGGAACACTGGATTCATATATTATTACCTCAGTATGGGTCTGGGGTGGTGTACAGGGAAGCAACAGCCACAGCAGAAGTGGTGTAGAGCACAAGCATGCAGGACATGAGAACACTGGCAGTACTAGGCTGGCTTTTGTCAAAATGACCGCAGTCTGGCTGTGCATCACTTACCTGTTCCCTTCTGCAAATCAGCTATTGCCCTGGAAATCCTTCTTCCTTCTTCTCCTCCCAAAGAGGTGAGCTCTTAACAGAAGAATTCCAAATGTCCTGCTACAACTCTGGAACACAGTGACAAAATCTAAAGTGTAAAGCTTCAGAAAGTAGTTGGGGTTCTCATAAGAAGGACAAGTTGCTCACCAGCTTGTGAGCATTCACTGTTGTCCTTGTTGGGTGACTCCAGGGGCTTGGTGTGGTTACCTACGGCCTCCTGGTTCTACTCAGAAATGAGTGCTAGTGTAACTTCTGATAGTAGAACTGGCAAAGTTGCCCCACTCCCAGAAAAGGACTAATGCTACAACTTCAGAGTATTAAAAAAAGCTTATATTAGCTCAATACTCTGTATGCTGGAAACAAAGAGATTTTGATACAGTCATTGGCACAGTGAAACTGAAATTATTATCTTGTGGAATCAGGGTTTCATTGATTATAAGAACAAGAGATGAAATGGAATTCTGCATGTATAGTTCTGCATGCTACTATGATTTCTGACTTTTCTCCTATTTTTTCCATGCATTTTTCTTTTAAATTGATGTAAAAGATTTTGAGAAACAATGCAGCCCATGATCTTCAAGTATTACATTAAAATGCCTGTTTATCACATTTCTGTTCCCTCCCCTAAAGTTAAAAATCTTTCCAAAATGTTGCAAGAAAATGTGTTTGCTGTAAAGCATAGAAAAATTATCTTGTTATTTCAAATTGTTCCAGGAGCTACTATTGAATAACTCTTTAGTTAAAGTTTTACCCAACAGACTAGGTGTCTTCTGCCTAAACTTTTGCAAGACTTTACAATTGATATCTGCATATGATCGTAATTGAAGCTGTAACTTGTACTTATGCTAGCAGAGTTCTATTCCTTGTTTCTACTGTGTGAGTGTCTAGCAGTCTTCCATGCCAGTAATTCTGCCCAACTTCTGCAGTCTTAGCTGTGTGGTCATGTGGCACATAGATATTCATCATCCCCACTTCCTTCTAATCATCATGCTTGCATTTGATGCTGGAAAGATTGCTCCTTTATGAGAGGAAACACTCTTTACAACAGTTAAAGGTCTTTATTACCGTTTGATTTTATTATTTGAAGGTCCATTTTCTGTAAAACTGTGATCTATTTCAATGGAGCAGACTACTGATCAAGACAGATCACTTGATGGTCTACTCAGCTCCTGAACATTTTAGACTGAAAAAACCTGATAGATTTTCTTGTCAGCTGATCTGAGCACTCCTCACCACCATCTGAGTTTGGCATAAACATTACAAATCCTGTGAGTCATAGAAAATGAAAAGAACAAGAATTTGAAAGAATAATATTGTCAGTTCCTTACACAAGTCTTCGTAAACACAAGTATCCAAGTACAGTACTGACAGAAGCAGCTTGAACTCCTCTTTCTGAGGAAAAAATCCATTAGATTAATCAAGATAGTTTTGTTTGCTAAGAAAGCCTCTGGTTCAGACTTACTGAAAAGCACTAAATTAAACCAGTTCCAGAAGGCTGGAGAATTTTCAGTTAAGAAAAACATTTTTATTTAAAGTAATTCACCCATTCTCTACTAAGACTTATTTTTCAATAAACTTACTAGCATTTTATAAATCAGAATGATGGATTTATAAGCTATTTCTTGTAACAGAATTAGAAACAGTTAACTGCAATTAGGTTATTCTAAAAAAAATTCTACCATTTGGAAAGCACAGTGTCAAGAGGGGTTTTTTTGAAGGTGGACACCCTTGGCTAATTATGTCTTTTTTCTACCTCAGACTTTGCAAACTTTATAGCTGATTTGAAAACACGAAAGTGTCATTCCCCATGCCTTTTGTTCTCAAGCTTTTTTATTTGTGGAAGATGAGGAAGATGACAATGTCAACCCTCAGCATCAAATGATGACCAGTTATTTGCTCACATGGTTCATGTATAGTACAAACTACTCAATTAGCTGGATAGATAAATTAATTTTCATTTCAATTAACTTTCAGGTATACCCCAAAGTTAACACCTACAGTAGAATGGTAGGTAGCACTTACAGTAGAATTTGGTAGCACCTACATGCTACCAAAGTTCTACCTTTTAATCATAGATTCATAGAACACATTTGGAAGGGATCCACAAGGATCAATAAAGTCCAACTTTTGGCCCTATGCAGGACACTGCAAGAGTCACACCATGTGCCTGAGAGCATCGTCCAAATACTACTTGAACTCAGTCAGGGTGTGACCACTTCTCTGGAGAGCTTGTTCCAGTGCCCAACCACTCCCTGTGTGAAGAACCTTCTTCTAATATCTAACCTAAACATCTCCTGACTCAGCTTCATGCCTTGAGTCCTGACACTGGTCACAATAAAGAAGAGATCAATGTCTGCCCCTCCTCTTCCCCTCATGAGGAAGTTGCAGACTGCAATGAGGTCTCCCCTCAATCTCCTCGAGGCTGAACAGACCGAGTGACCTCACTTATTCGGCTTCCTCTCCAGACCCTTTCCATTGCCCTCCTTTGGACACCCTCTAATAGCTTTCTCTCTCTCTTACACTGTGGCACCCAGAACTGCCCCCAGCACTGGAGGTGAGGCTGCCCTAGTGCAGAGCAGAGCAGGACAATCCCCTCCCTTGCCTGGCTGTTGATGCTGTGCCTGGACAGGACAGGGGTGGCCCTCCTGGCTGCCAGGGCACTGCTGACTCATTCTCAACTTGCCATTGACCACGGCCCCCAGGTCCCTTTCNTCCAAATACTACTTGAACTCAGTCAGGGTGTGACCACTTCTCTGGAGAGCTTGTTCCAGTGCCCAACCACTCCCTGTGTGAAGAACCTTCTTCTAATATCTAACCTAAACATCTCCTGACTCAGCTTCATGCCTTGAGTCCTGACACTGGTCACAATAAAGAAGAGATCAATGTCTGCCCCTCCTCTTCCCCTCATGAGGAAGTTGCAGACTGCAATGAGGTCTCCCCTCAATCTCCTCGAGGCTGAACAGACCGAGTGACCTCACTTATTCGGCTTCCTCTCCAGACCCTTTCCATTGCCCTCCTTTGGACACCCTCTAATAGCTTTCTCTCTCTCTTACACTGTGGCACCCAGAACTGCCCCCAGCACTGGAGGTGAGGCTGCCCTAGTGCAGAGCAGAGCAGGACAATCCCCTCCCTTGCCTGGCTGTTGATGCTGTGCCTGGACAGGACAGGGGTGGCCCTCCTGGCTGCCAGGGCACTGCTGACTCATTCTCAACTTGCCATTGACCACGGCCCCCAGGTCCCTTTCCATGGTGCTGCTCTCCAGCCTCTCATTCCTCAGCCTGTCTGTACATCCAGGGCTGCCCCATCCCAGTGCAGATTCCAGCACTTGCCCTTGTTAAACTTTACATGGTTGGTGATTGTCCATCTCTTCAATTTATCAAGATCTCTGCAGAGCCTCTCTGCCCTCTAAGGAGTCAACACCTCCTCCCAGTTTAATATTGTAAGCAAACTTACTCACTGTTCCTTCAAATCCCATGTCCAGGTGAACGAGTATGTAGAAGAGGATACAGCCCTGTGGAACCCCACTAATTGCCTGGATGCTAGCCTGATGTTTTTGTAAAATACATACTATTCTTTCCAAAGAAAACATCCCATTGCAGTTTTATAATTGCCTTGAAAGGCATACAAGAGGAGAGATTATTCCTCTGTAACTGTGCACAAATTATTGTCAGAGAAATGTCACAATGTCAAATGTGTGATTTGAAGCACCAGCAACCACACAGGAAAGTACATTCTTTTCAGCCAAACTTTTATTCATTCATGCATGCATGCATGCATTCATGTTTAGCTCAAATACACAAATACAGTTGCCAGAGCACACAGCATTTGGGTTATCAACATATATTGAGCCATGATATGTATAGCCATGGGTGAATATTGGAAAACAACATTACTTTGTGTGCTGTCACCATAACTAAATTATATGTGTGATTGGGACTAATACTGTAATGTATTTTTGTTGATTGTGCAACAGCTGCCTTTCAATTGTTTTCAAAGTATTTTACACTTCATAGCAACCAAGAAGTTGAAAAGTGTTTTGCTTAGAAGCTATGCTTTTATGATTTGTCCCATTTCCATACCATTTTATGACTGATAGTACTTCACAAAAACTTCTGCATAAATCAGAGCAGACCTTGAAGCAAGTACTGCTTTCTCTACAGATCCATGCAAAACCATTTCTCATCTACATATGGAATCTTCCTGACCTGTTGACAGAACAGCCCTATTATAATGACTGTCAGCATAAAGATCAGAGTAATGACACATGCAGAACTATTAAAAATCATAGAAGTGCTAACACTAG
This sequence comes from Alaudala cheleensis, assembly GCA_013398995.1. Taxonomy (NCBI): domain Eukaryota; kingdom Metazoa; phylum Chordata; class Aves; order Passeriformes; family Alaudidae; genus Alaudala; species Alaudala cheleensis. Next base: position 21,187 of record VWYE01011248.1, read on the forward strand.
TGTGCCTCACAGTCTAGATTATTATGTGGGGGAAACTACCCCATATTTGAATAGCAAGAGAACAGTTTTACTGTCATAACAATTCCATTTTGTCTGACTGGCCTCAAAAAATCTTTTCTATTTTTTTGGATTTAAATGAAAGCTCAAATAATTTCTTTAGAAAGCATATAAAGAAAATCAGGGTTTGCTGGTTTTGAAAGGGTTGCATCAATGTAGACTGATTAGGCAGCACTGAATTTCACATTTCAACCATAGCTTTGAACCAAAGGCGCTCTTTTGCATTTATTTGCATCTTTTGGACCAGGTAGTACCAAACTCTTTTGTCAGCGTTTTTGAGGAAGTAAAAAGTCTTTTGAACTTGGAAATGCTTGAATACTTCCAAGAGGTATTTTTAATGTTCCTCCCACCGAAACAGGATTTTGTGATCGTGGTTCAAAGCCCTCCCTTACCTGCCGTCTTTGTAGAACTTTTGTACAAGTCAACCGAGCAGCCATAAGCTGGCTATTTACCACGCCAGCAGGAGGCGGGAACGAGATAGTAAATTCTTGTTTTACCAAGTAAGGCTTTCTGACTACCTTCGCACGTCCACTTCATTCCCGAAACCGGATGGGCCGTCCCGACCCGCCCTGACGTGTGCGGAGGCCGCACGGGCCCGGCTGGGTACACAGCGGGGCAGGCCGCCCCTGCCCGCCCGCCGGGCTCCTGTCCCGCCGCTCCCGCCAGCGCCAGCCACCGGAGGCGCGGGACACATCCCGCCGCGCCCCGCAGGAGCAGCTGCCGACACAGCCCCCAACTGCAGGCCCTCCCACCAACAGCTTAAACCCAGCCCTCAGTCAGCCGGGGAACCGGCTCTTCTCGCCCCACCCACGCCCCCGCAGCGTCCCGGCTCACACACGAGCCCCGGGAGCGGCCGCTCCGCCTTCATCCCTTTCTCCCTCCCGGGGCCGTCCCACCCGGAACTTCACTTCCGGGGCGGCCATTTTGGGCGGTCCGTGGCTGGTCGGTGCGGCGGGGCGGGCTCGGCCCGGGCCGTGGGGTTGTCACAGGGGCTCTGACAGCGGCTGTGACAGCGGCGGGGGGGACACCTGCGCCGGGCACTGTCGGGGCGCCGCCGCAGGGGCAGAGCCGCCGCCCGGGGACCGCAGCGCCCGCCTGCCCCCGCCATGTCGGACTTCGACAGCAACCCCTTCGCCGACCCGGACCTCAACAACCCCTTCAAGGTGAGGGGGCCGTGAGGTTTCCTCGGTGTCGGTATGCGCCGAGCCTCGGGCTTCCCACGAGAGGAAGCAAGCAAGCAAGGAAGGAAGGAGAGGGGGAAGGGAATAAAGAAGGTGGGAAGGGCCCCGTGGGAGCTGCGGGCCGGGGTCTGCCCTCAGCGGGCCGCGGAGGCCCGGAGTGGGGGTGGGGGCAGGGCGCGGAGAATAAGCAGCTTTTCACAGCTTCAGGGCTCCGTGGTTCTTTCTGTAGCTAAAATAACACAAGTTTTATTTTTCACATGCGTTATTTCGATGGGAAAAAAATTAAAGTTTGATTGGTTTTTTTGGTTTTTTATTATGACCCTAGCTTTGTGCTAGGGGTAACACCACTACAGTCCTTTTTTCTTTTTTTTGAGCAAAATAATTAAACTTAGTGAATTAGTGCATTACCCTCTTCTCCTCTAGCCTCCTCCCTCCTCCTTCAAGCTTACCGGTTCCCTTACCTTATGTCTAAAGTAATCAGGGTAGCAGTGGCTGAGTTCTATGCTGCATCTCTAACTGCTTGGTTTGTGCTATAAAGCTTTTAGGTTTTGCACTGTTGACTTGTCATACAGCTGTGAATTCTTTCTTCACTCACTGGCTCCAGCTGTCAAAACGAATTGACCTCCCTGCATGCTTCCCCTCCTATTTTGGTTTTTTGTTTTGTTTTGTTTTTTTGTTATTTGAATCCAGTTCAACTAACTTCTGAAGCTACCTACTTTGATAATATTACTGAACTTCTAGCAGGCACTTTAAAGCACACAGATAGTATATGGCAGTGAGTTTAGGATGTTAGCTGGAATAATTAAGCTTTTTAAAAATTGAGCTGTCACATTTCAAGCTAAGCATACTTTTGTCCACATAGATGCTGGAAGCATAATGTTCCTAACATTTGTTCCTTAGAGTCGGTCTGAATCATTAGTTTTGTTTTTATGGTCATGAAACAGGCAATAGTATTCATTAGGCTAGAATTCCTTAGGCTAAGATCTGTTTTCACTTGTTGTATGCAGTGCAATGACCTTCCAGGTGAACAGAATTCCTGGTGTTTAGTCTGCTGCCGACAGTTGTTTGGGCTGTGAGCACTGTTCTTTTTGGCACCAGGCACTGAAAAGGTGTCGTTTAGGATGTGTCTTCAGCAGCAGAAATACATGATGCTTTTTCTCCTCCTTGTAATAGTTCTGTCCTTCTTGTAATAGTTAATCAAATAACATCCAGCAAAATCCCGGGCAGTAAGGGGTATTAGACACAAAATAGCTGCCTCTGCAGTGCTCATCAAGCCGTGTAACTGGTCCTGTGTAGTGTTCTGAGACCTGAACTCTGCACGCACTTGAATTATACTTCCAGTTTGAAGATACTGCTTAAAGTGCAAAAGCTTATTCCAGTTTCTCTTGAGGAGAAGACTTCTATTGTAACTGTTGGGCAGAATCCATGCTTTGCTTTTCATCTGCAGTGCATCATGATAAAAGGACTATAATGGCTTCTTTGTAACTTGAAACTCTCTGTTTGGATTTCTTCATTTCCAGAAGATGGTTCAGGAAAGCTGTGTACTTTTCCTTTTTCAGAGGCTTTTTTCTCTTTTTTCTCTTCCTTCAGTCTTTGCTTAACTTCCATCACATTCTAGTGCCCATAAAAGGTAATCTTGCATATCTTTGCTTACCTATGCATTTAACTCAAAGGGGCAGAAGGCCTCATATATAAGCTAAAGCTTGATGGCCATCTTGCTGGCAGAACAGCTTTGAAATTAGTGGGTATTAATGCATGTATGTCTTTAAGTTTCATCTGTGTGTTTTAAAATAATTTATGCACAGAACCAGTATTTCCAGATGGACCCTGACAGCCTAAGTCATCTTGTCTAAACACTGTATCCTTATGTACTCACATTTTTGTCTTTGCTTGATCTATTTATGTATGATCTGATTAGTTGTTTTCCTCCTGTTTTGAACCTGCTTCCTGAGCTAATGTAAAATCACAAAGTAGTATGACAGAGAAGGGGTGGGAAGGCATCAGGTGGAAGAGTTGTTGCCAAAGTCTATAGATAAATCCTGGTTTTTGTTAAGTATCTTGGTTTTACTAGCTGTCTGTGATCTACATAGAAGGTCTCCTGTGACTGTTCTTATGCCTTTTAATAAAAATATTAGAGCAGAGCTTCTTGCTTGATGTTGAATCAAATAATGGTGTTCTCTGGAAAGACAAAAGTAAAACATAAACATCTAGTGCTCAGTTTTTTGGGTAGTTAATACTTTTAGAAGCCTAAAAATAAATTGTCTGCTGAAAAAACGGAAATCAGCTTACCTGGCTTGATCATGAGGGTGCTGTGGATTTTGAGACAAGTAGCTACCTTAACCTTTGATGATTTTTTTTTTCTTTAAAAAAAGCAACAACCTGGAACTGAATCTGGACTCAGATATGCTTTTGAAGTCATAGTTTTCCTCTCTAAATAAATGTCCTCTGAATGCTAAACCAACAAAGCCAAAAGATGGGGTTGTTTTTTGAAAGACAGAGGGTACTGAAACAGATAAGTGACATGCTAACATTTACAAGCTTTTGATAACATTAAAGTTGTGCAGAAGAAAATGCATCCATGTACCATACAAATGAAGATGTGAGAATCATGATTTTATAATATGATGTATCAGTAATGTGAAGTTGGTGTAACTCCAGGTATCATGATTTGGAGGCAGGTTAGTAATGACATCTATTAATTTTGTTTACTAAGAAGCACTAGTGAGTGTGGATTCACATTTTGTAAAGTTCTCGCTTAAAATGCTGCAGGCCCGCAGCACCCAAAGAGGGTGAGCAGAGCGGATGTGGTGATGGTAACTGCATTCAGTGCTAGGCAAAACTAAAGAGAGGTGGCAGATCTGAGCCCAGGTTAGAATCCTGAGCCAGGGTCAGGATCATGTCCAGTGAAAGTAAGCAGGATCAGCCAGTGGTCGTCTATGACCAGATAAGGTTTTAGTAGGGAATGGGAATCTGACCACTGAAGAGGAGTTTGGGAATCCTCAAGGCCTGACAGTCTGTCTTAAATAGGGTAAAGCATCATGAAATAAATTTTGTATGACAAAACAAAGGCATATTTCTAATGTCACTGTCTCCTTGTGTCCTTTTTTTCCTCCCTAATGTCATAGGATAGGTGATAGTTGTAATCTTCTGTCTGGGGAGGTGATACAGTTACAATGGTTCTGAAATAGCAGTCTCAAAATTCAGTGTATCATTTACTCTGAAACAATCAGCAGTTCATCTGCAATAAAAGTTGTAGGTTCTGTGTTCTTGGTTCAATTTTTTTTTTCCCCTAAGTGAAGAGTCCTACTACTCAGAAGATTTTTTAGGTAGAGCTATCAATTTCATAGGCCTTTGGGTCTTGGCTGACAGATGGCAAAAGGTTTGAAAACTGACTGTTAATTACCCAAACATATGAAACTTATTTTTTGGTGGCTGTAGAATGAGAACTATAAAGACTGAGTTATGCAATAAGTTCTGTTGGGTCAGTTCATCTGATGTGTTTAGCTCTGAGCAGATGCATGTATTTGACGACATAGAAATTGTGATAGGCCTGAAAACTAATAAACACTTCTGTTCAAATGGGAATGGTGACCCTCAGGGAAAAGCCAAATCACTACGTGATAGGAAGATTTTTCTTTTTTCTTTATCAGATTTAGTGTGGGAGGGCACAGTCAGAGCAGACCTCAAACATATGTAATGTTAAGTATTTGAGTAGTTTCTTTGAGCTGGATTAGGGATCCAAACTGTGGTTGCCTTTGAGTAGTTGCTCCAAAAAGACACAGATCTTGCATAGTTCTGTCATGACTGATGTTCTTGTTTGGATGGCTGAGATACTCTGCAATACCCAGAAGTGGCACTGAATTGCTCCCGTGGAGGTCACAGGATTATTTGATGCACTAAAACTAAGTACAGAAGTCATTCTAGTTATAAGTTGGATATTACACTTAATCTTAACTCACATGATCACAAATTATTCTGCTGTCTGGTTTGGTGGGAAATACAACCTGGAGGTTTCATACTGAAAGTGATTGTGCAGATGACTGCTACCATCTGTGGCGGCAGAACCTATATAGTTTATACCATGGTTGCTGAAGTGAAGCTAAAGTGATAGAAACTTAGAAGAAGAAAGAGAAATCCTGATTTTTAAATTTTTTTTAAGAATTGGGACCCTTATTACATAAACTGTTGTGCAGCTTTCGAACGAAGCAGTTTGTCACATGCCTGTATGCATAACTTATTCCTCTGTCTGACTATAAAATATACTGATTTAAGTCGTCTGTCTTTTAGTAAAGGACATAAAATACAGGTATTTGTTCTGACTTTACTATCTGGTTCCCCTTCATGTCTTCAAAAATTATGAATACCCCTAAATCTTGCATAATTTAAAGCCAGACATCATGGTACTGGATTGTCCTTTAGCTGTCCTACATGGAGGTTGGCTTTCAAGAATAAACTTCACCAGTGCTGTAACTGCACTGTAATCTGTTTAAAATGTGAAGCGTTTAATAGTTATTCCGTATCTTAATAGCTGTGTTTTTCCCTCTAGATTTTCACTGAAGTGTTAGCCCATACGCCCTAGTATTATTATTGTGCTGTATACTGAGATTCAACATTACAGAGAGGAACATACATGTATCGGAGCTGGGGAAAGGAGAATGATTTAAGAACAGCTATGAGATAGAGGTGATCCTTTGCTAGGCATCCAGTACTCCATTGCAAGATGAGGCTGGTGCAAGCTTTAGGACAAATTTAGCTTTGTCAGCCTCTGAAGTTCTTTTAGGTTTCAGAGGTGAGGACCTTACCTTGCTCAGTTGCTCAGAACCTTTCACAGCTCTGGTTTCGTGTGATGAATGTGACATATAACAAGCAGCGTTCAAAAGACAAGAAAACCTAGTGGGATACTTTTGCAGTATCCTGTGTAATAGTCATATTCAGGCAGAGTGGGAAAGAAAGCTATTTGAACATCATTTCATGAGGGGGTTGGGAAAATGGCTGATAAATGATCAGTAGTTAAACATGAAAAACTTGGAGTTATGAAAGAACTGTTACATGACTGCCGTGATATTTTCATTATTTTCAGTCCAGAATTTTTAACCAAATGTTTACTCAACATGTGTGAATTGCAATTTCAGAGGCTTAATCCAGCAGTCTTATGGGACTGAGAAATACTACAGAACCTGTTTATGAAAAGTGTGATGAATAATTTTAAATCGTTTTCTCTTTGGTCAAGAAATCAAAAAAGTCAGACCAACAGTTTCTGGCATTTTGTGTTGCATTTTAGGAGAAAATTGCATTTGTGTTGTCATTTAGTTTTCTGACTCAGTGATGTTATCTTAGGGAGTACTTCACAGACAGCAGGAAGTACAACTGTTACTATAACCTTTTCCCACCCCCAAAATCAAAATCCAGAAAACTTAAATCTTACTTTCCAACTATTTTTTAAGTTCTGTGTAGCTTAAGTGATTTTTGTTTAAAATTGTTTTCTACTGCTGATGCATTGTAAAAACATTATGATCTCCATCTGAATTAGTGTTTAGTATTTATAAACCCCATTTCCTGACCTCTGCAATAAAATACTGCTTTTATTTCCCTCCTAGTCCTTGTGACCAAACTGAAAAAATGTTCCCTGCAGAAAATGCTTTTGTCTTTTTGGTGGAAGAGTAGGCATCCCTCAAAGTGAAAAGTTTCTTCAGCAAGATGAACATCAGTTTGGAGGGGCAGATTCCTAGTTCACAATATTCCCTTCACTTAAATCAAAATCACAATGTAACAGCTTAGCTGGTGGTGTTTTTCAGATTATTACTGCATTACATATTTTATAAAAGCATTTTACTGCTGGTGAAACAATTCTGAACCCATATCCAGTGAACAGTAATACCATGCATTGTTACAGATGCGTTTACTTCTTCAGTCTTTAATTTGGTAGTGTCTTCTGCGTTAATGAAACTGGTAGCTGATGACTAGTTTTGGTCTCCTAGACAACACAGGTAAATTCCTTTCAATTTTATTTTTTAAAAAGCTGTAAAAGCTCATGTGGAATGGATTATTCTGCTCTGTTTTAAACATTCTTGTAGTTAGTTGTATTTGTACGATCTCCGTGATAACTGAGTATTCACTTAATTTTATCTATATGTGGGTGATGTGAGCATAATTTGTTAGCTTGGCACAGAAGATGCTTTTAATAGGTGCTCTTGCCAGTATAAAATATGAATGTGTTGGTTTTTCCTGTTTGTTTTTCAGTTTTGTTACTGTTTGTTGGGGTGTTTTTTCTGACTTTTCCATTCTTAGCATAAAAAATAGGTTGCTGCTTGTACATGTCTTGTTGGGATTAAAAGAAATGTGTTAATATTTCCTTTTGAGATTGATGTTAGTGGAGGGAGACTGCAAGAAGCAGGTAAAAGGAAAGACTTAGATGGAGAATGACTAAAATAAGTTGTGTTACTTTCTTAGAACTTCAGTCTCCTAAACTAACTCGGATCTTGAAAATATAATCTGAAATGACTGTGTGACTTAAATGCACCAATAGCTACAATGGCTGGATATGAAAAGTAGTCTGTTTTTAATTCTGTTCTGTGATTGTATGACTAATAGTTAAGTAAAAGGATCAGAAGCTCTGGGTTTGAACTGGCAGGAGTTTGCATGAGATAAGGCTGGGTGGAATATCAGATATGGAAAATAAATCATTAGAGTGCAGATTCACTTATTTCTGTGGAATATTAGTTTTAACTGGTTTTACATGCTATGCAACATAGAAATCTGCAACATAGTAGCATTCATTTAAATGCTACTTCTTTTGAGTATGTCATCCTGCACAACATTCATTGTTTGTATTCATTACTCAAACCCTGAACAGTTTCTAAATTCAATGTTTGGTTTTTTTTTTTTAATTCTGCAGCAGTGAATATGAGTGCTTCACAGTTTTCATCACTGTGTTTAGATGAGTTGGCATTTGCTCCATTTTTAAAATGAGATGCAGGGAGTGTAAGGTAAATGATTCAGAACAATTCTTTGTGTTTTGTGGGATGTAAGGTCTAATATCTTCAGAAATATTGTAAGTAGTGTTTTGTAATACGAAGTGTAGCTTCTGTTGGTATCAGTCACTTGATGCACTGTAGGTGTTCAAAGCAATTAGAATAGCACCTACACCTGGGCATCCTCACTGTGAATGAAGAGTGGAGGATAGTGCCATCAATGAGTGAGTTATAGGAAAAATACAAATTTCCAGGCTGGTATTTCTTTCTTCAGCTGGAGCATTCCTCTTTTCCTGTGATGACTGGTTTACTTTTCCTTGGGTCTTTCTGTGTCACAAACTTCTATTGAAGTCCAGACTGTGTAATTCAAGTTTTCTGAATGCAGAATTTGAATGCTACTTGTAGTGGTGGAGTTCAAATTGTGTATTTCAATACAACTTTAATTTTCTCCCTTTAGTGGATAATGAAACTTTACTTGAATAGAGCTATTATTGAATGTCCTCTGGGTCATTCAAGTTTTTTTTAGAGCTGCTGCTGCTTTAGCAAACAATAGCAATATTTGGCAGAGGTGTAGCAGTTGTTAATTCAAAATGGGAATGGGCTTCTGATAAAGGGCTTCTTACTCTAACCACTGCATGTATTTAAGTGTTAAACTTATTTTTGAGTGCTAAGACTATTGTTCTAGTACATCTGGTTGTCTCAGCATGTTTTCTTTCATCAGTTTTGAAATGCCACACTAGATGTACAAATAGATCTAAGGAATTATGACCCTGTTTTTAAAACACTGAGAAAAAAACTTTCTTTCATCAGATATTTATTTTTGTTTATATGTTGTATTTCTGATGGGTTGTTCTTCTGAACTTGACTTGACCACTGTTCCATGCTTTTTGAAAATGGCTGCTGTTCAGTGAGTGTCTCATGAGTCTGATATTGCAGTTATTCACGTAACTGAATTTGTGGTCTGCAGGCACAGTTGGTTAGTACTGCTCTCTTCAAACGCAAGTTCAGTGTTGAAACATACTTTTAAAGCAGCTAATTCACCCTAAGTGCTATTCAAGTAATAGTGATTAGACCTGCAGTTTCGCTGTGTGTCTGATGGTTAGCGATCACAAATTGCACATGTGTCTATACTTGAACATTTTTCTTTGAAAGAGGGAATTACGTGAGCATTTTTGAAAGGGCTATCATCCTGAAAGCTTGGACGAAGTGTTTTATGCTCTGCTAATTGACATGAACATGTAAAGACTGGAGTAAGTGTACTAGGTCTGACTAGGATGGAGTTAATTTTTTTCGTAGCAATCCGTTGTGCTGAGTTCCACATTTGTGACCAAAACAGTTTTGGGAAGGCACTGATGGGCTTGCACATTGCTGTGCAGTGCTTAAGCAGCACCAAGACCACCTTTGTTTCACCCTCTTGCTTCCCCTCAGGGAATAGAATTGGGCAAGAGGCTGGGAGGGGACACAGGCAGGACCGCTGACCCCAGCGGGATCTTGCGTGCTGCGTCACGTCGTGCTTGGCAGCAGCCCTGGCCGTGGTGGTTGTAGTGGGGGGAGCTGTTCCAAGCAACCATTGCTCAGAAGCTGAATGGGCATGTGCTTATTGGTGGGAGGTGATGAGCAATTGCCTTTGCATGACTTGAGGGGTTTTGTTGCCTTTTTTTTTTTTTTTGCCTCTGCCTTCCCCTCCCCCTTCCCACCTTTAAACTGTCTTTTTTCTTAACAACCACAAGTTTTATTTGCTTTTTCATTTTTGGTTCTCCCGTATCCCGCTGCAGAGAGCAGTAAATGAGCAACTAGTTTGGGGGCTTTTCTGCTGGTTGCAGTAGATACACCACAACAAGATAAAAGTTTTCAGCTGTATACAGCTTTGTACTGTTCTGCATATTGAGTTATGAAATTGTCTTATTTACATTAACTTTGTTTTAGCTTCATCTTATTTCATCTTGAACTGATGAGTCTAGTAAACCAATGTGTAATTCAAATGTTATATTTAATTATTCCCATCTTTTTAATGTACTTTTCTAGTCAACATTTCAAGTAATTTCTGGTTGAATTTTGACATGAAACATACCACACAATGTTTTCCCTCTCTTTTGTTCATCTGCACAGTATTTTGTCATAGCCATTTTAGCAAAGAACATGGTAACAATTAGTTTACCTGCTTATGCAAGACCTGATGATATTTTAATTGTAACAGTGTTTTTGAGCATGGTAACTGTGGCAGGCTTATGAGGGAGACTCACCAGCATGGCTACTTTGAAACAAATAATTAAAATGAGTCAACTGTAAGAAAGCTGATGTTGAATTGCATTTAACGTTGTTTTGTGTACATATTTTGAAAGCATGATTCTTGTTCAGTGACTATTGAAATGCTGCTTTTCAACTAAATGTATGCTTTAATGAAAAGTGATTTGTGACCAGAGGGTGTTTATGTATGCTTATGTACATGAATTTATTTAAAATATACAAAATATTTTTTTTCTTTTTTGAGGCAGTGATTTTTCTTAGGCTTTTTTGTAGCTAACTTTTAAAATTGCTTCATATGAACAGTTTTGTGAGTATGGCTATTGGAAAAAACAGACTTGTTCTCGTTTGCTCTGTCCCTTAGGGTTTTAGAACTGAAAAGTGTTCTGCCCTGTTTTTTTTTTTCTAGCTGTAAATAAATTGACTACAGGCATTAAGAAAGTCCTCTGCCTGCATCTGCAGATAAAGTTCCTGCTAACAAGACTAAGCTAAGGCCATAATAGATGCTGACTCTAAGAAAGCAGATTTTGTATTGAAATCTTATTTTTACTTTATTTAGCTTAATATTTTCTGTATTTACTTAAGTGTAGATAAGTCACTTCCTGTATTTTTTTTTTAAATTATATTTGTGTAATAGAATCATAGAACAGCTTGGGTTGTAAGGACCTTAAAGATTATCTAGTTCCATGCCTCCAGCCACAGGCAGGAGCACTTTCCATTAGACCATGTTGCCCAGAGCTCCATCCAGCCTGGCCTTGAACACTTCTAGGGATGGAGCGTCCACAACTTCCTTGGACAACCTGTTCAGTGCCTCACTGCCCTGTCAGTAAAGAATTCCTTAACAATACCTAATCTAAACCTACTCTCTTTCAGTTTGAATCCATGAGCCTATTCCTGTCACTTCATGCTCTTGTAAAAAGTCTCTCTCCATCTTTCTTGTGTGTTTCCTTGAGGTATTTTGAGGCCACAGTTAGGTCACCCTTAAACCTTCTCTTTTCCTGAAAAACTCCAATTCTCTCCCAATTCCTGTCTTTGTAGGAGAGGTGCTCCATCGCTCTGACCATCTTTGTGGCCTCATCTGAACTCATTCCAGCAGGTCCCTGTCCTGCTAAATAACACTGCTCCCAATAAAAATCCTTTAGGGACATTTGTCGCTGATGTCCTCAATCACCTGCCTGTCCTCCATGTGCCTTAACATNCTCTGGGTCCCTCTGGATGGCATGCCATCCTTCAGCTGTGTCAGCTGCACCATTCAGCTCGGGGTCATTTGCACGTTTGCTGAGAGTGCACTCAATCTGTCTGTGTCATTAATGAAGATGCTAAATAACACTGCTCCCAATAAAAATCCTTTAGGGACATTTGTCGCTGATGTCCTCAATCACCTGCCTGTCCTCCATGTGCCTTAACATGGATCCTCCTAGAGGCTGTGTTCCATCATCTTCCCAGGCACAGACGTGGGGCTGACAGGTCAGTAGTTCCCAGGGCCGTGCTTTCTACCCTTCTTAAAAATGGCTACCATGCTTCCCTTTTCCAGTCACCTGGGACTTGCCCTGAGTGCAGTGACTTTTCAAGTGGCATGGAGAGATGGCTTGGCAACTACATCAGCCAGTTCAGAGTCCCTGAGGACTCTGGGATGCATCTTCTCAGGTCCTACAGACTTAAGTAAATTCCAGTTCCTCAGGTGGTCATGAACTTACAGTGGCTAGTACTTTGTTCTCCCAGTTCTCCTCTTGTCATCCACCCTTCGGAGGTGTGGGAAGAGAGGCTCCCTGTGAAGACTGAGGCAGTTACCAGTTTCCATTGTTACCAGCTGCATTATCGGGAGTGAACTTTGACCTTCCTTTTCTGCTTAATAAACCTGTAGAAGCCCTTCTTGTTATTCTTTGCATTGCATGTAAAGGTTTTAAATGTGTCTGCCTTTAAAAGGAATATGAATATAAATATGTATAAATATATATTTTTTTTCTTCTCAGTCTTTATCAACTCCAGTTTGTTTTCTAATGTTGAACTAGACTGTTGGAAATGAGGAAAGATCTATATCTAAATATAATAGTTATAAAATAAGTAAATAATATATATGTAGCTCTTTCTTGTGTTTGGTGTATGTACAAAATATTGTACATTTTTATATTTATGTAAATATAAATGTCAAAACCAGTACTGAATAAATGGGTATACTAATGTTCAAGAAAACCTACCTTTTATTCATCTTTATATTCTGAAAATTCAAAAACTTAAAGGCTCAGAAACAATGTGATAGAACCAGGCGTCACATAGAATAAGTACAGATTTTTTCATAATAAGTTGGTGTGGTCCATTGTGATGGGCACCTCCATTCTTCTGCAGAACAAAGCCTGCTTGTCTGTAGCAGAGAGGAATGTTTCATTCCTGAAATTGTTTTCTCAAGGTAAATCTCGAGCAGTCTTTCTTGCTGTACAGTTTATTGAGGTAGAAAAAGTTAAACTTTTTTCCTTAATTTTTACTAGTGTAGGTAGAAGCTGAATCAGGAGTGCTTTTGGCATTATGGGACCCCATTTCTTCAGCTTCATTTTTATGAAATGCTTTTTTTCTTCTTGATGGGATTGGATGTACTTCTGGGTAGGGAAGTCCAAGCATTACAGAAAGCTCTTCTGTTGTGCTTTTCAGTTGTATAGGCGTGGAGTTCACACCTTGTCAACAGAGCAGGACAGAGATTTTTTTTTCCTTCTCTGATCAGAGCTTTTCCTTATAAATCAAATGTATGACAGGTGAGGTTTCATTTGTACTGTGTTTAGAGTATAGATGTATATATAAGAAGCTCAGAATGAAATAATGTTAGTTTGGAGATAGAAGCAGATGTTTACAGACTTCTTTAGTGAATACAAACCTTTTTTACTTTGAAAGAGAATCTGACTTTTATATCATACAATGATATGGGTTTCGACTTTTTTATTATATGCATGTGCACAGATTTACACACCTGTTTCCTCTTCTAGGATCCTTCTGTTACACAAGTGACAAGAAATGTTCCTCCAGGGCTTGATGAGTACAATCCATTCTCCGATTCAAGAACAGTAAGCACGTTTATTTCTTAATCATGCTGTTAATCTTTGATTTGTGATATTTTCAGAATTGGGACAGCTAATGAGGTAGCTACAGGTAGTGGAAGATGTGTAAGAATAGTTCCATTAAGTATTTGGAGGATGCATTGGCAAGGGTAATTTCAGAGAGCTTTGACTTGCTAAGGAAAACTAGCCTCTGAAAGAGGACCAAAAGAGAATTGAGGGTTTTTTTCCTGTTTTTACTAACTTCTTTTTCCTGTTTTTACACACTTAGGATAGTCTGTCCTTGTGGTTTTCTGCATTTCACTAGCTTTGAAGCTTATGAGTATGGCACATTTATCCAAGGTTTTGCTTTTGATTCATTTAATGCTGTTTCATTTAATGAAAATGCTGTTTAGAATAAGGAAAACATTGTGTTTAAATAACAGGCTTTGAATAGTGGTGCAGTAGTGAAAGGAAAAATGTATGCCAAAGAAACAGTTGTTTTATACCTCCTATTTACATAGTTTCAATATACCTTGTGCTTTTCCATTGTGGGGAGAAATACAAGAAATAGAACAGTAAATTCCTGCTGTAACCTCATTTTTCAGTGGCTGCTTTTGATAGTGAAGATTTTGTGCATGATTAAAATGCATTTCTGGTTGTTGTCTGTCAATATAATTGATGTATTTTTAAAATGCAGTCTTATTTTTTATTACAAGTCTGGTAGTGCTGTTAGGGAGTGTTCATATTTGAGTATTTGGAGAGCCATGGATGGAGCAACAAAATTCACTCATGAGAGAGGAGCTTATGTTAATTGATGTAAACCAGGATTTTAACAAGTTGCATAGCAAATGCAAAGTTTAGTAGTAAAGTGGTTTAACGAGATTCGAAGGCGAGGTACATTTGCTAGAGGACATGGTCAGAAAAAGCTGTCAAGAAGGCCCTCCTCTTCAGTCACGAGGTTTGGAAAGGACCCCACTGCACTCTGGACTCCTTCCTGAGGGGTGTTTTGGTATGTGTGGATCCAGACTTAGTCCCTGATTTTGTCAGTGATATATGTCTAAAGGACTCCATGTACACAATCAGTCCTTTCTATCACTTAGCTAAGATTTCAAAGTATACTGTCAATTACCGAAAATCTGTTGTGGAAAGAAATATCTCTGCCTCCAGGAGTAGCCCTGAGATGTGTCCCTGCTCAAGGGGAGGTCCTGGTGTGCAGCCCATTGCTGTGTGAGAGAGCTCAAGGGGCCCTGGGCTGTGCACTATTCATGAAGTGAGGTGATTGATTTATGGTCATATTTGCATACTGATTACAGAAGTTAGTTTCTTCCAAACTTGGCATGAGTCAAATCTTTATTAGCGCTATGGTCAGGTGGGTGCATTGCTGAGATCAGCCCTTGGGTACTGTTATCTCTCTCCCCCAAAAACTACTTTACAGTTGGATGCAGTCTTCATGATCAGATGGATCCATTACTGTCATGGTTATAACTTGAGCAAGATTGTGGGAAATAGTAGGGGTAGGGAGAGCAGACTCTTGTAGCAATGAAACAGTAAGTAAGGTTTCATACTGTTTTAAAATTCTGTGCAAAGGAGGCTTGGTTTTAGGTATGCCTTGGAAGAGCTGTTTACAGCAGAATATTTACAGCTAGCAACAATGTTAAGTAAGTCTCCAAAATTACTTTCTCCTAGGAATTATGTTAGATTTAGTTTTATGAAGCTTGAAGACTTTCAGAATTGCTTTTTATTGACCATAAGTCATAAAGAAAGTAGATCTTATTTTTAAAAAAAATGTAATCTCGAGCTATTATGACTTTTTTCATTACTTCTCTACTTTTTTAACATGCAGCTTTTTGGGAAAAAGAGAACAGAAGCATATGGCTAAGATTATCCGGTTTTAAACAGTCAGATGTGCTTGAATAAAAAATTCTAATTGTTCATTAGAGATGTCACTCAAGAAGCTGGGAGGATGGAGGAAGTCTAAGTCAATGGTCAGATCTACAATGCACTGTGATTCAGTTAATCTATGGCATGTTTACAAATTAATAAAAATTGTCTAAACACTTCTCTGCAGAGGTAGAGAATGTCCACAGGTTTTCTTGACAAGAGCAAGAGTGGAGTAATAATCAACCTTTACATGTTACTCCCCTTCCTCTCTATCTTGTGGATGCTGAACATACGAGTATTTATTCAGTAATTACATGCATTTGAAGGAATGCATTTAGGTATCTGAGGATATACTCACAATTCCAAGCTCTCTCTTTTCCTAACAGCTTTGTATGCAAGAGGAGAGCATACTGTGTACAAAGAAATATGTGCAACAGGAGTAATGGAAGAGACGGTGGAAGTGAATGCCTTAATAGACTGGATGAACGGAGGTAGAAGCAGGGTCTGTGAGTTTTAGACTTGGGGAAATAGTCAAATGTCTTTTAGTATCCCTGTCTGATGTCCATCAGATAGGGATAGAAATCACTCCGTTCCATGTGCTGCTCAGAGCAAAGGTGTCCATGTACTTTTCGTGGTAGTTATTTTCCAGGTTTGTAGTGGTTGTAGCAAGATTTTACCATCTTGCAGTCTCTAGAATTAACACAGCATTTAGTTTGGATCCTTGCTGTACAAAAAAGATGTGGACAGGCTGGAGAGTATCCAGAGAAGAGCCACAAAGAGAGTCAAAGGGCTGAGAAGCCTGTTGTGAGGAACTAAGGAAACAACTAAGAAAACTATGTTTATTCAGATTTAAGAAATGAAGTGTTGGGGAAGACCTTAATTCCATGTTCCAGCCTCTAAAGGGTGGCTACAGAGAAAATGGAAATTGGCTTTTTACAGGAAGTCATGTGCAAAAGATGAGAGGGGGCATTCCATTGAACACAAGAGGAAAATATTTCACAATGAGAGCAACCTGATCAAAACTTGCCTAGACTGATCTCCCCAGGGAAGTGTTGGATACTGCAGCATTTGGATTGAGCTGGACAGAGTGCTAGGCTGTCTTCTTTAGACTGTGCTTTTGCTAAGAAAGGTTAGACTATATGGTCCTTGAGGTCTCCTTCCAGCCTGGTGTTAGTGATTGTTTCTCCATCCTCTCCAAATGGGGGTTAATGGCATATGCTAGAGTGCAAAAATATTTCTCCATTTCAAATCCAGACTGGATTTCAATTAATGTTCATTCTGTGAGAAAGTGATTTCAAACTGAATACTAATATTGGTTACATTATCTCAGTTGTGCTCCCTTTGTCAGGTGAGGCGCTTCCTACCAGTCTTTTTTGAATACAGGATGGAACAGGGGAAAAAAAGTAAATTCTACTTTTTCTCATATTCCTCATTTTGTTTACTTACTTCCGATATTTTTGTGCCTTGATTTTTTTTTCCATTTTTCACCTTCAGTGGTAGGAAGGTAGCATGTAAGACATATAGAGAAGGGCATGTAGGCAAGGGAGATTTTAGGTTGCGTGTGTCACTACCTTAGTATCTAACTTGAGAAATCAGAAGTTTGTTATAGTGGTTTTTTTGCTTTATGTTTATCAGATTTACAAATCTGTCTTACTTTTAATAGTTTAAAAAAAAAACAACAAACTAGGGAATAATGTAAATGTCAGATTAAATACCCTTGGCTGATCTTCAGTGGTTTTGTCTCTAACTCCAACAGTCACCATGGAGATTACATTGTATCTTTTGTCATGTTGCTGAAGATCAGCAGTGAAAATTAGATTTTACAATTAGGATTTCTGCTTCATCATTTAATTAAATTATGTTAAAGAAAGCTTTTTATCTCTTCCTGCTTCTAGGTTTTTAAATTCTCTGAGCATTCTGTGTATACAACTATGCCTATATACCCATATATACCTATACGTAATAATGCATATAACAACCAATTTCAAATTGCTGCATTAAAAAAATTGGGTAAAAATCATTAACAGAGTTGAATTTTATGTTGTCATTTCAAGAGATGTATTTCAATGGACTTTTTTGTCCAGGAAATTAATGGGTAGCTCCCTATCCTTCCGTTTTGTATTTAAACACAGCAAAAAAACACAGAAGTCTGTAAGAAACCAAACTGATCATCCACTCCTGACTTCGTCTGCAAGTTTTAACCTGTCCCCAATAAATAAACTTTATGTGTATGACAAAATCAATTCAAGAGAGAACTTCTTCTGAACACTTATCTCCAGTCAGCTGTTGAAAACAAGTTTAGTTAGTTAGATGAATTTTTAAACTGTATTCTGATTATTTTTAACTGACTATTGCTGAAACCTTAGGCTGCAAACTACAAGCTTTCACCTTGGGTAGCTGAACTATTCTTTAATTGTTACTTCGTTTTCTGAAGGGAGTCCCTAAGACAAGTGCAAACTGAAAGATTAAGAAGCTGCAATCTGTCCAGATAAAAACAGCTACACATAAAAAATTCTATAAAGAACTAGTTGGCACCACATCAAAAATCATGTGGGACCAAAAGGTGTATGCAGGGTGCATAAAAAGCATCTGGAGAATGAGTTCATAGGTTGTGAAGGTATAGAAGTCCAGGAAATCCTTTCTTTTAGAGTCTCTCTCAGGGGGCACCCAGCTCAAGCTGTCTTTCAGGTACTGGAAGGTGCTATAATGTCTCCCCAGAGCCTCTTCTTCAGGCTGAACAAGCCTATCTCTCTCAGCCTGTCCTCACAGGAGAGGTGCCCCATTCCTCTGGTCATCTTGATGTCTTTCCTCTGAACTCACTATGTCCATGGTCTTCGTAGACTGGGAGCCCCAGAGCTGGATGCAGTATTCCAGTTGGGGTGTCACAAGAGCAGAGAGGGAGGGGCAGAATTGCTTCCCCTGACATGGGCCCGTTCTGGTTAAGCTTCTTGGGATGCAGCCCAAGTTGTGAGCACAATGCTAGAGGTTGAGAGTGAATTGATACAGCTTCAGTACTTCTCACTTCTAGGAAAATTTCAAACTGTGCAGCAATGCTTTGCAGGGTTTTTTCTTGAGCATTGTTTTAGGAGCTGAATGATTTTCCAAGGCATTTGAATATTTCTGTTAGCTTCATTTTAAGCAGCTGTGGTATTCTTTTTGCTTCTCAGCTTTGATGAAGGTTATAAAAATAAGTACTTTAATTTGACAGGAAGTCCTGGAGCAAACTGAGTTTAAAAAGCATGGTGGAAATTTTTTTAAGAGCCATCTTTTAAGAGCTCAAGAGCAAGCAATTTCAAAGTATTGTAATTCAAGGAAGTGAGGCAGAAGGCCAACTTGGCTGGGCAGGAATCTTCTTCTGGAGCTTAAATAAAAATGGGAGTTGTTTGGACATTGAAAGCAAGGCCAGATGACAGAGGAGTGCTGTAGAGAAGCTGTTTGCCACTGCAGGGAAGAGATTTGTGTGGTTAAAGCTTGATGAGCATCCAGGCTGGACAGCACTGTGGTGGACAACAAAATGGCCTTTTAGAAAGGTCAACAGTAAAAGGATGTTCAGAGATAATATTGGTCCATTGCTTGATGAGGTCAGTCACCTGACAATTACGGATGTGGACAGAGCAGAGATGTTTAATGCCTTTTTTACCACTATCTATAACAGCACTGGTGGGCCCAGGGACTTCTGTAGTCCTGTGGCTTGAAGGCTTTGTAAACTCTGAAGATTTGCTGTTCCAGCTGAATGCACAGAAGTCAATAGGGCCTGATGGAATTCATCCCAGTGTACTGAAAGAGCTAGCTGATAATATTGTGGGGTCCTCTCCATGTTGTTTTTCAATGGTCTCGGGAGTCTGGAAATGTGTCAGTTTACTGGAAGCTGGCAAATGTTGCCCCAGTTTTCAAGAAGACTAAGAAGAAAGACTTAGGTAATTACAGGCCAGTAGGTTTCACTCCAGTGCCTGGTAAAATTATGGAGGAGGTTAATCTGTGACCAATGGAAAAACACTTGAGAGACAATGCAGTCATTAGTCAGAGCCAGAACTGGTCCATGTGGGGCAAGTCCTGCTTCACCAGCTTAAGCTGGGAATTGGATTCCATGATGCTTATAGGTCCCTTTCAACTTGAAATGCTATGATCATGATACTTTCTTCACTAGGTTCTTCATCTGTCGTAGATGATGTGTAATACCTGTGCCTATTGTGAATTGTTGTGATCTTTGAATAATTAAAGCCATATTGAACTTCTCACATTTAGGATCATTTTGATCACTACTGCTTTTTGTTTGGAAAGCAGGTATGAAAACACAGTAGTATCAAAACCATGCTTTTTTTCCCGTACTTAATGAAAGAAATACTACTATATTTTGGCAACAGTCTGTATCCTCTGAATACAATGGCTGAAATGCAACTTTTGCTGGGATTATATTCTTAACACATGTATAAGCCTAGCAGAAATTCTGGAGTGATACCTAGCAAAAATTGGTGAAATAGTCAAGCAATAGATTATGAATCTTAAATTTGAAAGTTTCATAAGGTCTATTACTTCTGTAGTTAGCCAGGTGATATATGCATTTGCTAAGTAGAAGGCTCTGGAAGACAATATTAACAAATTATATTGTGTTCTGAAGTATGAATAGATGACTCTTAAATACTGCAATTCTCTGAAACAGTAACCAGCTATATTAATACCTATTTCTGAACAAAATTAAAATATCATTTACTTTTACTGAATTCCTAAAATTATTTAAATGTTCATTGAAAGCAGTGCAAGATAAGCTGCACTACAGAACTCAATTGATGTATTTTTTCTGAAGATTATAAATATTGCAGGCAGAATATCAAGTTATCAATTTATATCAGTAGCAATTCCTTTAAAACATCTAAATTGATTTTTACAGATATAATTAAAAGTTTACTAGAATAAGAAAATATTTACCTATAATTGTCTTTTGTTTTCTTAGCCTCCTCCAGGAAATGTGAAAATGCCTAATGTACCCAGTACCCAGCCAGCAATAATGAAACCAACAGAAGAACCATCTTCCTACACACAAATAGCAAAGGTTTGTCTGCAGCTTTTAGACACTAGGTTTCTTTTAATAATAATTATTTAAATAGGCTTCTGGAATAATATATTTTGTAAGTAAGCTTTCCTAATTAAAATTAATTCTGTCTTTAAATAATTGGTAATATGTGAATTTGTGCTATATTGGGTCAGTCTTCATAAATGGAGATGCTTAATTATAGTGAAAAGACTTGGAATATTTATGCCACATTCATACTTTTTTGTCAATATCTGGTGGTAACTGTCTTGTTCAGGAGCATGCCTTGGCCCAGGCAGAACTGCTGAAGCGTCAAGAAGAACTGGAAAGAAAAGCAGCTGAACTAGATCGCAGAGAAAGGGAAATGCAGAGTCTCCATCAGCAAGGGGGTATGCATGAAAAATATACTTTAAATTTCAGAAGTGTCACTTTTTCTTAGAAACTTTTAATTTTACAGTGATGTTGTGAAGTAGATTGAAGAGGAATTTTTGTAATGTCTTCAGGAGAAGGAATCTTAACTCCCTTGAGAAGGTACATACATGAATAAACTGGGCTGTCCTTTCAGATTTTCAGTGAAAAAATTTAAAATGTGGCCTCTATAGCATGTCACTATCTTCTATTTTTATTCTAGATTAGTATCCGACTACTACTACTGAATAGAAATGGAGCATTTTGAGATGAAGTAAAACTGACTTCCTAAAGTAATGTCTCTTTGATTTCTCATCTGTCATTGTTTATACTTGTAGGAGAGCTTTTCTGGTTTGAAACATTTAATTTCTTTTGCTGTGTTACAAACATAATATTCTACACAAATATGAGAAGGATCTATTATTAATCTTTTATTAGTTTTTTTTTTTAATGCCACAAACTCTATGCTGTGCAAAATGCATAGTTTTTAACAGGAATTTCAGAAGCATGAGAAGATTTTCATCCTCTTAACTGAAAATGCTTTGCTGCAAGTACATCTGTGGGAATATTCCTTTCCAAAAGGAAAACTTCAGACTGAAGTTCAAAAAACCCCCAAACCCAAGAAAGCTAATCACTGTGTGTGAGGTTAACTTTATCTGGTCATTTCACTTTTATTTACAGTTCTATTTTTTTTCACACTTGCTGGTCTTTTTTACAATATGCAGTGTCACAATTCCAAATTGTCTAATTCCTTAGCAATTCAAGTTGTCAAGGAATTCTGTAGAATAGAATAAAATGTTTTCAGTTGGAAGGGACATACAGTGAATCACAGAATAGTGATTGGAATTCAGTTGAAAGGGGACTATGGAGATCATCTCGTGTAAGGCAGGGTCACCTGAAGCAGGTTATACTGGAACAGGAATGTATCCAAGTGGGTTTTGAAGGTCTCCAGCGAGGGACACTCCACAAAGGCCATTGCAGTGCTCTGCCACCCTCAATGTAAAGAAGTTCTTCCTCATGTTGAATGAATTTCTTGTGTTTTAGTTTATTGCCATTGCTTCTTGTCCAGTATCTGGGCACCGCTGAGAAGTCTGGCATCATTGTCTTGGCACCCACCTTGGAGGTATTTATATGCATTGATGAGATCCCCTCTCAGTCTTCTCTTCTCTAGACTAAACAGGCCCAGCTCCCTCAGTCCCATAAGAGAGGTGCTCCAGACCTCTCATCATCTTTGTGGCCCTTTGCTGGACACTCTCCAGGAGCTCCTTGTCTCTCTGGTACTGAGGAGCCCAGAACTGGACAAAGCACTCCAGATGTGGCCT
>VWYE01011248.1:43592-63297 GCA_013398995.1 Alaudala cheleensis
TTATTGTAAACAATAAAGTGGCTTCTGCATAACCAAATCGGTTTGCTGTACAGAGGTCTGTTTCTCCTGCAATCCTGACCCTCTGAGCTCTGCCATTCAGCCAGTCCTTGGTCCACCCCACTGTCCTTCATCTAAACCACATTTTCTGTGCTTACCTAATGAGGATGTTTTGAGAGATGGTGTCCAAAGCCTTGCTGAAGTGGAGGCAGACAACAACCACTGCTCTCCCCTCATCTACTCATCCTGCCCTGCCATCACAGAAGGCTGTCAAATTGGTCAAGCATGATTTCCCCATGGGGAGTCCCTGCTGACTGCTCCTGATGACCTTCTTTTCTTCTGCATGATTGGTGATGACCTCCAGAATGTTCTGTTCCATCACCTTTCCAGGGATGGAGGTGAGGCTGACTGGCTGGTAGTTTCTTGGATCCTTCTTGCCGGTTTCGAAGGTGGGGGTAACATTGGCTTTCCTTCAGTCATTGGCTTTCCTTTTCCTGTTTCCTATGATTTTTTCAAAGATGCCATCTGCCACCTCCCTCAGCACCTATGGGTGCATCTCATCAGGGCCTGTGGATTTATGTGTTAGAAGTCTGCACAGCTCATCTCTAATCAAACCATTTATGACTGACGGAAGTCTTTTCTCCAGCCTCCCTCTCCTTGCCCCAAGGTCCAGGATTCCTGAGGGCTGGCCTCAGCAGTTAAAACTGAAGGAAAGAAGGCATTCAGTAATTATGCCTTCTCTCTCTCTTCCTTCACTAGGACACCTATCTGATTCAGCAGTGACCCCACATTTTCCCTAGTTTTCTTTTTGCTGCTGATGTACTTGCAGAAGCCCTCCTTGTTATCCTTGATATTTGACAGACTTAAATGCAAGTGGGCCTTGGCCTTTCTTGTTGCATCCCTGCATACTCTGATGATGTTCCTGTGGTCCTCTCATGTGACCTGCCCCTTTTCCTGTATCCCATAAATTTCTTTCTTGCATTAGAAATTTATCAGAAGCTCTGTGCTTATCCATGCGAGTCTCTTGCCCCCTCTTCATGACTTCTTGTTCATGGGAATGCACTGGACTTGAGGAAATGATGCTTGAATATTGATCAGCTTTCTGGGAACCCCTTTTCCTATAGAGCCCTAACCCATGGGATTCTGCTAAAAAGGTCTTTGAAGAGGCTGAAGTTAGCTCTCAGGAAGTTTAGGTTCTAGTCCTGATTGCCTCCTCTACACAGGATCTACCATCTCATGGTTGCTATAGCCAAGGCTGGCCTCAGCCTTCACATCTTCAACCAATTCCTCCTGGTTTGATTGTTGTCTTGGTTTAGAGACAAATTTTAGGAGAAAATGCTCTGGAATTAGTGTTTCCTTTAAAGAGAAGGGCTTCAGTAATCCTTTTTTGCCAATAAGAAATGAATACCAGTAGATGAAAGTGAAAAAAACTAATTTTTAAACAAAACATTATGCCCACAAGGCACAGAAATAAAAAAGATTGAATAAATGCTAGATACTGACATTTTAGAACCTTACTACCTAACCCCCTCCTGGCCATGTGGCTTGGAGGGGGAAAAAATGGTCCCTTTGTCTCAGGGAAGGGAAAAAAAGGAGTTCACTCAGCAATTTGGGCAAAACAGATAGGAGCCTGTTGAACTTCTGGTGTTGATTTCTCCTTGCAGCAGACCTTGAAGCTGGTGAATTTTGGTGTCCTTTCTCTTGTTGGCTCAGCCTTTTTCCCGAGGTCTGAGGCTCAGAGCAGCCCCTGCTGGTCTACTGTCTCGGTGATTTGGATCTCTGATCAAAAACACGGCAGAAACAGTTCAAGAAAGCTGCTGAAAGGATTCTTGGTGCAGCCTCCAGGTCAGGGGAAAGGAAGAAAAAAAGTTTCTATGCTTAAGCTAGGAGAAACTTATCTAGTGAAAGGAAGAATGTCATGTCCTGGTCTGCCCCACAACCACACGCCCCAAAGAGAAGCTTTGAGTAAAACCCATGAAGGAGCCCCTCCCCCTGATTTATCTTAAAGCTACAGCAGCCCATTTCTGGGAATAAAGCAGATGATTGGGGAATAGAGTATCATCATAAAATCACCCCAAGTCAATCATCCAGCAAGACAACTTTCTTCACTGGCTCTTCTACCACATGCATCAAAAAATTACCTTCAGTGATCTTCAGGAATTTCCTGGACTGTGTGTGCTGGGCCATGTTGTCCCACAAACAAGTCCTCAGGAGAAGCAGAGCCTGTGACTGTTAGGCTACTGCCAGCTGTCCATAGAAAGCCTCATCAACTTTCTCCTGCTTATCAAGTGGCCTGTAAGTAAGCACCCACAACAGTATCACCAATATTAGCCAGTCCCTTAATTCTCACTCATAAATTCTCAACTCATGCGTCTGCCCCTGAATAGACCTTCATACAATCCAGTTGCGTTCTCATATGACAAACAACTCCACCACCTTGTCTTTCTGACCTATTCTTTCTAAAAAATTCACAACCATGCATGATATTATTCCAGTCATCTGAGCTATCCTGTCATATTTCTGTAATTGCAGTGAGATTATGGCCTTGCCACTGCACATAGATTTCCAGTTCTTCTTGTTTATTCTCTGTGCTGCTGTGTGTTTGTGTACAGGCACTTCAGAGAGGTAAGCAAGCATGCAGATTCCCTAGATGGAGTGTAAGAGAATTCATTATAACCATGAACACCCTTGATGTCATTAGCCCTGTGATTCTCATCTTGAGAAGCAGTCAAGGAACATCTGTTGCTGCGCTGGTTGACATGATCTCCTCCCTAGAAGAAAGCAATAGAATGATCATAGCCACTTTAGACCCCACCCCCTGAGTCCTGTAAAGTCCATCTCACCAAATTGGCGAGCATGCTGCCAAAGATTCTCTTGCCCTTTTTGAAACAGGTGGTTCCCATTCCTCCCTAAAAGACTACAACTATTTAAGCACAACCCATCGTTAAAAAAGCCAAAACCTTGATGGCAGCTAGGAAGCCAAACATTGATCTGCACAGTGTGGCTGCTTCTGGTTGTCCCTGTTTCTGTGACCACCAAGACAGATGAGAAGATTACTTGGGCACCAGTGTTTGTTGCTTGTCTTGGCAGTGGTTTCTAGTCTTCCTTGATCCTACCTGTTTTTTGGCTTGTGGTATCATTTGTACCCATGTGAAAAAGTAACAGTAGGTACTGGTCCATGCTCTTGACAACTTGGGCTACCCTCTTGGCAGTGTCATGGATCTTAGTCCCTAGCATGCAGCATTACCTCTTGTGACTCTTGATCAGGCTGGTAGATGGTGTCTCAGTGACCTTAAAAGAGTCACCCACCACAATTACTCATTGTCTCTTCTTACAGTAACAACTACGTGCTGCTGGTCCAGATGCTCCTTGCTGGACTTGCTAATGGACATCTAAAGCCTTTAAAGCACTGTATCTGTTTTGGTGTGGAAGTTGCAGGGTAGAGGTTGGACTTGAGCTCTGTATTTGTGCATCACCAGGATCCAAGGTGTCTCACACTCAGTGATGTCCATTGTAGGTGTATGGTTTTGAAGTTTTTGTGTCTCCATTTCAGTCCCTCTAACACTACACAGCCTGTTGCAATTTGTCCACCCTCTTTGGTAGTTTGTCAAACTCTGCATGTTTCATGCAGGTACAGGCCTTTTCTCCAGGAGAAGTATCTGTGCATCCATTGCAAGCTACCACCTGTACTCATGTCTCTTTCCTTACTAGTTCCCTCAGTGTGAGTCAGACCTCTCCAGGGCTGTCTCAGTAGATACACTCATTTTGACTCTGAGACAAGTGCCCACCATTATGGCAGACACCTAGAGCGCTTAGCACTTACCTGGGGCATGGACCTACTGCTGAGTGCCTCCCTGCTCTCCCTGCTGCATAAACTGCCACACCACATCTTTTTGATGCACTATGTCCTGGTCACCCGTGCTCCCTGAGGCAGATTAAATCTCCCACACTGCTCCTGGTAATGCTCACTCCATGCCTGACTGGGTGAGAGCTTAGTGAGAGCTTCTGGGTCTTGATAGGGCTTTGGGCTTCTGCTCAGGTGTCCCTAAGCTCAAGGAATCTCTGGACAGCTCGATCCAATGCCCACCCCCAAAATTGCTTTGGTTTCTGCTGCTGCTGCCCTCCTGACGATGGCCATATAGTCCAACTGCCTGCCCACTTCAGTACCAGTAAGTTAAAGCTTGTTACTTAGGGCGTTGTTCATATGCCCTGAAACACTGACAGGCTGAGGACATTGACCACTCCTGTAGGAAACCCATTCTAGTGTTTGACCATTTTCTTGGTAAAGAAGTGCTTCCTGATGTCTGTTGTGAACCTACTCTGGCACAACCTTGAACTATTCCATGTACTGCATTTCTGGATCCCAGGGACACGCGCACTTGGACTCCTTTGAAAACACCATAGAATGGTCCTGATTGGAGAACAGGGTCTTTTGCAATTCTCTAGCTATGTGCATTAATTTGCTTTAAGATGCTGGCTGTACATCCAGGACCCTGTTGTCATAACTTTCTATAGTGAAAGATCTTCAAGCTGGTACATCACCTCAGCTTGATGCCTTTTGCCTTCTCTACTCAGGCTCTGTGTGGCATTGCATTCAAGCTAATAAAAGTGTGCTGCTTCCTATTTCAACTAATTCATTTGGTCACATGGTGATTAATATGTCTCTTGCATCCAGAGTTTGAAATGCTGTGGCAAAGGTTTGTTGCAGTGATTGTCTCATTGAATCTCCAAGTCTGTGCTTGGTATGACTTGTGTTCAGCAGAATGTATACTCTAGTCTGCCATCAGATAAGCATACAGGAAATCCAAGTGTCTGATCCTGTGTCCTTTGCAGTGTCCTCTCTCTGTCACACAACTGTCTCAAAATACAGTGATGCTGTAGGGCATATTCTTGTTGGAAAAAGGTATTCACAGACCATTTCAGTAATTGTCTTTCTTGAAACCTCCTGCTTTTTAGGCAAATTTTGACAGGAAACCATATTGGAAACCAGAGATACTTTGACACTAAAAAATATCAGGATTCTGAAAATGAAGAATGCTTTTCAGTCCCCTATCTTTGTGTTCAACAGACTATATCAGTATGGTGGGACTTTAGGGAAATACTCATTTAAAATTCAAGGAATATCTGTATATATCTGTTTTGTGAAAAATTCTCTTACTTGGGAAATGTCAGATGCACACTCAGTCTTTTATGTAGATAAAATGCTGTGCTTTTCTTGACCTGGCTATGCTTAATTGTATTTCATTTCTGAAGTTTATATTTGGATTTGTCTTAAAACTCTTGGGTTTTGGTAGCCCAAGTTACCCATCCGCTTCAGAAACCCATGCATTAAACAGTTCAAACAAGTTCAAATGTATATCTTTTTCAAGTATAAAGAGACTGAGATGACATTATAAAGGCCTTTTTTTTCTTTATTTTCTGTTTTGCAGGTAGAAAAAATAACTGGCCACCTCTTCCTGAGAATTTTCCTGTAGGTCCTTGTTTTTACCAGGATTTTTCAGTAGACATTCCTGTAGAATTCCAGAAGACAGTAAAGATTATGTACTATCTGTGGATGTGTAAGTATTTTCTTTTTAAGATAAATAAAGTTCCTATTCAGCCTTAGTAATACATACCTGCTACTTTGGCTTTTGGAACATCTGTAATGAAAAATTATTTTAAATCCAGAAACCAAATGTTGTAGCAAAATTTTATGTTAGCTTCAGTTTTAAAAGTATTTTGTTATGTCATAAAAGCTTCCACAGAAAAAAAGAAGGATTATACTCGGGCAGTTTGGTTCTAATTTATTGCAATTGTCTGGTTTAGGTTTCTTTAGGTGTAAAAGGAACTTTGACCATTTATTAACTTTTTACTTTTTAAAATCAGCTTCTATGTTAAGGAATAAATCTCACTATTAATGTTAATAGACTTTTGAGTTCAAGATGTTGAATATCCATTTGCTTTAATGTACATAGTTTTATATAGTTTAATACAGTTTTAATGTATAGCAAAAGGTTTAATATAGTTTTACCCTATTTTAAGAAATAGTGTCAATTAGCTGAAGAATCAGTCCATGTTAAAACTATCCTTTGTAGGCAAAGAATGCTCTGCACCATCTTTGTTGGATTAATTTTGCCCTCATTGGGGGGCTGTGTTTTGACTGGAGAAATGTTGGAATAAACAAGTGTGCAGATACCACATGTTTCTTCTGCCTTGTCCACTGTGACTGATAAAAGCTTAATAAATACTCTGACTCCGAAGGAATTGCAAGATTTAGATACTTTAATTTTTTAGAAAATGTGGATTTCGAATGTTTTTGGGTTAAGATGTAGTTAGGAAATCTCCATAATTTTACATGTTACTCTTGTAATCCTATTGCTGTGATTGAACCATGTAATTGAAACTCATAATATGAGCAGACAGCATTGAATCAAATCAATTCCACTTCATCATAATCTACAGCTTTCTATATTTGTTGCTAGATCGTTAATCTTCAAATAAACAACTGTAGAGCTTGTGACTGGTTACTCTCATGAAGTTGACAGATAATTTAGATGTATATGAAATCTAAAGTGAAATACTCAGAATTTTAGGATGGTTACCAGTTCTGGCCATTTGCAGGACTGAGTTCTGAAAGTGCATATATCTAAGATATGAGGTGAAGTTGGGCAGGTAGAATTGGAATATTAATACTGTTGTTAATTTTCCTTCTTACGGCAACAAGTAAAGGAAGAAGCAATATTTCAAAATATACAGGAGCTGTGCTTTTATATTGACATGACAGCTAATCTTCTAGGTAGACTGAGGTGTCAACCAAGTCTTCTTGCACTCTTTGTTCTTTTGTCATAGTATTCTTTGACTTATATATTACTTAGGAAGGCAGGAAACAGGGCATAATACAGGAAAAGAAAGATAAAGTCTATTTCGTGGTTAAGCAAAAAAAGATAAAAAGGATTGGGTATCAAACCCCATCCCTTAGGGCTGGCTGTTGAATCAATCCTTGGGACTTTTCTTTCCTAGGATTGCATCTATGTGGTTTGGCTAATTTCTCATTGACTGTTTTTCCTCTGGGGAGGTACTTACTCCCATAGTAGACCTGCTCCTGCTTGCCACTCTACATTTGATTTCCTCTTCTAGAACTTCGTATGTCTTGTAAGGTCTAGGGCTTCTGTGAATATAATCACATTTGGATAAATCTAGTACTGGATTCTCAGCACTTTATAAAGTAGGTCCTTTTCCTTTGTAGTAGCCCTGGGAACAAACTTTCTACTTTAGTTTTCTTTGTTTCCGCAGTTAGAATTAATTTTATTAATTTATTAATGATTTATTAATCATTCTTGTTTTTTACATCTCTGAGGAAACCTCTTTACCTAAGATTCATATGCTTTTCCTTTAATGAGAAAACAACTCTGTATCCCTATTTCATTAACTCATCCCTGTTTTCTCCTTTTGTATCAGAAATCAGAGTTTTCTAATTGTTTGCGCATAAACCTCTTTTTGGTTTTTATCTTTGCACATTTTTTCTCCAGGGGAGAATATTTTTTATTTTAAACAGATTGAGTGCTGACATGTTTTTGTGAACTATAACTATCAATTAGCAACGACTTTTCACAGTTGCCATTGGAGCTTTTCTGTTCTGTCTTGGCTTTGTGGCCATTGATGCTTTAAGGGCTTGCACATGAAAATGACAGTTTTCCTAGCTCATTAGCACTGAGCATTGATTTTTAGGTCTTTTTGTGCTATTACTGTGTCCAGTGTCAAGTACAATGTCCCTTCACTTGTCCCAAAAGTAAAAAACAGGCTCAAAAGCTTTCCAGCTACTTTCCCCACAGGCTGATAGCGTGTGCCAAATAAAAAGATTTATTTTTGAAGTTACAAACTGAAGAGGTTTTGGTAGAAAAATAATACCCTGAGGTATGAACATTTTTTCTTTTCTGTTTAGAAGAGTTTCAGCTCATCCTCTGTCTGAGGATGCCATAGATGGTGTATATATTTATCAGTCCATGTAGATGTTTGTGAGAACCTCCAGTAATAGACACTTTACTCTCTTCAAGCCTGTTCTAATGGGATGCTGTCTTTTAGAATTACAAAATGTTTCTTGATATATTAATTTAATTCTTCCCTCCTGTGTTTGATCTTTCCTGTTCTATCCACTGTTCTTATGGAAAAAGTATTTGTCCCCATTAGTCATCTTCTTTTACTTAGCATGGTTCACTCAAGTTTTCTTTGTGGGTGGTATTTTCTTGAGGTTTGACTGGTTGCTGTCATACAGATTCATTCTTGGTCCACTCCATATTATTGTGTGTTTTTTAGTGTGTAGCATCAGGGAATTTTTTAAAAGTACCTTCACATTTTAGGTAGCAGATGTTTATGTGCTGATCCAAGACTGTTTAATGCTTATGTTATGTTAGCCAAGTCTGTTTTAGAGTCTGTTTTTTCCCTATGGAAGATCTTACTCTTTTTTGTAAGGCATGTTAGCAAATTCCTCCCAAGCAAGCAGAACAAACTAGGAACAAAAGCCTAAACAACATCTGAAGCTACTTGGTGCTCCAGGGTTCTATAGCCCAGTCCTCATTTGTGAGGCCTTGTGGCTTCAAAACTCTCTGTTCTACAGGCATCCCAGTCGCCTTTAGGCAGTTCCAATCCTGGGTGACAGTCATGTGTCCTAATGTGATTTAGGTTTCCTGAGAATATCATCAAGGAAACATTACTGAAATTAAACTTAGTACAAGAATTTGTTTTCATACAGTCTCAAATGGAATAGCAAAATCATCTCGATAATGTACATGCCAGTTATCTTCAGTACAACTTGGGGTCTGTATCTACAACTCATTTTCAGACATTTAGGGATGGTAAAGTATAGTTAATTAAGGCAAGGAATATATCTAAAGGAAATTCTTCTGTTCAGGAAAGTTTATGCCAAAAAAAAGAAGTAAAGTATTCATATTTACTAAACTAATGCAATTTCCCATTGTTGACTCTTATTCTGGCATGACGCCTTTTTTTTCAACTTCAGCTGCTTCCACACACAAATTAGGAGACTTTCTTCAGTCACACAGAGTACTCTATTGTTATAGCTGTGAGGGTGTCATACAGAAACTGCATGTTGCAGACTTCTGCCAAACCCCTAGTGATTTCAGCCCCCAGGTGATCATTGTTTTCTAATAGCTTGTATTATGGTTTCATTTGCTGAGGCATGTAGGTGGAAGGTACTTAAAACTGTTACCCTGAACCTACAAATGCTTATCTGTTCCTGTAAGAGCTATGCTTGCCTAGATCCCTTAGTGAAGGTATTGGCTCAAAGGATAAGTGCTTCTCTGTACCTTGCAGCAAGCAGGCAGAGTGAAGGGCATGCACAGTGAAGTGAGAATTGTCAGTCAAGTCTGCTGTCTTCCTCTACAGCTTGCTAATGCTTGTTTGGTACAGCTGAGACTCTCTGTTACAGTAGTGAAGCAGACCCCTGTGTTGCTGGTTTTACTACCAGTAGTGGGTGTGATGCTTCACCCTTTTCTGCACTGATGGTACACTTGTCCTGTTACCATAATTACAGTTATAAAAAAAAAAATTCCTTTTACAAGTTCAAGCTCCACCAGAATTCAAATTTCTACTAACATAGGTCTCCATGTACTCCAGTATTGAGTAGAAAAAGAGATAATACCCCTTTCTTGTACTTGTCAAAGGAAGGCAGGGATTGGGATTTGTATAGTTTATTTTGCTATGTGAAGCATGAACACACAAATTCTGAAATGAGTTGTTTTGTCGACCCCTTTGGGCAGTGCTAAGATATGTCGGTGCAAAAATTGCCTTTTATTAAAAGAGCAAAGTGTTTTGATTCTGGTGACTCTTTCAGGAAGATATGATCTGTTTATCTGAGGACATGTTTTTGGCTTCATCAGTCTTGAACTGATGTCATCATTTGAGCTGTGCATCTTGCTTTTAAGAGTTCTTTCTCACTGTGTTGATTTAGAGCTCAAGTCATAATTAAGACAGCAACAAAGAGTTTCAGGATTCTTTTTCAGAATATTTAGTATTTTGCCTGTTAACCTTATCATCCAGTAGAATGACTAAAATGTTGCTCTGAACTTAAATAAAATAAAAATCATTGCTGTCAGGAGTAGTTTCTGAAGTTATAAATACCCTCCTTTATCCTGATCCACAAGGAAAGAAATTGTTCTCTGAGGCAGCAAAATCCCTCCTGAATCATTGGTTACTGCTGAACAAAGGGAGAAATTCATGTTCACCTTTGAAGTCTAGCAGAACTAACTTCCGTGCCAGATAGTATGAATGTAGTAGTTGTAATGTTTTTTAATATTTTGCCTTATTCTGTTCTAAGAAGTACATTTAATTGAAATAAAATGTGAAGTCATAATTCAAAGGCATTTTCTTTAGTAGAAATTCAATAGTTTATGTGTAAAAAGGTCTGCCAATGAGAAAATTATAGTATTGAGCTAACCACAGACCACCAAAAAGGCAGATGTTCTAAGAAAGACCAGTGTTTTAAGAAATATTTGAATATACAAAATATATTAAAGCATCTAGAACAGCTTCTTGCAGACCTTGATTTACTGAGGAACATTCTTAGTCAGTGGATTTTTGTTTTATTATATGGAAGACAAAGAGCTTTCTGTTGAAATGTTACTTGGGAATATTTTGTTTTCAAATTTGAATGTGTTAGTGCATATTTTGTGATGGAATTTATGTCATTTTTATGCTTTCTCTCAAAAAATATTTAGTAGTCTCATAAATATTTTGTTCAGTTATTACTGTAGAAAAAATCAATTCTTGCAGCTGTAGAAACTTTTTCTTAATTTAATGTTTGAAAGTATTTTATTTTTATGACAGGATATTTTCCATTGCCAGGTAGCTGCTGGTACTGGAATTTTCATGGAGAGTGCTCTCACTTGTGAATACAGGGTTTACCTGAAATTCAGAAAACTGTAAAAATCAATTTATTACAGAAAGCTTTGAGATGGTGTTGATATTGTCAGCATGCTCATCTTTTGTTTAAAATGCTATTTGGTTTAAATGTTTATAAGTTTGATAACTTTAGCAGTTGTAATAATTTATTGTTTAAACATAACTTAATTAAGGCTATTTTGCTTTTGCTTCTACAGTCCATACAGTGACACTCTTTCTTAATATCTTTGGATGTTTGGCCTGGTTTTATGTTGATGCTACACGAGGGGTTGATTTCGGATTGAGTATCCTCTGGTTCTTGCTTTTTACCCCTTGTTCTTTTGTCTGCTGGTACAGACCACTGTATGGAGCTTTCAGGTAACAACTTCAGCTTGACTTTAAGATATTTAAAAATTTATAAAAATGCATTAACATTCCAGAATTTTCTTGATTATCATGATGATAATCCTTTAAAGTGCTTTCATTAGAAACAAAGAGTATGTTTTCCATTAATTCAGTTGCTGAATTTGAAATACAGATGCCAATCATTAGTGGTATTATGGTATATCCTTTAAAATATTTATTGTTTTTATCACAGACAAAATATTTGTTGGAAACACTTAACTTTGTTGATGAGGGATGGTAACAGTTTCAAAGAACATTTTCATTAAATCTCTGTCTCCTCACACCAAGAATTTGAGTAGGTTAGTAGTCAATAGTGTCTTAAAGTTTTTGCTTCCTGAATGAACTCTGTAAATAGCTAACCTTAAAATCTTGTATTTTTAAGTGATAGACAACTACAGTATCTGTAATTGAAATAGCCTGAGATTCTTAAGAATTAATAGAGCAGGTATATAGTAAACAAACTAGTATTTTTCCTAGTCTTAGTAATCTCTTCAAACTTCAGAAGGCTGAGGTGTGTGTGATTAGGAATAGAATGGTGTGTTTGCATGCAAAATTAAACTTTTTCTAAGTGAAGATCAACATGTAGATATTTCAAGTCCTGTACTCCTAGAGTTTGGGGTTTTTTTTACATTGAAGTGATTCAGGATGTTCTCAGTTAAAATACCCTTATTCTTGCATTAAAAGATTGATGGCCAGAAGTTGCAATTAACAGTAACACTTAGACTGCAGGAAGTGTTTTCTTTGCTAACCAAGGAGGTATTGCTATATCCACAAATCTTAAAAGAATCATGTAGTTCAACTTGTATTTCTTGTCTAGTAAATCCATTGATTTTCTTTGGTTGAGGAAGGAAAACTACTACTTGCATTTTCAACTGCTCAGCTGAAAATGAAATAGTTATTGAACTGAACTGGTTGTATAGAAATTATAAACTCCCTTCTGCAGGAAGAGGTGTTAAGGGCAGAATCTGTTTCTGTAACTTAACTAAATGATTTCTGCTTTCTTAAGAACCCTAGTAGAAAGCATGTGATATGATCAATAGTTTTGACAGTAGTAAGTTGCATCTTTGTTGAAATTTTGCCAAGTACATTTATATTTGGCTGGTTTTTTTATTTTATTTTCAGTCTTTGGCATTTTAGTAATTTAAAAAGCAAATGTATTTTGTACATTTTACTTTAAAATAACAGCTGCTTCAGTATTTTGGTGTGCCCTGTGTTTCAGTAATTCCATATGAGATTTTATTTCCTTTCACAAGTTAAATATTCTCTTCCCATCTTGCCATCACTGTGAACTTCACTCTTAAAGTGGAACAGAATTCTTTATACAAAGTTAAATGGTTAATTGAAGAGGCCCTGCTCTGGGCTGAAAAGAACTATTCTCACCTTTCTTAGACATGTAGGTGGCAAAATCACTGTATTAAAGAAGAAAGAGCAGCTCTTGTAAATAAACACTCTAAAAACCACAGAATTGCTGATTCTTCAGGTCACTTGATAAATGAAAGCAGTTTTCCTCTAGTTAATGCAGAAAAAAGTTAAGATTGGTACTACAGAATATGAATAAAAGTTATGAATTTTCTGGCTGCTTTAATCTTTTTCCCCCCACCTCTTTCAGGAGTGACAGCTCATTCAGGTTCTTTGTGTTCTTCTTTGTATATATCTGTCAGTTTGCTGTACATGTACTTCAAGCTGCAGGATTTCAAAGATGGGGAAACTGGTGAGTATTCTGTTTGCCATAGTGTTGTACTGTCTGCAAGACAAACCCTCATATTTGAAGTAACAACTACAATACAGTCTGTATTTTCAAAGGAATAATCTTGTGTTCACTGGAATGTTACGTTTAACTCTCAAAGCTTTCTGGAGTGCTCTTAAACAGGAGAAGTGGGTGAAATATATCCAAAGAATGTGAGGTACTTCTGTTACTAGACTGGTTAAAATTTTATCCTTCAATTTAAACCACTTTGAACGTACTCTTCCATTCACTACCTCCTCTATTTTGATGGTGTAAGGACTTATTACTGGTTCTGTATTTAAGGTAAAGGAAAGCAAAAATTTAGACAAAACAATCTATTGTTTGCAATTTTTTTTATTGGTAGGTATTTCTAATTATGTTAATATACTTCCTACTTATTGAGAAATTTATGGCTAAAATTTGTAGAATGAGTTAACGGCATTTGGGTGAATATAGTAATGTATCTTTGATACTATTTGAAAAGTTTCATATTCTGTAATAAGTTGATCTTTCTTTTAAATGTTTGTAAATATATAAACTTTTACATGATGCTTGTATGTATATTACCTTTTTTTTGACTCTTTGAAATCTAAATATTAGATCTCACAAGGATAAACTATGGGGAATCCGTCACTTTCCTTGAAATAAAGGAATAAACTGAAAGCAAGGTTGTAGTAGCCAGCTGGTAACATGAAGAGTCGTGAGTGGCAGTGCTGTAGTTGGGTAATGACACTTCCCTCTATCAGTGGTTTTTGCTGCAAACCTCAAAATATATGCAAGGCAGACAAAACAGTATTGCTTTAGAATTGTTATGTAAGGCAAGATCCTGCTTTATTATTTTTGCTCTTGCTTCTTCATCCAAGCCTAGGAAATCTGCTTTTAAGCATACTTGGGGAAGGAGTATTAAAAGTAGCCAGATCATCAGAAAATCCTAATTTCAGTTTGGATTTTGGGGTTTTGTGGTAGATTACAGTGGGACATAGTGGATATCAAAGTGGTATGAAGCAGGTAGGGGAAAGTTTTAAGGTTTGGATTTTCTGCTTTTTGTTTTTTTTTAAAAATGTGGGAAAATGTTTTCCATCTTAATGCATAGAGTTTTTTTCTTAAGGCAGCCTGGTTTTAGTTGTCAGGTCTGAAACTCTTTTGGTGTCTGTTGGCGTTTCAGTTTTGAAGAATGGGAAATCCTTGAAGTAGATACTTATATAGCAGTTTTTTCTATTAGTTTATCTGATGCTCTCTACTAAAAAATTACAATAACCTCAGAAAAAAAGTAACTGTGGATACAATGAAACGAGTCTTCATTTAGAAGCTGTGTATGTGTGGTATTTTGCTGTATTTATAGAAATTAGAAACAGTCTTTTTTGGGATGTTTTCTTATCTACAAATTCATGTAGTCTTGAATCAATCTGAAATGACAGTAGAACAAAAAAACCTCAAGAAGCTGAGAAGCAGCTCTCTAATTTCTGCTCAAGGGTAATAATACTAACAACAATTTTTCATATAGTTTCACTGCATTTTCTGTGAAAAAATGATAATTTTTATGAAATGCTTTAAAAGCATATCATAGAACCAAAATATGTTTATGTAAAATTATTTTTTATTTTTCTTCAAAAATACTCAAGATGGTTCAGAACCAGGAGGTTATAAAGTTGTCTTTGGTGAAGGTATCTTTGATTAAATGGTTCATGTGCTGTACTAGTAAAATTTGTTCTTTCTCCTTCCTTCAGTGGGTGGATTTCATCTCTTACTGGACTTAATAAGAGTATTCCTGTTGGCATTATGATGATAATCATAGCTGCACTTTTCACAGCATCTGCTGTTATCTCACTAGTTATGTTTAAAAAGGTAAGTTATGTATTGTTCTCTTTTGTTTCATGTGTTTCATTTGGATTTCGCTTTCTGTCTTGAGAGAGGTACTCTTTCACAAAGTAGTGGGGATTAAATTATATTCTTCAAGCTGAGCCTTACCTATTAACAACTGTTCTGTTTTGCTTATACTGTTGTGGAGTACAAAATGCTGTTTGTACAATGCAGGTATTTTCTGCAACAGGGAAGGATAGTGCTGAATTAGAGAACCTGAGAGGTAACTCGCTCACAAAGGAATAGGTGAACGTGCTGGACACTGATTGTAGCTGTAGATACCAGGTTGTCCGTCGGGCACAAAGAAGTGTGACTCAAGTGATGGCTAAGTCCGGTAAAATCAACAGGAGAGATGCTCAGCACCTCGGAAAAGCAGGATATTTTTCTATCTCTGTCTTTTAATATTTTATTGCCAGCTAATGATGCAGGAGCTTGAAAACTCAAAGAAACAGCCTCTTTCTCTGTGGTTACTTTTGGTGAATTTCCACCCAGAAGATCTAAGTATAGATATGGATACACTAGTAAGTCATTGAGATAAATGTAACTGAGAATTCTGATGATAATGTGCTGGCAGAATTCTAGTAATTCAACCTCAGTTACAGTTAGGTTTAAAGATTTTACACATACACACATTCTTTTGACCTGTTCACAGTAAACTAGAAATTCTAAGTGTGCCTGGAGATGTCCTTCCTTGTCTTCTGTAAAAATACTCTATAGATGAGAAGAAACAAGCAAGAAAAATGTATGGGTGGAATATGTTTTTACACTTTTCTTACTGTATGCATCCAGATTATTTTTTAAAATCTGCATATTCACATATGACTTGGTATGTCTTTATGGATGAGAAATGGTCTTATTTATAACGGAGAAAAAAGTTACATTTATTTTTCTGCTACACTGGAATGAAAATGTTTTTGTAATATTTTTTGACAATCTCTTTGTGACTTAACTGAGTCACAAATAGCATTTGAATTTTAATACTCAGGTAATTGGAAGGTAATCAGGATTTTTTTTCTTTTTTTCTTGATTTATATTTTGTTAGATGCCATATTGTTAATAGTGTTTATAAGTCATATTGTTTATTCCTCTGGTTATCATGCAGAGCTATTGGTCATTACACTAGTTTTGCAAATGTGTACCTTTGTAATTAGGGTATTTTTAAATTTTAATTGTTCAGTCACAGTGTAGCTTACTCTTGTAACCAGAGTAATTAAAATATTTCTAAATATTTTTGTAAAGAAAAATTCACCAAATATACATCACCCATTCTAGTAAACACAGTGAGACCCCTTTGAACATGCAGATCATTACAGGTATCCCCCACAGTCAAACTGTGTGTGCAACAGGACAATGAAAATTTCGAAAGTTTGTGGGAAAAAATCGCATGTTTTCCTCTGTGGATTCCCTCAAACACACGAGCAAATCACATTTCCCCATGTCAGGGCTCTGCTTTGCCTTTGAGACTTTGCTATTGGTGTGCTAAGGAATGGGAAGCACCGCACCATTTCCTCAGTGCTTTTCCCTCTGCAGGTGCACGGGCTGTACCGCACGACTGGCGCCAGCTTTGAGAAAGCGCAGCAGGAGTTTGCCACGGGAGTGATGTCCAACAAAACCGTACAGACTGCCGCGGCCAACGCCGCCTCGACCGCCGCCACCAGCGCTGCTCAGAACGCCTTCAAGGGGAACCGGATGTAGAGAAACAAAGCTGCTGCGCTCCTCCTCAACTGCTCTTTGTTTTCCAGTCACTTACTCTATTCCCCAGATGCCTAGATCAAAATTCACACAGCATGTTTGTCTCTTCTGCAGCTGTGCATGGGTTAAATGGGAAATGTTCGGTTTATTTTAGTATAAATTCATTTATTTTAAGAAGAAAACCATTTTCCCCTTCTTTAACATGCTGAATTCTGCAATGTAAAGCTTTCCATATTTTGTGGAAGATAAATAATTTCAGTGATTGGCCTGAGAATGAACTTTGGTATATAATGATCAAATCAATGTATTAAGAATCTGGAAGGATTTTTAGCAATTCACTCCAGTATTTTTTTTTTTTTAAAGTTCAGGAAAGCACTTTGGATTAATTATTTTTCTTTGCAAGAACTGATTTCCCTATTTCTACCATAAGAAGTGGGATAGACTGAAAGATACAGTTAGGTTTGACTACTGCTTTTGCAATTTCAGCAGCTGCTGGGGATCAAATACACAAGTAAGGTAGAGAGTATAAATTATTTTCTTGTTTTGTTTTGGTTTTTTTAGGTAAGTCTTTTGATATAAACCTGTAAGTTTGCATGAATACTGTTGAGTTACCTGATCTTGTTTAAGTAGTGTTTTGGAATTTACCTGCGCCACTTTATAGCATTTGTTTGTATCTATTTCCATGGAGTATTCTCTATTTGTGAGAAATTACTATGGGGCATAAACATCCTCTGTAATAGAATAGTTCAGTTTAAGGAAGTTAACTGGTGATTTCAGTCATAGAGCTAAATGAATATATATTTGCTATTTTTAACTTCAGTATTCATATATCCCCTGTCCTTCTTCTATGTGCAGTGGTATTTTTGCTTTATTTGGGTTTTTTTTTGTTGTTGTTGTTAGTTTTTTGTTTGGGTTTTTTTTTTAAAGTAGAGATTAATGTTTAACAGTGGTACTAAATCTGTAGACTGGACAGTCACTCTGTTTACTGCCTGTCCAAAACACTATATATATACATACAGTATTTAATTTACTAACAGGAACATTGTCTCTCTTAAAAACCAGGCTCTTTAAGCGATGGCATTTAATGATACTTGAATGAATTTTAATATTAACTCACCACCTCTGTGCTGTGATTTAAGCTATAAAGAAAAAGCTTTGAAACTACTTTGATTCAGCAAAGGGAGGAATGTTTATCTTTAATAAAGTTAAATTTTAACTCATTGAATTGGAGGCCTAAGAAGTTAGATTGGTTCTGTGAAATTAACAATCGTAATGGTACGTACCATCACAATATTCTAGAATATAATATCATCAGGATTTAGTACAGTGTGAGTTTCTCTCCTTTGAAAACCTTATATTCTTGGATTGCCTCATGAGACTTACATACCATATTTAAGCAATTTTTCAAACTCTTCCAGAAAATGGAAATATGACATCCTACAGCCTGTGTAAGTACACACCATGGCTGAAATAAATTAAGCTCTTAAGGTGAATAATCTTTAATAACATAGCATAAAATTCTGAGGCCCCTCAATGTTCTTGAAGTGGACTGAATTTCATAGAGTCCATTTCACTACACTGTATTCATCATAACAGAAGGTCATTTAAAAAAATACTCCCTTAGCTTAATCCTTGAATCAGTAATATACTGTTAGCATAAATTCTTCGATTAGTTTCCTTTAGTTTACTAATTTCTTTAAGCCAGACTTGAATTTGAAAAAAAAAAATCATAGTTTCAACTATGCTGAAGTTCACATTAATGAATATACTTGCTTAAATATTCTAACAAGGCTGTTAAAATGTCATAATAGTGGACATGCTAACATTGAGCTTACATTTGTGTGGAATGTTTTTAAAGCTTTCCAGATGAAAGTCACAGTTCTCTGCTGAGATTGGAGACCATCATTCTGGAAGCTATATACCAAGATTTTTTTTATTTTCATATTTTAAACTAAAGTTGAGGGTTGAATCTAGGAACTCTGCTATGGATTACTTTTAAATCTAAATTTAGGGAATTCTTTTGGTATCTCTTGAATGGGAATCCTAGGGACAGCATCCTTACAATTTAACTGAAGTTAAAGATTGCATAATAGCATAGATTACTGGAAAAAAACCCCAAACACATTAGGAATAAAACCTGAATTTGAAAGGTAGATTTTTTTCTCAAATGTTTGAAGGTTTTTTGAGAAAACATATGTAATGTTCTGTGTATAAGAATTGTTGATTTGTTATATCATGGGTTGAATGTACAGATTTAAGCCTTCTGAGTGAAATTCAGGGTTGTGTCACATGTGAATTCTTTAAATCAGAAATCTGACACTTTGCAACCCAAAAGGGAGGGGAAAGTTTGGTTAGCTTTGACAAGAGAAGGCTGAGATGTGTTAAAATATTTTGTACCTAACAAAAATCAGATTTTACCATCTCTTATTAATCAGAGTATGGCGCCCACTTGAGTTGTCTTTTTGTAGTATTGTGACAGAGTATAAGGTATGAAGTTTAAACACTGGAATGTCAGTAGTCATTGATCTGTAATTTAGGAGTTGTTTTTATTTATCTGAGGATGTTTGTATATTTTGTAAATTACTAACAATGTTCTGCCATCCTGGTAAATGTCATGGTTCTGTACAAATGCACTTCTTCTGTCTCTCTGTTGCATGTCTGGGTAGCTCAGAAGTTTTGTATATTTATTGTATTAACACAGTGTCATAGATTAAAAAAAGACTTTTTTCCTAGATGTTTGCTCTGTATAGTTTTGACCAATAATGGGGATTTTTCTTCTAACAGTCAGGGTGATGTGCAGGGAAGATGATCTGTGTAAAAGTCTGACTTGCTTTTTATAATTCTGTATATAGATGCTGTATTTCTGCTGAAA
This sequence comes from Alaudala cheleensis, assembly GCA_013398995.1. NCBI lineage: Eukaryota > Metazoa > Chordata > Aves > Passeriformes > Alaudidae > Alaudala > Alaudala cheleensis. The sequence continues at coordinate 63,020 of VWYE01011248.1, forward strand.
TGGTGAAGCAAAATGTCCACTATCAATAAATCTGGTTAAAGAGAATTAGTATACTCAACTGTTAAGAAGAAAGTTCTTAAAATACTTGCAGCTTACCTTCTTGTGCTGTGAACTCAGAAGGGTTAAAATTAAACATGCTCTGTCATGACTGAATGGAATTCTACAGGTATTAAGTGACTCTTAAAACATTATTGAAAGTAAAATGAAGTTGCTGGAAAAAACTTTGCTTTGGTAGTATTTATTTTCCTGACTTCTGCCAGTGAATCAACATGTCTCTG